>NW_004624783.1:15586776-15602067 GCF_000247695.1 Heterocephalus glaber
TCCTCCAGAGTTAGTTTCATTAATTTGTCTTCCAAGGTACTTCTTAGAAGTTGTCAAATATTTTTCAAAACAGATTTTTGTAATATGCTTTCTATATCCTTTTAAATTCTGTACAATCTGTGGTAATGTCTCCTAGATCTTGATATTGTAATTTTAAAGTGTATGATTGATATTGTGTAATAGGAAGTAAAGGTCTAAAGGAGCAGGGGAAGTGGGAGAGGTAGGGGAAAGGAAAAATGGGAAAAGAAAAAATATGAGAAAAGGAAAAAAAAATGGAAACAAAGTCTTTGCAAATAGGGAAGGGTGGAAGGGGTGAAGGGAGAGCAGGGGATGGGGACAAAAAGAAGAAACAAGATACTCATGTAAAGGTAGAAGATCTCAATGGTGTATGTAACTGCATTTTATACCTAAAATGCACCAATAAACTTAATGGGGGAAAAAAAGAATTTTATGAGTTCCATCTCATGAAAAATTCCCACTCAAAGGTACATCACATGGCAGAATGTAATTTCGGATTTTCTCCACTCATTGTACATGATTCAACTTTATAATCTATGATACCAAGTATAGTACTGGACATATGGAAGGCTCACAATAACTACTAATCATTGTTTGAGTAAATATATACATTTGAACAAAGAAAATTTGTAAGATACACATCTATGTAGTACTGAGATTTTCACTCCATGGGATCTTTAGGAACCTGCTATTAATAGTTAGGAATGATTTATAATTGAATGCATTTGTTACACAACTATAAACTATTTCTGCCTATTAAAAGCAAGTCCCTAAGGATCCCTAGGAATTCACTACTAGGGATCTCTCCTTTAACACACTTACAGATGGTAGAAATAAATTTTTTCTTAAGTTGTTCAAATATTTCCAAGTAACTATTCCATTTCTTTCCTGGAGTCTAGCTCTTGAAAAAAATAGTATTAAGAACAACATTATTAGAGTACTGCAAAATTATTAAAAATTGTGAAAGAACAGAAAAGAAAATTATGAGGTTACATTGTGCATGAATGTTCATTGGCATTTCCAGTCTTTGGTTCTCTACAATAAATCATTGCAATTTCTCCTTATTTTTTATTCTCTTTTATTTTGGGCTTCCAATAAAACAATGGCTTCTGATCTTTGCCACTGCTGATCATAACATTTCAATTTAATCTTTTTAAATGAGCTATTTCCATTTTAGAAGTGCTATTTCAAAGTTGGTCTTCCAATTCCATTCATGTATTTGTTTGACTGAGAACATTCACATGAAAGTGATTTATTACTTTGCCTCTTCCCTCAGATTTTTTTCCTCCCTCAAACTGATAGGAAGATTCCACAAATACTGTATAATGGCAAATTGTTTTTACTTAGAGGCAGGGAGTTATGAAGGCATGTTTTATCCTGAAATGGCTCCCCGGAGACCTTGGAGAGCATATGTGAATACAAACAGCCTGAGCCTCCTGTGGTTGACTACAAAGTGCTTGGTTGCAAACCATTTCCAGTTTCTTAACATAAAATGGAATTAAGAGAAGTCAAGCAGGCCCAGGGATTTAGATCAGTGGTGCTGCCACCTGCCTCATAAGCACAATGTCCTGAGTTCAATTCCCAGTACAAAAAAAAAAAGAGAGAAGTCAAGCACCACCTAGAAATTGCAGGTTTGTTAGTCCACATTGACATCTGACCAGCTGAACATTATTAATTCTGCATCTTTCCTTTGGACATTTCTTACGGTTCTCATTTAAAGCAAACTATGAAATAGTTTTATTCTGATTTCCTAGCTAATTGATGATAATCTCTGGTCAATCTCTGATGTGGCACTGAATTTTGTGGTGCTTTTTTTTCATTTGTAAAATGAGAAAATGATTCTGTCCACCACATGCCTCAGTAACCCAATTTGACAATACCCATTGCTTTAGGGGAATTTTTAAATTATAAAAAGAGAGAGAAACTGACTCTAGTTTTTGTTTCTTTAGTATTTGGTGACTCTCATTTTAATTAAAGAAAAAAGACAACAGCTCAAATGGAATCTGTGAGTACTGGTTAGGAAGGGGAGAAAATGAGGGCTGAACAACCCTAAAATCCCGCTTCAAAGGAAGCTCTAACTGTAGTGAGGTGTGAGACTGGCTGTGTGTTAGACAGAGATTGCTAAATTATCCATGCTTTGATGTATCCTTTCCAACTAGCTTTTATCTTCCCCCCCTTTGTTATCATCATTTATGATATGCCTATTTTTATTTCATTTTACCAATACCATTTTTTAAACAACTGATGGTGCAACAAATGATATGGCACTTCTAATAGCTGAGGTTAAGGAAAGAATTCTCTCTGCAATAAAGCCTTTCTCAGGAAGGCATCATGAGAAGATGATATTTTCACTACTTCATGGAGCACATTTTTAGGCAACTTCCATTAATGCTAATGGTGAAAGAATAAACACCTTGTAACACATTACATTTAAAACTCAGCATGATCTGAAAAACAGCAATTTTACTCAGTTAGCAGGATGGATGCTTTTAGAGTAAAGGGAAAACCTGCTGTTGAGATCACAATTCCTCTAGGTATCAAGGAAAGGAATTATTTTAAATGTCATTTGTATCCACATTCCACTACTGTGCTCCAGCTATAATTTGCAGCAAGATGTCAGTTAAGGAATAACAGATGAAACTGTAACAATGTTAATCAACACACAAACACTGCGCAAAGACTGAAGGATTGGCAGGCATGTGCTATTATGCTCAGAGAAAAAGACTTCTTGGCCTCTGCTTTCTCCCCGTTTAACTTTCCTACATATTTCATTGGTGTCCTCAGTAGAAAATGGGTAACTCCTATAAATCACCATGACTGATGTATGGAGCAGAAAAGGATGTTTTATTAAATCAAATCCACTGGATAGAGGTCCCCTTTAAGATTGCACGCTTGCTAATTTCCAACACTGCTCAATTATAGCACAGTTTGAGTATGTCTCCCTTTCAGAATCTCTGTGACCAAAGCCGGTGTGTTGCTTCCACTTCCTTCAAAAGGGTCAGCCCTCGTTTCTCTGGTTTCTGACATCTTAATGGATGTGGGGGTCAGTTTTCACTCAGATACCAACCTTATTAAGATTCACATCCTACAACAGACTTCTTTTGAATCCAAAGTCTAGTAAAAAGATTATATCTAAGCATCACTACCAAACAGAAATGGTCACTGAACAAAATGCTGCCACACGTTCCTGAACTGGATGCCTCTCTTTGGTCAGTATTTCAAGTGTGTCCCTCTCTTTTCCTTCTGAGTGGCACTCAGTTTCTGCCACATCAGTCTCTCTGGTCCACCCCTTTTTACAGTCCTCATCCTCAACACATTTGCAACTGCCAACTTTCTCCTTTTCCTTCCCCAGTGACTGAACTGCAACTTCCATATCACTACTCTTCATCAGGCCCTGGTGAAATGATTGACTTTGATCCTATATTTTCTGAAGGAAAGGTACAAGAGCTCTCATTCTTTTGATTCTTTTTAAGTCATTCATCCAATAAATAGTTACCAAGCACGTGCTGTTGTGCAATCCTCCTCTCCCTGCTGAGTGTTTGGAAGAAGCAAGACCTTCCTGGTTTGATCCATAAGAAATCAGTCTCTCTGGGGATCCCAGGCAGGTGAGGAGAATAAAAGCACAGTGGAGAGGAAGCCACTTTTGAGGAGGAAGAGATTTTAAATTCTCTTAACTCAAACCATGTACAAACTGATGCCCTGCTGAAACTAAAGAAGAAAGCTGCTGTTTTCTCTAGTAGAAGAAAAAAAAAAGGAGATGGGTTTAGGTAGTAATTTTTGTTAGTTCACCAATTCAGAAATAAGATTATTTACCTCTACTCCTCCTTCACCAGCAGTGTTTTAGGTCATTTTCATTCTGACAAATTAAGGCAAACCGCAAAGTTCCACCAAAGTGAAAAAAAGGTGGTTATTTTGAAAGTCTCCAGGAACCCCTCCTGGCTCCTAAATCAGTTCTTGAATGGCCTTGTAAACACATGCTCTGGGGCCTGGGATTTAGCTCAGTGGTTCCGCCGCCTGCCTCAAAAGGGCAAGGACCAGAGTTCAATGCCCAGTGCCAAAAAAAAAAAAAAAAACCACTCTGCTGGAAATCCTAGGACCACTCCTTTCAGATGCTTCTCTGGAATACTCAGTTAACTGGCTGGAGAACATTTTTCCTTTGAGAAAACTCTTTAAAATTCATACAGTCAGAACAATTGTTTTGATACAGTAATGGAAAATGAGGCCCCAGGAGTTAAGGTGTTTTGGTTACTGTCACACAGGGTGTTTGTGACAGTTGGAGGGTAGAGTTCTCTGAAATACTGCTGCTTGCTTCCATCCTGGAAAATGTGTATGTATCCAGAAACCTCTGGGTGAACAAAGCTGGCTGCCACACATTCTTCATAGATTACTCAAGCCTCAAGTCCATGTGAACGTAGCAGCAATCTGTGACAGCACTCTATATCACCGACAACACAGAGAACATCAGAGGCCACCTGTTAGTATTTTTTGCACTTAACATTAAACATGGCACGGTATAATTCTTAGTTGCCTAGAGTTATTTTAAGTAAGGCAGTTTTTTTACTTAAGAGAGGTGAATAATTTATCCATGTCCTCAGGCTGACTGTGAAATCCATACCACCCTTAGATGTACGATACTCTTTAATGGCCACAACGGAGAGTTTTAATAGTTCCCATGGGGCTGCCACAAGCATATCCATGAGACTTTGCTTGTCATTTTGCCAGAACAATAGATGAAAGGAAGATTCTTTTGCAGTAAAAACCAAAAAAAAAAAAAGGCTTAGGCACAACATGACCCACAACAATTCACTTTTATAGACAGTGAAATCAGAAGCAGAGCTTCTTCAGATAATATTAACGTAGAAAGGAGAACGATTTTAGCTGCCCAGCTCATGCTGAAGTTCTTGAGGCAAGCCAAAGAGATTTTGGTTAAGTAATGCTAAGGCTGGCTAAATTGGATTCACTCACAATTTGTTTCTGTATCTTTGACCTTCCAAGACTCCTTTTAATTTAGTAGATGGGACACTTAAATATAATTAATTTACAGAGCAATCAGGTGGATGTCTTGTAACTCCACTTAAATTTTATACTTTATTTCCAATTAATTGTTTTGATCCCAGTGCTAGTGTTTATATTGTATAATTACTTAAGAACACTAGTGATAAGATGACTTGGTAGCTCATATCAGTTCTAATTTTGCTAGCAGAATCTACATTTCATGGTTCAAATGAGATAAATGAGGAAAATATAAAAATAAATATTACTATTTAACAATTATTTTGCATTCCTTCCACTATGTACCATTGTCTTATTGTGATACAAATTACCCAGAAATATCTGAGTTTTAAAAAAATCAAAGAAAAGTGTCTTGTATATAGGAAGAATCCTTTCTTTGAAATCCCTACTGAATCTCAAAAATGTGTCTATCTCTCTTATCTTCTTTTTAAGTCAAGGTTGCATTGCTCATCTAAATGCCTAATTTGCAAGAAAGCTTTCAGATTTTTTCAGACATTCTGCCTATGAATAATAGATATGATTGGATACAACAGACTCATCATTCCTGACGAGAACTTGCATTTTAGGCAATTATACACTTCTATAAAAGTGTCACTTTCTCTATGAGCTTTTTGATTATGTATATAAGAGGCAGGGATCAATGGCTCAATTAATTAATGTGAAAATTTTACAGAATAAACATGAGTGTGACAACTGTCTGATTCTTGAGAGAATAAGTAATATTTATTTCTATTTCCCTGACAAATTTGGATTGTGCTTTTTAACAAATAACAGTATTAGAATAAATACAGAAGTCTTTTTTCTTTCTAGAAAACAGAAAGTTTTGATTGTGAGAGAACTATATTATGGAAAAAAATTTTTTTAAATGGAAAATGTTACATGTTAAGGCAATTTATGGCAGGTTAGGTGTACTGGAAGGAGGAAATGACATTTACAGGTAAGAAGATTAACAGAAATTCTTGGGAATGGTTTGTTTTTATTTTATGGAAGAAGTAAACCTCATCCTTTACACAATAATGAGAAAAGATATAATTTAACTTAGATCTGTGCTTCAATATTATTCCTACAGTGGAATTATGAAAGCGAATTAGCATCACTAAAATACTGCTTGTTTCATTCTCAGTAGAAAATTATCTAAACAAAGCAGTTCACAATATTCTGGAATTATTTTTGTAAAGGACTAGAATCAATCTAAAGTTAGCAGTGGTCTCTTGACCTTGACATTCGTTTGGCTGATTCTTTAAAAATCTATGACTCATAGTCCTACTTCCAACATCAATTCAACCAGTATTAAATTCTCAGGGCAAATCTGGTTTCTGTATTTCTGTGCTCAGCATTAATTATGATTTTTTTCCCACAAACTCATTCTCAATAAGTCTTGTTCATTTCTTATTTCCTCAGTGACTGTAAAAGCTGATTCGTTAAATGAAGTTGGAGATCAAAATCATCCAGTTTTCCTGGGAAGTCAGGGGATAAGAGGATAAAAGCTTCTGGGTCTAAGACTGCTGAGAATTCTTTTAAGTTACATTGAAAATAAAAGCAAATCTGAATATCAGAAATTGGATACAGCTCTTACTTAGAGAAAGCCCCTGAGAATATTCAGTGCTAGTGGTTCCTTTATGGTTCTGAAAACTAGAGATTGTTTCACGTTTTCATAAACTCTCACTTTTTTCCTCTTTTATATACTCAACTAAATATTACTATACGCTGAAACATTTAGATTTTTTTCTTAAATTATATTTTTCAAAAGACAAATATCTTGCAAAAGCAACTTGACTCATGCTGTCATCTGCATTTCTTTGTACCTACCACTATAATAGCTGTCTAAGATAGCACTAAGGTGAAAATGATACAATTAAATAC
Source organism: Heterocephalus glaber (assembly GCF_000247695.1). Next base: position 15,593,671 of record NW_004624783.1, read on the forward strand.
CAAGACAGATAAATATCTGTCTTCTTAGTTTGTCTCTACTGATATTAAGCCAAGTCTCACTGAAAAGACTGGAGATTGGAAAGCCTACTATATAAGAGATTTTTTTGGCCTTATACAATATATCATACAAGTATTACAGAAATGACAGAATGAGAATTAAACATCTGGAGAAAGATTTTCATTATGTAAATTACAAGAAAATCTCCTTTTGTGATTCCTTAAACATTTTGTAAGGTAGACTATATCTCAAGTCAGCAGTGAATATTGTTAAGGGGAAAGAATTGTAATATTTTCTGTGAAAATATCTTTTTAAAATATTTTTATTTTTTCCTCTTGATTTGATTTAAATTTTAGTTATAATTGGTGTAAAGTGTCTGTGTGTCTAGATGCAAGTAACAGGTCAGCCAGCATAGAGTTGATACGTTAGGAAATGAAATATGGAGTTTAGGAACAGTGACTCTGAAAACACAAGTAACTGATACTGAATCAGTTAGTTGGAGTCATAGAAAAGGAGTATCATTCTGAAAAAAAATGAAGAATATGTTGTAACCTGTCATTCAGCAACTGTTTTTACTGAAAGAAAAACAAATCAAATTCGAAATAAGTCTTCCTTTGACTTGCTAGCCATTTAGAGTTCAGAGGTCATAGATTTCTGAATTCAGGGGTAATTGCCTATGAGCTGACCATAGAAATATGCTTAAACAGGGGGACAAAATTACAGTCTGTAGAGGGCTATTGCTCAAGAAATTTAAAGCAAATCAAGCAAAAGTAAAATACTAAATAACTTATTCACGATACATATATAGATGTTTAATTTACTCCCCAATATTTTTGACAAGATAAATGTCAAATGTAGACCACTGGTTTTTGTTTCTGCCTCTCATTGGAATCCAAAACTCAAGGAGATAGTAACCTTCTCCATTTCTGATAATCAAATTTATTATTGGTTTTCAATACTTACTAATTGAGCAAACTTCTAGTCCTGCTAATGCAATGGTTTCTATGGGGTGGGAAGAAGACGGCTGGAAGACTAACATTAACCTAATGCTCTTCCTTTCCTTGAATTTTGGAGAAGGAATCTTTTTAATAATTAGGGAAGTCATATTATTTGCATTTCTCAAATTGACTCACATTCATTATTTCATATGGTCATCCCGGTAAGCTTGTGAATTAAGAAAGGAAAACCTTACTTATTTCTGCTTTCAAAATTAGAATTCTGAGGTATCAAATCCCCTGATCACAGGGTTTCTAAGTCATCCTTAGAAAAAAGAAGTTTAAAATACTAAGATTTTTAAAATACTACGATTTTCCTTCTTCCTCTATCTCTTTAGGTGAAAAATTGCTACTATTCCTTTGTTGGATTTGTAAAATATATATAAGAAGAGGACAACTGGAGAAGAAAAAAGGAAGGTTTCCTCTCCATGAGAAAAATGAGGAAACTCTGGTAGAAATAAAACTGGAGTGAGGAGAAAGAAGAGGTGGCCAGAGAGGGAGTGGAGAGAAAACAGCAAAGCCAAATGGAATGATGTTGACAGAACAAAGGAAGAGCTGGAAGATAACTCTGGGTATGTCATTGTTGTGTTTTTCTTTCTTTCTTTCTTTCTTTCTTTCTTTCTTTCTTTCTTTCCTTCTCTCCCTCCCCACCCCCCTTTCTTTTTTTTTTGTACCGGGGATTGAACTCAGGTCCTTGCACTTTCGAGGCAGGCACTGGAACCACTAATGTTGTGTTTTTCTAATTGACTCCCAGGTCATGTGCTCAGGCTATCAAGTTGTACCAGATGCTACCAACAGAACACTGGAAGTCCTTAAAGCTATCTCTACTATTATTTAGAAGTGAAAGGATTCCACTGGCTCCTTTGAAGGGTCAGATATGTAATAGAAACATTTCATTAAGAAAAATTGAGACCAACTGAAGCGAACTGACTAGAACATAACTGAATGGTCATGGTTAGGTCATTCCACTTAGAACATTTCCATTTCGTTGCATCCAATACTATTGTTGTGCTAGGAGTTGGGAGACTTATCAGGGTAATTTTATTATTTTACTCATGGCTATGCAGGATTTATTCCTTAGAAATCATGTGATATTTGAAGTGGAATAAAATTAATCACTTTCTTTTAAAACTGACTCACCTTGAAATGACATGAAAATTAGCTAAGTGAACAGTCTGAAGTGTTGTTACTGTTTCTCCCAAAGCAAGTTATACAACTTAAAAACATGTAAATGGCATTTACCACTTGAAAACAAAAACAGAGTACTCAGTGCATGGTAAATGAATACTACAGTGGCTATGAGTTGAACTCAATATGTTGATATTATTGTTCATTGACTGGCTCTGTCGCTGTCTTATTTTATTGCCTTTCAAACTGCAGAGCTAAGCCCCGAGCATCTGAAATTTTAGATTCTATTTCTAAGTCCATTCATTCATCAACATATTAAGTAAATAGTTGACCTATGTTTCTGATATCAAACTATTTTAAATTATTTAATAAAGTAGGCCACAGAAACATTACATTAAACCAATAAATAATTGCAAAATGGTTTATGCACTTAAGTAAACATTCAGAACATTATGATTTATTCCTTCACCATAAAGAAAGATGCTGAATAGAAGACTTAACATGACATAGGTTAAAAAATATTTTCTAATGAATTTCCCTAGTTACTTGTACATTTATTATCAGATATACACATGTACATACAATTGGATGATTAATGACATAATATAAGCCATTTCTCTTTCCTCTGACCAGAAGAATTACCAAACCCTTTTCATGCAATACACCGAGGCCACAATATACTTCCTGCTCTCAGATCATCTAGTAGTTTCAGGGATGTGGCCAGAGGCAGCTGAAAAGTAAGGTGACTGTGGCCTGTCTTAGTCACACCAACTGAAAAGCATTACGTGCTTAGAAGTAGCACAGGCATGAACTCAGAAAACTGTCTTCCAGACTGTAGATTTTGGACTTGGAAGCACTATGGTCTTTTGATCTTTCATGAGATCCTGTTCCAACTATTTCTAGTGAGGGCTTTTGGGTAGGTGGATGATACAGACTATTGGGAAAACATTTCTGCCTCCTTCTGCCTCCTATCCTAAGAATAAATTCACTCAGAATATTACTCTTTCATAAAATTTCCTCAGAGTTGGTCCTGATGATTAGTCAGGATTGGGAGCAAAAGATCTATTCTACAACAGTTGTATTCCAAGGAACATCCCCATTTAAGTCAGGAAAAGGATAGGAATTGAGAGTCAGATTTAAAGTTTTTATAGCATTTTGATGGGTACTTTTATGATATTTCAATCTAATAATAGGAAGCACTTTATATGTCTGTTCATTTTGCTAGTAAACGGACTATACTTTATGAAAGTATTGGGGGAAATTGAAAAAGAGCATAGGTAAGAGGGTAGGGAGTGGACAAATGAACAATATTCTGTTATAGTATCTTGTATTATTTTAACAGAATAACAAAATAATGACAAATAAATTAAAGAGAAATTAATAAGTAACATAGGGGTCATTTTGAAGCTATTAAATCAGTAAATTTACACATTACTCTAAACTCTTTTTGAGCTATATGAACAGGGACCAGTGAATTCAATCATTGGAATAAATTAAAATTGTTATCTTTTATAGTGAAAAAGTGTCTCAGTTCAGGGAATCAGTCAACCAATTCAATATGTTTTTTGGTGAATATGACTGTTAACAGTTTTTTCTTCTTTCTTGATTTGTGTTACAGTGGTGTCTGTGTAGACACACCCATCATCCTAAGAGGCAGCTGCCTTGGGTGCAACTTCTCTTGCAGTAACCTGCCTGAGAAGTATGTGAAATTTGAATATTATTCTGTTTATGAATATTTTATCTAAGCCTTAGGTACCATCCAAATATCTGAGGCACTAATAAGAAAAACAGTAATGTCACTCCTAAATTTTGACATATTTTTAAAACGCAGTCAAAACTACTACATCAACAAGGTATAAGACTGGCTATATAGAGGTTCTCGCAAACCAGTTAGATAATATCTAACTACATCAAGATAAATAAGTCCACATGAAAACAGTATCATAAACTTATAGTTCTATCAAGGCTTATACTCCTTTACAAAACAGGAACTCTGTAGAGCTCTAGGGAGTTTTTAATGATTTTGCATCTTACAGTATAAGCTTAATTAACATTCTGTTAGACATAAACACCTTTTGCCGTAAAACATTTCAGGTAAATTTTATTTCATTTGATTCCATAATTATTTAATTTTCTAACTCTTGTAGTATCAGGTTCACTATAGTTAAGTCTTGCTCTTCTTGTAAAAGAAATTTTTCATCAAGAAAGAAGCAGAGCTCTTATTTTTCCTTATCTGCACCCTTTCTTCTTCACTTTGGAGAAGCTGTGCATCACTGAGCTGTGACATGAAGATTTCACAGTTCGTGAGATGCCTCGTTTTTCTAGATACTACATGAGGTTAGGACTTAATAGAGGTAAGTAGGATGAACAAGTCTAAAGATCTAATGTACATGCTGATAATCAGAATTTTTGTGAAAAAACCTGGATATCTGATGTGTCTGCCATAAAAGAAATGTGGAACTATGAAATGATGGATATACAAATTTGTTTGACTATAGTTACTATTTTACTATGTGTATATGAAAATTGTTCACCTTAAACATATGCAATAAAAGTATAAAAAGATTTATCTAAAAGTTATTTCTGCATCATCATTAGTGGGCTTTGTTTTGGATGACAATGAGTCACAACTTCAGGCATTATATGAAGGATGTCATCAAATACCACAGAGAGCCTGGCTTCCCAATGCTCTCTCCATGACTTTTCTGCTTGGATTCAGTGTTTTTGGCAGGCTCAGGGAGCTCTCTGCATTTCTATCATATGTATGTAGACATTAATATCCTTTCGAAGCTCTATTCAGAGGTGACTTTGGTTCTGTAAGTTTAAAGGCTTTTGGCAATCAAATCCAGATGCCTGTCAGAGATGTCCTGGAATTCCTAAGGCAAGTATGCAAATCAGCTGAAACAGTCATACAGGTTGAGTAACTCCATCAGTTAGTTAGCTTTGTAACACTATAATGAAACATTCAACACAGGATACTATAGATAAAAGGAGGTTTATTTATCTTAGAATTTTGTAGACTCAATGTTTGGGCAGGGGTGGAGGGCGTGAGATGGGAAAGCATACTGTGGCCTCTGGTGAGGGTGGCAGATGGTAAAACAACATGGAAGATGTGTATGCAAGATCAAGCAAGAATTACATCTCAAACTAGGAGTAGAGAGGCAAAGGCAAGGACCAGGCTTACTATATTCATAACCCTTTCAGGAGAACAACTAACCCAGAGGCAGAATACCTTCTAGGGGCCCACCCCCAGTGATTCAGGGACCTCCCCTACCCTATCTCCTAAAGGTTCTACAGCACTTCCCAGGACTGGTTGCCACTCTGGGGACCAAGCCTCCAATCACAATGACCCATGGGAGACACTGAGATCATACCCAAACCATAGAGGTATCCCTTACCCTGAATGCTCTGGACCAGAAATATTTCAGATTTCACATTTTTTCATTTTGGAATATTTTCATACATATAATGAGATATCTTAGAGATGGGACCAAAGTCTAAATGTAGAATTCATTTGTTTCATTTACAGCTAATGTATGTACTCTAAGAGTAATTTTAAACAATATTTTAACATACTGTGCTTTGACTATAATCCTCACATGAGGTTAGATGTGGAATTTCCCATTTGTGACATCAGCACTAAAATGTTTTGGAGTTTGAAGCATATTAGATTTCAGATTTTCAGATCAGGGCTATTCAAACTATATTACAATTTAACATGTCACAAGAAAACAAAGATTTATCTACATGTATATAAAATATCAATGAACTTCCAATTTATTATACTTTTTATTATAATATTCCCTGTCCTGTCTACAGGCAAAATCTGTATTTATATATTTATCTATAATATATTATTTATATTTTACTGAAAATTAATGTATATTCTTTAATCCATGACATAATTTTTATCTGTTTCAGAAAATGATTTAAATGGATGACTAGCTTAATTAGTGGTCTTGTTATATGGGAATTTGTAACACAAAAATGAATACAAGACAAAATAAGTAACCTCTCCTTTTAATTCTATTACTGTTGGTCCAGATGCATGAGAACATGTGTGTGTGTGCTTGTGCATGCATGTGCACACACACACACAGAGAAGCAATCCAGTACATGGGCCACACTGAAGAGTCTTTTGGACACCTTGGCCTACCTCCAACTGAATCTTGTCAGTCTCCGTGGATAATGCATTCAATTATTTTTCTATTCTCAGCCACAAATGACACTGGGTAGAATTTTAGAATGGTTGCCCTATTTGTCAAAATGTTAATCTGCTGTTGGAAGTTATAAGAACTAGAAATTTAAATAGCCTTACTAAATCCAAAACATTAGGAAAATGATAGTTGTATAGGAAGAGTAATGGAGCCAAGTTTCTAGGATCTACTTTTTATGAAGTAAGTACACTTGGGTAAATGATTTACCCTTTTTTCCTCAGTTTCTTCTTTTATAAAATAAAGATTTCACAGTAAGTGAACTCTATGTTACCTTTCAGTTCCAAAATCAATTTTACAAGAAAAAATGACATGTCCTCATCTAAATGTTGCACAAAATACCTATTAGATGAGGGACTGTGAGCTAGCCCATCAACAGCTGTTTATTCAAAGCAAAAAGAAACTGAAATGGAACAATGCACAGGAAAATAATATTGAAATATTAATGTCCAAAATTGTACCAGTCAGCAGATGTAAATTTGCACTTTTGATCTATGTATGTCAATTATAAAAAACACACAGTATGCATATCTATTGTTATTTCTGACAGGGAATAATAATGAAATAAATCATGCTTTAACTATAGCAGAATGGAGACATCCAAAAGATGGAGAACATCTCATAATTCTTCAGAAGATTACTATAATAGTAGGGTTTTATTGAGTCAATCACTTTCCCTTTTATTTATTGAGATATGTATTTCAACTATATTTGCAACAGTCACTAGCCTTTAAATCCAAAGATTATACAGAAAAAACAATCTTGTTGGGGTGATAGGATAACACTCTAGAATACATTCTTCTTTAGCCAGTATACTTTTCATTTAGAAATGTTATTTCTAAAAGATCAAAATTATTTATCACTCCACTTAATGTAGTATATAGAGTTTTTCCTATAAACATTAAACAACATTTTGTATTGGGCAGTACAAGAGACATCTTTAAAGTAAAATAAACTTTTATTTTATAGTAGATTTAGATTTATAGAAAGTTTCAAAGACATCATAGAGGGTTCTTATGTACTTCTTACCTTGTATTACTTCAAATTACTGTGGTACCCTGTGACAAAATAATAATAAACTTTGGCAGGCTGTATTAAGTCTGTACTTTGTTCAGATTAAATAAGTTTTCTTTTCCTAATATTCATTCTATCTGTTCCAGTATCCTATCTAGGATACCCTATTACATCTAGTCATCATGTATCCATAGGCTCTAGACAGAGGCAGTTTTTCAGATTGCCACTGTTCAGATAATCTTAGGAGTTTGGGGAGTATCTAATATGTATCTTGTAGAATGTCCCTCAATTTAGGTTTGCCTCTTGTTTTCCTTATGGTTAAAGTAAGGATAGGGTTAGAGTGGAGATAAGACTACAGATCTAATATGACATTCTTACCATACTTGGTACGAGCTTGGCTGGTCACTGATCACATAGGTGACATTTCGTTTTTTAGGTTTTTCCCTAGTGAAGTCATCTTATGCTCCCTTCCATATGCGACACTTGGAATTTAAGTCATCAAGCACAGCCTACACTGAAGGGGATGGAATGAAGCTTCAGCTGCTTGAATGGGAATATCTAGACAAATTATTTGGACTTCCTTTGTATAGGAATCAGTACAAGAGAGATTTTCTTTTTTTTTTTCCCCATTAACTTTATTGGTACATTTTAGGTATAAAATACAGTTACATTCATCATTGGGATCCTGTACCATTACATGAGTATCTTGGTTCTTATTATTTTTCCCCTTCCCTTGCCTTCACTTCACCCCCTCCACCCTTTCCTATTTGCAAAGACTTTGTTTCCATTTTTTTTCTGCTTCTCATATTTTTTCCTTTCCCTTTTTTCCTTTCCCCTACCCCTCCCAATTCCCCTGCTCTTTTAGAGCTTTTCTTCCTGTTACACAATATCAGTTATACATTTTTTAAGTTACACTATTAGGATTTAGGAGACATTACCACAGATTTTACAGAATTTAAAAGGATATAGAAAGCATAGTACAAAAATCTTTTTTGAAATAAATTTGACAACTTCTAAGAAGTACCTTGGAAGACAAATTAATGAAACT
>NW_004624783.1:15615520-15673419 GCF_000247695.1 Heterocephalus glaber
TCTGTACAATCTGTGGTAATGTCTCCTAGATCTTGATATTGTAATTTTAAAAGTGTATGGTTGATATTGTGTAATAGGAAGCAAAGGTCTAAAGGAGCAGGGGAAGTGGGAGGGGTAGGGGAAAGGAAAGAAGGGAAAAGAAAAAATATGAGAAAAGGAAAAAACGGAAACAAAGTCTTTGCAAATAGGAAAGGGTGGAGGGGGTGAAGGGAGGGCAGGGGGAGGGGAAAAAATAAGAACCAAGATTCTCATGTAATGGTACAAGATCCCAATTATGTATGCAACTGTATTTTATACCTAAAATGTACCAATAAACTTAATGGGGGGAAAAATGAATAAAGATATGCCATTACAGGAACCTAACAACTGAAATTAATGTAAACATTAGATGCCATAACATGTGCTAAGATCAATATTATTAACAAGTATGAAAAAGGGTATGGAGGGATTGGAGGAGGAGGGGGCAGAGGAAGGGAAGGGGATGGAGATTAAAAGAAATGTATATGTAACCACTCCCCAAAATGACTGTAACCTGCATGAATTTCAAACATATACTAATAAAATAAAAATTATGAAAAGACATAAAAGGACTTGCTACTGTATTCCCCCTAAAGTAAGCTAATAAGAGTAATTTATAAATATATTGATGAATTTAGAAAATTATTTAGAATTTTGGAACTAAAACATATTCAAATCATCCACCAAAAGGAGTGGTTAAACAGTGTGAGATGGACTTTTAATTTAAAATGTTTAATATATATTGAAAAAACACCAGAATGACATTTATAACATAATCTCAGGTTTGAAAAATGCATATATGGTGGCATAGAACATGTACATAGTTTCAGCAGACCTAACTGAAAAGACATATTGCTAGAAGCCTGATAACTAAGCACAAGGAGCAATTACTTAAAAGGATAGTAGCAGAATTGAAAAGAAGGCGAGGAAAGGAGGAGAGAGTGAAAAAAAGCTATTATATTTGCGTTTTTGCTTTGTTTAAGATGTACGTAAGTTTATTTGTCTTGTAAGGGCAATTAAAATACACCATTACTTTAGAAAATTTGAAAAAATATGTAAAGGTATAAAAAGGTAATAGAAACCATCCATACTCTTACAACCAAGAATGAGCTTTAGGATGTAGTTAGGTAAAAAAGGGAGAAAATGATTTCTATTCAAGGGAATTTTGCACATTTAGTAAAAAAGAAAGGTTTCCGGGTTCTACATTCTGTATAGACTTGTTTCCAATGGCATGTTAAATTCACTTGTCGCTTGCTGTGAAGCTTTCTCAGACCCAGTTCCATACATATGGGTACTGCAGATTTAGCAGCATCATTAGAGATACAGTGTCCCTCAAGTTAGGAGTCTTCAGGTGTTTGGCAGTTTTAAGGATGCCTTTGAACTGAATCCAACTAACATGCAAGAACAAGTTATAAAAATATGACTCTTGAAATGTTTTATTGATTTCCAGGAATGAAACCCCTAATGACACTATGCTTTGCTTGCAATGTGTTTTATAGATGTTTTTATTAAAGTTGATTTAATTTCCCTTAGTTCACGTGTTCTCGCTAATTGAATCATTTGCCTCAGTTCCCAGAAGACTATAAAATAGAGAATATATTATATACTGTGTAGCAATATACATTAGGGTAAATATATTGACATGATTCTTCAGCCAGCACATTGTGTAGATCTGATAAAGTGCCATCATAATTACTCAATTAATCTAATGCACTTTATTATATTTTCACAAGCTCTATTGGTTATGAAAGGTAAAATGATTCATTGTTGTTATTACTGAATTAAAGTCAAATATTTTATGTGTTCTTAGGTATGAGAAAGATGCATTACCTTATCTAAAATGATTATGGATAGTTATTTGGGAATTCAGCTCCTGTCCTGTCAGTGAATGAAATGTCAAAAGAAACTCAAAGATTGAAAAAGATCACAGTTCTCTATATTTTAAAAAAGGAAGTCTTAATTAAAATCATTAACATTAAAAAAAGTCTAATTTTACACAAATTTTTCTAAAATGGGTAATTATCAATATTTGATATTTAAATATTAAGTTTATATCATTCCTCCCATGAATTTCATTTCTGAGTCAGATATTTTGTTGGTTTATGATCATATGATATATTAAAAATATAAATCAAAATATCAGAGTACTTTCTGTCATGTTTTCTCAAATGAATTCAATCTGTTTCTTTTCAAGTGTTCATGGTATATTAACCACTGTATGTGGAATCCTTTATTAGGTATATCAGGACAAAAGAAACTTTCTTTAAAAGTTCATTGTAAGATAAATCTAGCATCCTCACAGTTTTTACTTTGAAGTATAATTTTTCTTCTTTATATGATGAGACAAATTCAGGACAGTTTAATAGAATTATTTTTTCCCAAACCCACATAAATTTCCTAGTTAGGATTCATCCGAAACCCTTTGATTTAAGATCCATTTTTCCACTCTGCTGTTTTTCTGAAATGCAAAATCAATATTGATTAGTTGAATTCTTAACTGAATCAGAATCACAAAGTGATGTCTTGTGAATTGTACGCAAAAATTCATAAAAGAGAATACATAGATCACAGTCATGTCAGTCTGGGGAAAATGTACTGAGTCAAGATAAAAGGTGGTGAGTTCAGTCCTGAGAGGAAAGCTTTTGAGACAGTGGCAAGTCCCATACTAATAGGAAGTGGCTATTACTTGTTAAGGTAGGACAGATGGAGAATAGCACATTCACCGCACATTTGGCCAGAACGTAGAGTATTGAAATAGCACATTAACTGTCAGGTTGGCACAAAATTTTTAACATGATAAAATTTAAAAATACTTCTAGAGGAAAATTTGGACAAGGATGTAGGCATTTGTAATGGATATTTTTTCATTCATTTATTTAGCAAATGATTATTAAATGAATAAATGACTTTATACTATGCACACAGTATTTTATGCCTTAACAACCAAAAGCTTAAATAATGTCAATATTGGAGAATTATATGAAGGGTACAGAGAGATCTATGAGTCAACTCAAATCTTGCAAAGGTATAAATTTACCAATTGTGTGGGCACCTAAGTAAAAGATTAGGATTTCATGCCAGATATTAACTGTGTCCTCAGTAATGAAAGCATTAATTCTAAATTTATTTCACTTACACCAGCTTGTATTACGTTAAGACTATACAATCATGATATTCTATATATATGGAGGAGTCCTGAAATAAAGTAAAAAGGACTCCTAGAAAGTAGAGTAAAAAGCTCAGAAAGTAATAAAAATTACAAAGCCACAAAGGAGGTATGTCTCCTGTGTTGATATACTTCATGACTCAGGTTCAAAATCTAAACATCTAAATTTTCATCTTAAAACTCCAAACTTTAAAACCTGTTCACCAAATTAGAATTTGAGGACATGATTTTAAAGATTTTTTTTCAATTGGATGTTAAATTCATACAAGAGAATAAACATACTTTTAGGGAAAGAAGAGGCATCAAAAATGGGAAATTTATTTTATATTACCTAAAGCACAGATAGTAATACTTATACTAACCGACATAAGATAGAAATTATTTATGCTAAAATATAGATTAAGTTGAATTATAACAATACCACACCAATTCAGAATGACTAAGACACAAACGTTTGAATAGGGACTAAATGAAGAAATTTGTCTGTTTTTGTCTTTTATGCTAAAAATTGAACTCAAAAAGCTAAGTAGGCCCTCTACCACTGAGCTACTAGCATATGAAGTACTCAAAGACAGATGAAGTGTAAAATAGCTTTATTATCCCAGTACTGAATGCATTCCTAAAGAAGAGAACATTATTAATTATCCTTTTGGATAAATATTCCCATATTGTGGGTTATCTCTTCACTCTGATAGTGGTTTCTCTTGCTGTGCAGAAGCTTTTTAATAAGAAGAGATCCCATTTGTTGATTGTTTGTGCTAGTTCACGGGCGACTGAGTTTTTGTTCATAAAATCTATTGCTATACCAGTCTTCAAAAGTTCTACCTAATGTCTCTTAGAAGCCAGTTTAGTGTTTCTGTTTTAATATTTAGATCTTTGACCATTTTGATTTTAGTTTAGTGTATGGTGAGAGATACAGGTCTAGTTTTAATCTCTGGCAAGTTGAACGCAAGTTTTTCCAACACCATTTACTAAACAGGCTATCTTTCCTCCAATGAGGGTGGTTGGCTCCTTTGTCAAAGATGAGGCAGCTGAGTTGTTTCTGCATCTTCTAATCTGTTCCACTGATCCTCAGGTCTGTTTCTTTTCTAGTATCATGCTGTTTTTTATCACAGTAGCCTTGTAGTATACTTTCAAATTGGGGCATGTGATACCCCCTACCTTGTCTTTGTTGCCTAGAATTGCTTTTGCTATTCTAGGTCTCTTCTTGTTCCAAATGAATTTTTGGATTGTTTTCTCAAGCTCTCTGAAGTATGTTGCTGGAATTTCAATTGGTATTGCATTAAATCTACATAGCAATTTTGAAGTATGGGTTCCTACCCGGGAGCAAGGGAAGTCTTTCCATTTTCTGATATCCTCTTTGATCTCTTTTTTTTCAGAGTGCTACAGTTTTCAGAGTAGAGGTCTTTGATTTCTTTCATTAGGTTGATTCCTAGGTATTTCATTATTTTGGATGCTATTGTGAAAATAATTGTTTCTCTAGTTCCTCAGTGAGTCTGTTGTTCATGTACAGGAAAGGTATTGATTTTTGTGTGTTGACCTTGTATCCAACTACTGTACTGAATTTGGTTATTAAATGTAGAAGACTTTTGGTGGAATTCTTAGGGTTTTCTATATAAAGTATCAGCAGCATCTGCAAATAATGACAATTTAACTTCTTTGTTTCCTATCTTTATTCCTTTTATTTCTTTGTCTTGTCTAATTGCTGTGGTTAATGTTTCCAAAAATATATTGAACAGGAGTGATGATAGTGGATATCCTTGTCTTGTTTCCGATTTTAGTGTGAAGGATTTCAGTTTTTGACCATTTAGTATGATACTGGCCATTGGTTTTTCATAGATGGCTTTTATCAGGTTGAGATAGAGACCATCTATTCCAATTTTTTGCAGGGTTTTTTTTTTTAATCACAAATGGGTGTTGAATTTTGTGGAATGCTTTTTCTGCATCTCTTGAGATGATCATATGGTTCTTGTCCTTGGCTCTATGAATATAATATATTATATTTACTGATTTGCATATGTTAAACTATACTTGCATCACTGGAATGAATCCCATTTGGTCAGGGTGTATGATCTTCTTGATGATCTTCTGTATTCTGTATGCCAGTATTTTATTGAGTATTTTTGCATCTGTGTTCATTAGGGAGATTGGCCTATAGTTCTCTTTTTCAGTTGGGTCTTTCTCTGCTTTGGGGATTAAGGTGATGCTTGCTTCTAGAAATGAATTTGGGAGTATTGCTTCTCTTTCAATTTCACTGAAGAGTTTAAACAGTAGTGGTAATAGTTCTTCTCTAAATGTCTTGTAGAATTCAGCAGTGAAGCCATCAGAACTTGGGCTTTTCTTAGTTGGTAAGTTTTTAGTTACGTTTTCAATTTTATTGATTGATATTGGGTTGTTTAGAATTTTTAGGTCTTCATTCAACTTTGGTAATTCATATGTATCTAGAAATCTGTCCATTTCTTCTGTGTTTTCCATCTTATTGGTGTAAAGTTTTCCAAAGCAGGTATTGATGATCCTCTGGATTTCTGCTGGGTCTGTTATAATCTCACCCTTTTCATTCCTGATTGCATGGATTAGGGCCTTTTCTTTCCTTTTTTTTGATAAGATTGGCTAAGGGTTTGTCAATTTTGTTTATTCTTTTGAAGAACTCTTTGCCTCATTGATTTTTTGTATCATTCTCTTAGTCTCCATTGCATTGATTTCTGCTCTGATCTTTATAATTTCCTCCCCTGTATGAAGTTTGGATTTATCCTGGTGCTGTTTTTCCAGAAGCTTGAGGTTCAGCATCAGGTTGTGTATTTGAACTCACTCTGTTTTTCTAATACGAGTATTCACTGCTATGAATTTCTCTCATAAGACTGCTTTCATTGTGTCCCATAAATTCTGATTTGTTTTATTGGCATGGTCATTTAATTGTAGAAACTGCCTGATTTCTTCTTTAATTTCCTCTGTGACCCATGGGTTATTCAGAAATGTGTTCTTCAATTTACAAGTGTTTATGAAGTATTTGTGGTTTCTTTTGCTATTTATATCTCCAATTTTATCACACTATGATCTGATAATATCCAGGGGATAACTTCAATTCCTTTGCACTTACTTAAACATGTCCTATGAGTAAGTATGGGGTCTATTTAGGAGGACAATCTATGTGCAGCTGAAAAGAATGTGTATTTTGATTTTGTGGGGTGGAACACTCTGTAAACATCTGTTAAGTCCATTTGTTCAAGAGTTTGATTGAGTTCTACTATTTCATTTTTTACTTTTTGTCTAGTTGATCTATCTGTTACTGGGGTATTTAGGCACCCCACTACTACTGTATTAGTGCTTATTTGATTTTTCATGTCCATTAATATTTGTTTAAATAGTTGGGTGCACTGGTATTTGGTGCATACATATTTATGATTGTCATGTCTTCCTCTTTGATGTTCCCTTTACAAGGATGTAGTGGTCTTCTTTGTCTCTCTTAATTAGTGTTGGTTTGAAATCCATTTGATCTGCAAAGAGGATAGCTACTCCTGCTTTTTTTTTGAGTTCCTGTCACATGGAGTATTGTTTTCTATCCTTTCACTTTCAATCTATGAGTTTCTTTTTGAATTAAAAGTGTTTCTTATATGCAGCATATTTTTGTATCTTGCTTCTTAACCCATTCTGCCAGTCTATTTCTTTTGGTTGATGAATGGAAACCATTGATATTGATGGTTATAATTGTTATGTATTGAATTATCCTTGTCATGACCTTTTTCTGTTGTTGAATTCTCCCCTTTTGCATTTAATTTCTTGTCTTATCTGATGGTTTCATTCTGCTGGGCTTTGTGGGGCTGTGACTCTCTTTGTCTTTTCCTAGAACATTGTTAAACTTTTTTTGAGTACTGGTTTGGTATTCATGAGGTTTCTCACATGTTCTTTGTCAGGAAAGTACCTTATTTCTCCATTGATTTTGAAAGAGTTTTGCAGGGTACATCAATTTGGGTTGGAGGTTGTTTTCTTTTAGGGCTTGCAATACTTCACTCCAGCACCTTTTGAATTGAGGGTTCGTGTTGAGAAGTCTGCTGTGATTTTGATGGGCATTTCTACATATGTGATTTCTTTTCTCTAACTGCTTATAGAGTTTTGTACTTTTGTTGGGTTTCTGGAATGTTGACTAGGTGTAAATTTATTTTGATCATGGCTAGCTGGAGTCCTATATACCTCACTTATATGTATGCCAAATTGTTTTCCCTTTCTTGGGCAGTTTTCTGTCATTACTTCTGTGAACAGTTTTTTATGTCATTTGCACTATCTCCTGTTTCTTCATTAACTGATCAGTTTTATGTTATTCTTCTTTGCATCATCTAGCAGCTGCTAGAGATGAGGATGATTCAATGCTATTTTAAAATGAGAACTTTTATGATATACAAAATACACATTAGTATTCTTTTTTCTCTCATTTTATAATTTAAAAAAATTTTATTAGTATGCTTAGAGTACATGGTGGTTACATTCATAATGAGGAGTTGGTACATATACATGGTAAATCTTAATTCATTTTACATCTTCTCACAACTGCCAATCTCTTTGTCCCTTTTCCATTTTTAAAACTTTTCTCACTGTTTCCTGTTATCTATCTTTTGCTCTTTGATTTATATATATACTTTAAGTTTCTCATACAAGAGAAACTGTAAAATTTACAGAAGTTTCTGTTCATTTCAGTTACCCATTTTTAAATTAGTTTTTTTATATTGGGAAGTTTATATTTTTGAGTTCTATATGTTGCTGAGAAGAATGTGTATTCTGCCACCGTAGTGTAGAACATTCTGTAGATACTCATTAAGTCCATTTCTTTGAAAGTATGGCTTAGCTCTGATATTTCCTTGTTAATATTTTGCATAGTTGATCTATTTGTCAAAGTGATGTATAGAGGTGTCCAGTAGTGTTTGTTTTATGACATTAGGTAGATTGATACTCCATGCATATATGTTTAGAATTGTTATCTTCTCCTGTTTAATTTAATCCTCTTAACCAATGTGTAGTGAATTTCTTTGCCTCTTCTGAGTAAAACTGCTACTTCTGCTTGCTTTCAGGGTCCTGATGCCTGAAATATTATTTTTCCATGCTTTGATTTTTCAGTCTGTGAATTTCTTTGTCAATTAGATGAACCTCTTGAATGCACTAGACCACAGGTTTTTGGTTTTTCATCCAGTCTACATATCTGTGTCTTTTTGTTGGGCAGTTGGGGCCACTTACATTGAGAGTTATTAGGGGAATGTATTGGTTTATTTTTGCCATGCAATGTTTATTTGCTGTTGATTCCTTTATTTTTCTTTTTGTTTACTCACCTTGCTTGACACAGTCACTCCATCCAACTATTTGGCTTTGTTTATTTCATTGTCTCTGTCTAGGATATTCTTGAGTATTTTACAGAGTTCTGGTTTGATATTCATGAATTACAGTTTTCTTTGTCATGGATTGTCCTTATTTCTCCATCAAATTTGAAAGACAGATTTGCAGGATATGTTAGTCTGAGTGTGAGTTGTTTTCTTTTAGGGCTGGAAATACTTCACTCCAAGTTCTACTGGCCTTTAATGTCTGTATTGAAAAGTCTGCTGTAATCCTAATGGATTTACCTTCACAGGTGATTTTTCTTTTTTTTTTTTTGCTTTTCTCTGACAGCTTTTAAGATCCCATCTTTGGGTTGGACTTCTGGGATTTTGACCATGATGTGTCTTGGGGAGTTTCTTTTTTTTCAGCATGGTTATTTGGCATTCTGTATATCTTACATTACATTACCTGTTGAGTTCTTTCCCCATACTGGAAAATTTTCTGCTGTGATTTATGCAAACAGATTTTAATCTCATGTGTGCTGGTGTCTAATTTTTATCTCCACTTAGCCTTAGGTTTGACATCTTAGCATCATCTAATAGCTGTAGGATAACTTTTTCTTTGTCTGTTAACATTCTTAAGTTTTCTCTGTACATATGATCACCTGATTCCACTTTGGTTTCAATTTCTGAAACTGTATCTTTGCATTGGAATTTGTGTTTGACACTTTTTTCATGGAGTGTATTTACTCGGTAAATTTGTCATTTGTGTTTTGAATAATTTTGATCAGTTCTTCCAATTTTTATATTTCTCCCATAACCACATTGATCATTTTTTTTTGATAGTTCTACTATCTTTTGGGTTATGTCATCTTTGAATTTGCCAAGTTTATCTGCTTCCTCTTTCAGCATTTCATACAGTTCAGCTATCTGGTGTTTGGTTTTCTCTCCACTGGTGCCTCTTGGGTCTGCTTTGGGAGAACTATGAGTCTTTGGAGATATTTTGTTGTCTTGTTGTTGTTTTTTTATATTTCTAGTTTTCTTTTTTTGTGTGTGTAGAGGGCTGAAATAAAATAGAGTGAAGGGAATTTCTTGTTGGTATGAAGATCTTTTTAGTCAGGCTTTCCAGTTTTCCAGTGAAGTGCCTTGGCTTTATTTGTCGAAGGATTTACCACTTTAACCTATTCAATTCAACTGGGTTCAACCTATTCAATTCTGCTGGTTACAACAGCATCAACAGATCTAACCATCAGTATCAGTTAAAAACATTAAAACTTGTTTTGGTAATTTCATCTTCTCCCTATAGTCCTTACAGACTATATTATACTTCTATTTGTGGTTCAGCTGGAATGTGGTGGGGGGAGAAGGAGAAAAGAAGTGGAAATGGAAGAGGATATGTCAGTGGAAAGACAGGGAGGTAAGAGAAATGTTAATAAGTAAAAAAATAGACAGGAGGTCAGATTATGTTGGATTTTACAGCTGGGGTAAAGGGCTAGTACTGAGGGAGTTTGAGAGAATATCTGTGTTAGGCAGGAGTGGGTATGAAGATTTGTTGAAGTGTATTTACAGATTAAGAGAGGCTGTGAGATTGTCTACACTTGTTATTTTGTAGATGGTTCTGTTTGTATCCTCTAAATCCAATTTACTATGGATTACCCTGAGTAGCCCTTGTTAAGTTACAGGACTGGTTAATTCTTATTCTCTAACATATGTACACAGGGCTATGTTAGTTACGCTTATGCCATTTAGATAAGAGGGAAGGATGAGGGAGAAAGCCAGAAGTTGAGATAATGAGTAAGAGAGGTGAAAAAAAAAAAAGGATAGGGAGGAAAGAGAGTCAAAAAAAGAAAGGAAGAAAGAAAGAAAAGAAGCTAAAAGAGGGTGCAGGGCAAAGGCAAAAACCTTGAAAAATAAAAGTATAATAACAAAACAATACTAATAAAGAAGTAGGAACCAGAAGAAAAGAAAAAATAGAAGAAAAAAATAACAAAACAATAACAAATCAAATAAGCAAGGGGAGTGTTACTATAATAACCAAAATAAAAAGCTTCACAGTTGTTTTAGCATTAACCCAGTCTATCCACACAGCTCCCTCTAAACTGGAGTCATTGCTTGATTGCAACCCAGCCAAGCAGATTTCCCCTGTGAATCAGTTGATTGGCTACTTGGAGCCATGAGGGCTACTGCTTCCTGGCTGCAAGCTGTGCTTTTGGTGTGATCCACTGCAGGCTTCTGTGGCTCCGATTGTCTTAATCACTGGGATGGTGGGGGGCTATAACACAGACATCTTCATGTCTTTCCTCCACAGGCTTTCCTTGCTTAATATATGGCCAACAGGCCACTGAGCCAGGAACAGTTCACTGTCTCTGCCCATAGAAGTGTATTTGTCTCAGACCCTTCTGTAGAACCTAAGGCCAAGCCCAGGCTCCAGGGCTCCACAGGGAGCTCCCTTAGCTAGCACAAGGCAATTGGAAGGACTTTATGCTGTGTCAGGCCTTTCTGGTGTTTGGGGGAACAACAGGAGAGCCCACCCTGTTCTGGCTCTGCGGAATCACACTCTGTGTTTCTCTTCTCACAGATATCCCCTGCTGGACTCTCCTCTGCATACTTGTCACAGACCTGGTTTTCCCTGTGCTCTGCAGACCCCAGGTAGAAGGTGCTGGGGTCCTCTCGATGGGATCCCACTAGTAATTATGAGTAACATGAGGAATGTTCCTTTGTATGTGCGGGAAATGGGCAACTCATTTTTTTTTTTCTGCCTAGCCAGGTTTCTTCCCTTAGCCCCACTGTGTTATTGTTTACAAATGCAGGTATGTGGTCTTTTGTTCTACCCATCTCTCTTTCAGCTTCTCTGAATCTCTGGGTTGCATATGTTTTACTCACCGTGCTCAAGAGGGAGGTTAGAGGAAATAGTGAGTCTATTTCATCAGCCAGGCCTGCTGCCTTCCTCAGTCTGGTCCATTCCCAAGTTGTCATGTACACCGGGTCCAGGGTGGGAGTTGAGGTGTCGTGACCCAGGAGTGGTCCAGTTTCCCCTCATTTATCCAATAGATACTGGATTTTAGGACAGCTAGATTTTCTTTTCATTTATCCTTCTACATCAGACTTTATCACCCACCCCTCACTTTAGGTATCTGCTTTTTTCCAGTACCAACTTGGAGTCATCTCCAGTACAAACTTCTGTCATCCCCTAGATGACCATCTTCTCTCTTTATTATGTAATTCTTGATTCAAGAATCAAATTTGTGAAGCCCATAATATTCTAATCTTACTCTTTGTTAAGAGAAAATTGGATTGGTCAGGCAAGGGAATTGAATTAGCATAAACGATTAGGTTTATGAACATAACATCTTCAAAGATGAAGAGGAGAGAATGAGACAGTAACAAACCTGCTGAACTGAGTATCAGTTGCAAGATTTCTAAGTGTTTCTATCATCGCCAAGGCAATCAGTTGTCATTCTCACCTTTAAATTATACCACCAATAAATTATTTCTTCACAGTCCAGTCTAATTTGTGAAATATTTCAGGTTTATGTGATGGTTGGAAGCATCCTGACTTGGAAGCCTTGTGAAGGTAGGACTGGGGCTATTTGGCATCCTTCAGCTTTGCCTGTGTTCTTATGTTCTAAACTATAGATGTGAACAGCCTACATGAAAACAGTATTTATTGGTGTTACAGAATTTAATGAGTCGGAGATTCTTTTATTTGCTCATCTGTATGTCCACAAACATATGCTCTGTGTTTTCCATTTCTGGTTACTTTAATTGCCCAATCTTCAATTGCTCAGTTGCCTATAGTGAAAAATACTATGAACTCAAAAAGAATAAAGACAGGTATGTTTAAGTAACAAACACAGAAATCCTTACCGCAAATTGGAAGCACACAAGGAATACCTTTATTTTTTAGTATTTGATAAAACAAGTGTTCTACAGGAATTCATTTTATATTCACAAAGCTATACTAAATTTCCACATTTTAGAGACATGGAGCCTGGGACTTGCAATGATGTGATCTGCCTAAGGTTATAAAGCATTTCTATCAAATTGGAAATTTAGAACCCAAAGAACCTGAATATTCATGGTTTTTACTTATCCTTTCTGGTCTATCAGAAATGATTCTCTGAAATGTTATTATAACTTACACTAAACAATCAGTTTTTTTGAAGCTTTGTAGCAGTGTTTGAGGAGAACAAATTACATGACAATCAATAACAGCACAACTAAGTGACTCATCTCTAAAAGTCAGGTGAGGATGCAAAAAAATCTTGTTTACCCATTCACTGTTTCCATCCAAAGACCATTTTACATACATTATCTCACTGATCTTTCAATATCTTTATCTTGGAGTGAGTAACTAAGGTGATTCTTTTATAGAATGCCTAAAAAAGATTAAATGATTCATTCAGGGTTATGCCATTAGTCCTTGGATGAGAAGTTGGTCTTTCTGAATTTTGTTCTAATGCTATACTCTGTGTCCAGCTGCATAAATTAACTTGGATTCTTGAATAGTGCTTACACAAGACCTTTTCTAAAACATCTAGATGAAAGCTAACACAGAAGACTACAGCAGAGGTTAATTCTACTTCCTAACAACAGGCAGAGGAGGGGGAAGGGGAGAGGGAAACAGAAGAGGGAGGGGGAGGGAGAGGAGGAAAGGGAGGAGAAGGAAGAGGAAGAAGAAATAGAGCTGTAGAGAAGGATGATTAGGAATACTAGGGAAAATCATAGAGACCCAGAACCAAAGCTGAAAAAAATCAAAGTGGAGGGTAGGACTAAGAAGGGTGACAGGTTGCAACTCTGTGTGAAATACAATTTCATGTCTCTATTTTTTCATAGAGTAGTAAAGCTGGACAGCAACCTGAGAGATCATTGAATGTACTAACTGCCTAAGGGCAGCTACCTAGCTGATGATATGGAATGGAGAGGTGTCAAGCTTTTCATTTCAAATATTATGCCTCTCTAATTTGCCTAGTATATTACTCTACTACATTTCTTTACAACACTACAAATACATGTTAGGTATGCACATGTGTAACCTGAAGTATGTGTATACATACATATATCAGTAGAGAGTTGTATTTATAAAGTAGTTTTCAATGTTCTAACAACTTGTACATATAATGTAAGCAGGACATAAATTAATATGCTCCATTTAGAGGCTTGGTAATTAAAATGTCAAAATGTTAACTGAATACACTTAAAAATCCAATTTTATATATTTCTTTGCTGATTGTGACTCAACAGCAGATTTAAATATATTCAATATTTAATAAAATGCATTAAATTTTTTGAGAGCCTAAGGAGAAATAACACTCTAAAGTGTAAGATTATCTGACTGTGTTTATTAAGTAATCTGACACAGGTAAAAGATGCATGATTATTGTGTCTGATTTAGTGAGTATTCCCTTGATTTGTTATTCAGAGGTACAACTGAAATTGGAAGATATGGAACATAAACAAAGAAATGACTTTTTAAAAAATTGGCCATCTTATATTGCAGGCTGAAGGCAAAGTATTTAAGTTGCACGATGTCTATAGACTGAAAATTATACATTTTATGGTTAACAGATTTTTAGGATATATATATTTTTTTCTCTCACTATATTTATAGTAGTTTTATGTTGTAGTTCTAGGAAGACTATAGGTTTCATTTTCCTGTGCATTAATATGATTTTCAAAGATCTTAATTACTACAGTAATATTAAATAACACACTAATTCTCTTTCTATAGTGTAGTCTTTTTTTGTTGTTTATTTTTGTGGTGCTACAGATGAAACCAGGACCTTGCAAATGCTAGGCAAGAGCTTTACCCCTGAGCAACATCTCTAGCCCTTAATGTAGTCCGCAGACTGTTAATTCTAATCTATCTTGCATCCAGTGTTGGCTCTGTGACTATTTCCCCACCCATGGAGCATGAACAGATTACTTAGCATGTAGATATACTCTAGTCATCTCTTTCTCATAAGCTACTTAAATTCAGAGAATAGTATAGACTTAAGACGGATGGAAGCCTGGTTCCTGAATCACTGCATGTAAGAAAGCCACCTCTTCTAAGCTTCTTTAGGTGAAGACTAAGTAAACTTCTATTATGATCATCTGTTAACAATTTGGAGATTACTTATAATAACAGCTAGTTACCTAAACTAATGCACATGCCAAGCCCTGTCCCCCATAATAATCACTTTGCTATTGCTGTTAAACTTAGAAAATAAACTTAAAAACAGGAAAGGTTTATTTTGATTCATGATTCATTAATTCATCATTCAAAACCATTTATTGAGTATGAATTTTATGTCATTGTTCTAAGCACCAGGTAACAAAGACAGATTTTATCCTCTCAAAGACTATGATCTGTTAATGGAAACAAATAATCACAAAAATGAATATACAATTACAAACTCATTTAAATAAATTCTCCAAAAGAATATGTACCATATGAGGACATAGTAAAATTAGCTCCTGAATTACTGTAAAGGTGTTGGAGCCAACATCTAAAGGATGCCTGGCTATTAGGCTTATAGACACAAGGTGGTTAGAAGGAACAGCATGAGGAAAGCTCTGCAATGTTTGGGACACTGTCAGAAATCCGATACAGATGAAGTGGATGAGAACATGAGGGCTTTGAAAAGAACCTGGAAAGCCAGGTTGGGGTAGGCTTTGCTCAGCCTTGTTGGCCCAATTAATTTTTTTACCATTTAATCTCAAAGCTTAAAACAGCTACTAGAAGCTTTAAGCAATGTGATCCAGTCAGACCTCCTATGAAGATATGTCATTTTGATTGGTGCAATCCGGGGAGTGGATGCCTAGAGCTGTGTCTATTCTCCATCCTGGTGCAAGGAAGAACTGAAGCAGATTGGACCAGAATTAGTAAAATCAAGCTGTGAATATGAATCTCAGTGGTTTCTCTGAGCAAATCTCATGAGTCATTTTTTTCATGTTTTATTTACTGTTAGTATAATATGATATCCATTTTTATCTAAACTAAGACTACTGTCAAGCAATTGAACATGTAAGCGGAAAGATTTTAATGCTATGAGTATGGGTGAAGAAACAGATATGCTCAGATAGAGATACCTATTTTACTTTTTTTTTTTTGGTACTGGGATCGAACTTGGGTCCTTGCTCTTGCAGAGCAGGTGGCAGAACCACTGAGCTAAATCCCCTGCCCAAGATATCTATTTTAAAATCATAAAGTATTACATAAAATTGTTTGAAAATATAAAAAGTATTATCACCATAATTCTAATGTACAAAAGAAATATTAATATTTGTATTCTATTCTCTTTATTAAAATTTTTAAGTATCTGTAGTCTTAGTGAATGATTTTTGTAGGTAATATTCTTGTAAGTTGCTATATACTCATAACTAACTTTTACATTGGTGTATCATATTTCATTGAATCTGTATTCTCAAATTGGTATAAACACTTCAAAATTTTTATCACTATAAATATCTTTATGTGTAACTTTGCTTTCTAGTATTTCATTAAAAATGGAATACTAGAATTATATTACTGAAACTACAATATTTTTTAAATATTTTGTCCTTTGCTAAATCATATTAAATATAAATGACAGACAAAACCACTTGCAGACTTTTCATGTTGCAAATAATTTTATTCCTATATTATATGGCAATTATCCATTATATAGAAGTATTATTAAAGTATTCATGGCAAAAGCATAAGCACCAAATTAATGAGAATACCATTACCTGTGAAAAATATTTTCTCTGTGAAAATATTATGATCTTTAATAATTATGATAATTTGTAATTTATATTCTTAGCTTAGCTGATAAAATTGTTATATGTCTTGACATTAACTTTGATTGCATAAATATTACATTAGTTTCAATCATACAATAATTTTAGAAACAATTTTAAATAAATATGAAGAAAATGGTTCAGTCTTGAGTATAAAATTCCCAACTATATACAAATGGATTTCATTTAAAAAAATTTTAATCTTTTGGAAAGCATTCCTTAAATTCAGATGGCTGTGTTAATAAAATAACAATTCCATATAGAAGTAAACTGGTGAAAGTATGAATTAGTTTTCTACTGCTGAACAACTTAGTGCAGAGTCTCTGGCTTTAACCATCACAAATTTACCATCTCTTGGTTGTGCAGGTCAGACAAATAACTGATTCCCCTGCTCCTGTTCCCACTGGAAGAAATCAAAGTGGTAGTGTTCCTGAGTTTTGGGTGGAATTTTGAGGTATCTGTCTGGAGAAGAATCCAGATCCAGTTCTCTGTTTTCTCAGGTTGTTGGCAGGATTCATTTCCTTGTGGTAAGGCTGAGATCTGTTTCCTAGCTGGCTGACAGCCAGGAGGTGCTTTCCACTGCTTATGGTCACAAACTTCCTTAGCATACTCACCCCTCTGTTTACTCAGTCCTTATGCTTCAGTTCTCTCAGATTCTCTTCTGTGTCATCTCTTCTCTTTACAGCAGAGGAAGTTCTCTGCTTTCAAAAGCTCACGTGATAACTGTTAATTCACAATAACATTATTAATTTAAGCTCCATAATCTTAACCACATCCGTAAAATCCCTTTGTCATGTAAAGGAACATATACACTAATTCCAGGGATTAGGGTACAGATATTTTTTTGTGAGTTTAATGCAAAGTGCTATCACTAGTCCTTCAGTTCTTTGATTCTGATTTCT
Source organism: Heterocephalus glaber (assembly GCF_000247695.1). The sequence goes on from NW_004624783.1 coordinate 15,632,668, forward strand.
GTAGGTCAGATTGTACCTTACTCACCTATGCAGAAAATTTAATGAAATTTAGGTTCATTCTAACAATACTTTTCCACTTCATATCCACATATTTATGGAGTAAATGGATATAATCTGCACATAACTTCATTCTAAAAGATGATTCAGTATATTGATCATATTTATGAAAATCTGCTAAATGAAGAATTTCCATAATTTCCTAGATGATTTAAGGGAAAATATTGTAAGATCTTGTTGATTTAGTGTATATTGTTTGATGTGAACTTATTTTCCCCTCTCCTCTTTTGTGATACTGGGAATTGAACCCAAGGCCTTCACACAGAGCTATATCATCAGACCTTTGTACATTTTATTTTGAGATAGGGTCTCCTGTAAATTGCTCAGGTTCCTAGGCTGGGCTCAAACTTCTAATCCTCCTGCCTCAGCTTCCCATAGTGCTGAGATTACTGGCAAGAAACACCATGCCCAGATTGCTCCCTTTTACATGTTACTGTTACTTTATTTTAAAGGAGTAAACATTAACTTCAATTTCTCAAGTAAATTTTTTAGAAAATGTTTTCATATGAAAGTTGCAACTTGTCAATATATAGTCAGTCAAATTTCTGCTGCTAGGAAAACATCTGTAAATGGAGAGGATGGTGTAGATTTACCTTAGAAAAAAATGTTATAACAAAACAGTAAATTGTGATCATGAAATAACACATACAAAGGATCTAATATAATGCTATCTAAGTGTGATTTCCTATCCATTTTTTAATTCCTCAGACCTGTGATCATTTTTTTGGTTTTTGGTAGAGACACTGCAATAGAGTCATGTTTAACAAAGTCAGGGATAGAAGGCTGAATACTCTCAAGACATGTGGAGCTCACAGAATGTAATACTAACAAATGGGTGAAAGCAATAGTACCAGAGAGGAGAACTGTGTAGGGAATGCAGTAAATGAAATATGTCATTAGGTGTCCTAAGAAGATTGTAGCACATGCTACCATAAAACTGAAAATTGAACTTGAAACAATGTGTTATTTGATCAGCAAACTGAGATTTTAGGTAAGAAGTATGATATTGAAAATTACATAGGAAATGCAGGATGATTTAGATGTAGGTGCACTCCTGAAATGAAAAGCTAGTAAGTTATTCATGTGCATCTATGTAAGGAAGACAGATAAAAAAAACTTAAATTTGACAAGAGCAGTGAATTCATAATAACTACCCTTTATTGAAGTCAGGTGCTATATATTTGGCCTACTAATCTCTTTTAAATCTGCATAACAATTTTAAAGATCCATGTTAGTCTTCTTATTTTGTAAACTGAAAGCTTCAGGAAATTAAATAATTTCTCTAAGATCACATATCTTGTAAGTGAAGGAGATTATATCTTAACCCAAATCCTGTGCTTTTTGATGTTATGCTGAACTGGTCCTTTTAGGAATCAAATACTAAATAATGACTTTGCTGACATTTCACAGCTTGATGATATTAATTATAACTTGAGTGTTACCTCTGGACAGTATTTGTGAACAAGTTACAGAAATATTTATGGAAGATGAGATTCTGACTCAACAACTCTACTGAGAATAACATCTTTCTTATTTTTTCCAAAAAGGATTTGAGAATATCATTAACAATGTCTAACTTTCATCAGCTTTAACTGTGATTGTTTCATGCAATAGAAATTAATTCACAAAAATCATTAAATATAAAATTGCACGTAGATCCAATTTTGACAAATGGAATTGCTTTTTAAATACACCAATGGGGTTACTTTAATGAAAGTGATTATGTAGTCAATAATTTATCAAATGAATAATCAATTCCTAGTTTACCACTGTTTTGTACATTAGAACCTGATATACTATAAATAAAACTATTTTACTGAAATAAATGGTTTCCTTTGAAGAAAATGAAATTTTGACAAGTTTTTTTTTTTTTTGGTACCAGGGATTGAACTCAGGTCCTTGCGCTTGTAGGGCAGGCAGTGGCACCACTGAAATTTTGACAAGTTTTAATGCTGCTTTCATACTTCTCAGATTTACCCCAGGAACTCAAGAATTTTATGTAACACTCCTCTAGGATCTGTTGAAATTAATTATTACAGAAAAGATCTCATTGCAAAATCCTTCTATCCATTAAAATTTCTTCCTGAAGCTCAGAACTATAATGTAAGGGCCAATATGTTTGAGTCTTTGTATATATATTTTGTGTATGTGTACAGTCATTTTTGGGCCAAAAGTGGAGCTCCCATCTCCTTTCAAATTAAATTCAGACTATTTATTTTAATACAGTTCAGCAAATTCATCTCCATGTGATCAACTTAAAGCACTTGGAGAGTCAGGCGTATATATACTTAGACTTGTTCCAGAAAGTTATTTCTGGATGTGAGTAGCATAAACATCTTGATTCTAAACCTCAGTTTCTTCCAAGATCTTCCATGTCTTATCTTAACCTCTTCCTTCAGCCAGTTCACCTGTGGAACAGGTCACTAGGTCTCTTTCTGAGACTATTGTCACTCCCTTAGTACAAGAAGGGAGAAAGAAGACTGAAGTGAGAAACCATGACTCTTCTAAGAATCTGAAGCAATATTTGTATAATTATATAGACTACTAAAAGATTAAATTAAAAAGAATCCTCTCTTGTGTGTTTGGATATATGTATAATAATAAGTATACTCAATAAAATGAGATTATTTGAAGTGTCAAATAAGAGAAAAACTAACTTTCTAATTATCTATTTTTATAATAAAACATCATTGAAAAGGGAAGGCTTCTGAGTGGGGAATTCAAATGTTCATTTATTCAACAATAATAACAAATTTGAAAGATCAAAATATGAATTACATCCAGATATTTTCCTAAAGGATCTTAGAGACTGATCGGAGGTAAGATAAAATAGAACACTGTATTAAGAGGAAGAAAATACTAAGTATCTGAAAAGAAGCATCATTAAAATGCTATGGAATTGGTTTTTAGGTTATTATCTCTATGTGTTACCCTAACCTTTTATGCTCTGTTTTGAGATGCTGGAGCTGGCTTTTCTTTTGCCAGCTGGCTCCTGGCTAGTTTTTTCCAATCAAGAGAGGTGGTAGCTGAAGAAAGAGGAAAAGATATGCCATTTACTGCTTGGCTTCCTGCTCCTGTCAACATCCTGCCAGCAACTGGCTCTTCACTTTCTCAAGATCAGTTCGCTTCCTATCTCATTTCCTTCTCAATCCCTGAGGCAGATTCAAGCCTCAGCCAGCTGGAATGCTTCTGTTTTGCAATTCTAAGCCCCAAGTCTGTGGAGCTTTTTGAGTTCCTGAGTTAGTAGTAGGGATAGAAAGTGTGGGTCCTACCTCCATGGGACCATCCTCTAAGTTTCAAAAAATTCTAATAATCCCAACTTTTTCCCTGGCTTCTCCCAGTTCCAGAGATAATACTTTCTACTTACAACCACTATATCTTCATAACTTTAAGGCCTTCGATTTTCCTTTTGCTCTGCCATTACTGTTTAAACAATTTCTTATATCAATTTTTTATGGTAAAACAACTGGTTTGGATCCTTTTTTTTCTGAATGGCTCCTACTGACACAACAATACAAACTCAAGAGACAGGATTATTCACTTCCACATGGGAGATCAAGGATGGCTTGATCCAAAAACATGTCAGTTACCTCTGGACCATGAACAAATACTCTGATGTGAGGTGAAGGTCAGCAAAATAAAAAAGGAAGTGGCAAAGTCAGGAAGATAGGTGCTTATCTAGGGAAGGTGGAGTATATCAATTTGGTTAGAGGGAGAGTAAGTAAAGAAGAGCAAGGAGAACAACTCAAAACTGTTTTGATACAAAAATGTAAAGCCTAAGTTGGATGACATTATTGTTATTAAATACTATTATAAGATAATGTTTTTAAAATGCAACAATATAAGAATGTATTTAAAGCAGGAGTGAAATTCTAACTTTAGTAACTCACGAGTACACATTCATTATCGAACTTGTTGCTATAAAGTTAACTGCTTTATAAACAAGTGAAAAAAAATCCCAAAACTTTACATGATTAAGTAAACTTTATAATTACATATGATAGTCATGACTATAAACTATAATTGATTATATTTACCTATGTGCATGTTTTAAACCGTAAGAATCTAGATAGAAATATCTTGGGCTTAATGTGACAAATATTTTTAGGGTATCTGTAAGTTGGGCATTTGCAATTTACATATTGTCTTTAAGAAAACTGAAGTATGACTTTTGCTCCCCAACTGATTGCATGTATTTTAACAGGTTTTTATTTTTTCATATTTTTGAAAGTTACAAAGCATTCTATGCTTTCTGGGTTTTTGGTATGGACAGGTAAGAATATCAGTTGGTCACTGATCATACGTTCAACTTTCAAAAATAGCAGTTTTTTAATCTGAAAATCAGATTTAATTTATATTGTTCAGATTTTCAACATCTTTTCCAGGAATGTCTACCCTGTAAGTATGAGCAGATTACAGATAAAGAATAAATCATGGTATCAATTGCTTAGTTCTTTCAACATGTGCCCCAATAACCTCAAAGGAAGCAACATCTAACTATCCAAAGTCAGAGTTTGAGCCATTATTGTTAATGAAGTCACATTTAAATGCCCATTAGTGGGCTTAAATCATTAGTAATAACACCTTGAATGTCAGCTTGTGTGTTTTGCTAGATGAGTGGCATGGTTTAAAATCAAATTGTCCTTAAAACAACTCCTGAACTATAAAGTAGGTTTAATCTGTAGGACCTTTGGATAAATAATTTAAACTACTTTACTGGCTTCTTAACATAAAATTTTGACATGGAATGTGAATTTTATTCTAACAGTGTTCTGCTATACTTACTATGCACAGAAAAAAAAAAGAAATATTAATAAGAAAAACAAAGTTTCCAAGTGTTATAATTATTTAAAATAGAACGAGGTTTCTGTATCTTTGCATTCATTTACTTATGCTTTATGCACTTAGCCAAAACATTTTTTACTTCTATTAACTTGAAACTGGAGGGTATTTCAGTAAAATAAATCTGTCCAATAATTTGTTTTAGAAAATAGAATATCTGTGTATAAATAGGTTAAAATTTTAAATCTGACATAGATATAACCTAAACTATATCAAAAATGGGAAAGAAAATAAAAAAATAAATGCAAGAAAATATAAAAACATATTTTTTGTCTTTGAGAGAAGAAAAATAGTGATGTAATATCTTTTTTTATTTGTTTTATTTTTTTTTTTTCAGTACCAGGGATCAAACATAGGATCTTGCATTTGCCAGGCAGGTGGGGTGCCATTGAGCTACATCCCCTGTGCTGAGATGTAGTATCTTTACTGAATGCCCAGTTGGCTTCCTGGACTGGAAAAGTTAGAAACTTTGAAATGTGCATTTCTCACAACATGCTTCTGAATGTGTGTGCAGTCTTTAGAATTTTGTGAGCTGTTCAGATTAATAAATACATAAAAATTGGGGTTCATCAGAAAGCTATTCTTAATTTATTTTACCTATAAAGAAATCTCAAAGCAATCCTCAAACTATCCTTTGAGTTGCTTTCGGCAGATTCAACACTTCTGGTCTTTATGAAAAAAGAAGAAAATCGTAACGATTTGTTAGAGTTGATCCAAACATGCATGTGTTATCTACAAATAACCTCATCAACATTCAGAAAGGATTACCTACATGAACACATCCTCATACAGTTCTTTATAATGAGCCTCCACAAGACTAATGACTTATTAGTGCCATGGGCAATGAGTGATTAATTAGTTGAGTCTAAAGTGAATTGTTAAGAGTATAATTGTTACCTTTTCCTAATTTCTGAAGGTTAGATGAAGTTAATGTGATGTTAATGTAACCCAATAGAATGAATAAATATTTTGTTTACTAATAAATTTTAAAAGATTTGGACAATTCAAATATATACTTAAATGCTTATATTTATATTTATTCAATGTTTAATGGCTAATATTTATAAAAATAAACAATTATACATGTGTTCACATTATAATTCTATCAATTTTATGTCTATATTTTCCATTAATACCATTAACAACTTTCAATGTAGTTAAAACTTTTCAATTCCCTGATGTTGTTTGAAATACCATTAATTCTTTTTCCTTTTGAATGTTGGTGAGTTATCTGCTTTTAAAAGTGAATTGGACCATGGGATTGTTGATCTTTCTAAGCACAATCAACTCTCAATTATTCAATGTCAATGAAGGGAGGCACTGGTATGAATAAATAATACTGGTTGATAATTCATACATCTGAGTTAGGGCAAAAGCAACTTATCTCAAGCTGTTCCAATCATAAGAATGAAAAAGCAGCATAACTGGAGAAATTCCACTTGTGCTGCCGCGGGCAGAACCTGAAGATGGCCTTTTGCCTGGCCCCTGCTCCCTTTCTCCTCATAGAATAGAGTCAAACACACTGTAGATCCTAGATGACACAGCCCCAGGAGACAGTTATATTACGTGTTCTTGTTCCTTTTCTGCGCATGCCTCCATCTCAAGATAATCACATTCAGCCTAGGGCACGTGGGCCGCGTGGCGCTAGTTACCCTGAGCTCAGTGGACGCCAGGCAGCGATTGGCTCATCATACTATGGTCCCACCTGGTGCCGGCTATAAAGCTTAATCTTGGTATGTATCTTTCTTTCTTACTATTTTCCAATCTTCTTCATCTTCTACCGCTCTCCCCAGCTGGTCCCTAGGCTGTGCAGGTTGCAGAATTGTGCTTGGTTTAGAAGGCAGTTTGAGGAAGGTTTGTTATATAATACAAATGGGCTGAGATCCAACTGTTTTAGGGGCATCAGTTCTCCCAGTGATGAACACCTGTACACTAATCTGGCATTTTCACATAACTCTAATTTAACATTTTCTCCTCATTGAAATCTGCAAGATATGCTCAGTTATCCTCATATTATTGTCAAGAAAACAATATCAAAAATGAAAAAAAAACCCTCCTGCATAATCCCACTGATATAAAAAAATGACAAGGTCATAATATAAGTCCATATTTGTCTGCTGTACAAAAAATGAAATAGTAACAATTTATTCTATTCAGATAATGTAGAAATCATTCTTGAGATGTATAAATCACCAAGAAAGAACAGAAATATTACTAAGTGTATATCACTACACTTTGCATATCACTACACTTTTGGCTTTTATTTATTCAACAAATATCTACTAAATGAATGCCTACTATGGGCCAGGTCTAGAGATATCTAGTAAACAAAACCACTCTCTGCCCTCAAGAAGACATTTTAAAGAACAGGACAGATAAAGAAAAATAAATTCTATAATTGCTATGCCTGGGATCTAAAACGCACTGTTCCAAAACTCATTGTGTTAAAGGCTTGCTTGCTGATGGGCTTTTAGAAAGTGATTAGATGGGGAGGGCTCTAACTTTTTCAGTGGATTAGTCCAGCGAGAAGATTATAATTTGATGACATGATGGGAAGGTGATGGAAGTAGGAGGCAGGGCCAAGTTGAAGGGAGTGGATTGTAGAGGCATGACCTCCATCACTGTATCTTTCTCAGCCCATTCCCTCAGGCTCTCTCACCCTCTCTGCTTCCTGGCTGGCAGGAGCATCTCTCTACATTCATGCCCTTGTGCCATGATGTTTCTGCACTGCCACAGGCCTAAAAGCAATGGAGCTACTGGGCTACGGTCTGAAACTTTGAGCCAAAATAAACCTTTCCTCCTTTAAATTTTTATTCTTTAAGTATTTTGTCACAGCAATGGAAGGCTGCTTAATACAGTAATGTTAGATGGTGACAAGTTTTTTTTGGAAAAAACAAAGCATGATAATAAGAAATCCCATTAGAAGGATAAAGGAAGATTTAGGAAGATCTCCCTGATAAGATTTTTTTTGAAGAGAGATGTGAAGGAAATGAAAGTGACCAATAAAGCCCTTCAGCTAAAAAACAAATGTTCCAGTGTAATGGTAAAGCTCTGAGTTGGCGTGTTCTTGACATGTTCAAAAAATAGCACGAGACTAGGGTGTTAGGTAAGGAATATACATGGGAATCAGTAGTTTTAGGTTCCAAGAAGTGTGTGTGTGTGGGGGTGTGTGTGTGTGTGTATGTATGTGATGGGGGAAGGTGTCAAATCATGTGAGGGCTTGCAGATATTTTAAGATTTAGGATTTTCTCTCAAATGTGAAGGCATTGGAGGGTGTGGGTAGAGGAATGACTTTGGTTTTCATAGGCTGTTGTGTAGAGTACTGACACAAAGGAACAGAAACTGAAGTAGTGAAAACTACATAGTTAGAAATGCTGAATCTGTTATTTTGAAAGGTATGCTTGACATTTTAAAACATTCTAAAAGTCATTATTACCACAGTTATAGTAGTCAGATAATCCTGAATGTAGGAAAATGTTTAATGGTCATTAGGTCAATTGCATTTTTTAATTTTAGCAATTATTTATTGAACATCCCATATGTCCTACCTAGTAGGTTATTTTGGAAATTCTTGCAGAGTTGCTAAATGATATGATGTAAAATAGCCCACTCTCAAACTTCTCTAAAGTTTGAGAAACCTGTATCTTTAAGTTAAGTTGTATACATTTACTAATGAATACATTGACATGAAGTGACTTAAGGACTTTTAACAAAAGTTGGGCTTGAATTTAGATGTTAAAGTTCACCAAAAAATATTTTTCATATTTCCATGTACTGACAAGATTCTGGCAGGAAGTGTGTGAGATCAATCTGGACTCAGAAACCCAAGTTTGAAGCCTGGCTCCACTACTTAATAGGTGGTGATCTTGGACAAGTGGATTAAAATGCCTGGCCTCAGTTTCTTCTCTAAAATTAAGGTAATAATAGTGTTAATATGAACACATTTGGTAAACATGCACTTTAGTACATGTAGAATGCTTAGAAAAGTACCTAGTGTCTCTGACAAGTAGAACATGTTGAATTTAGGATGAAACCAGCAACCTAGTTCACTAACAAGATGGTGTTTGAGAATAGGAAAGACTCAAGGGCTCTTACCTAGAGCATTAGGGCTAGCAATATGTGTACCGGGGGTTTGTGTCACACAGAAAAATATGAACGTTAAATTTCAAATGCTGAAGTACAAGAAATGATAGAGGAGAAAGGGGCCAGCTTCCTTTAGGATTCTGTGAGTAGATGACCCTATGAAGGAAAGACAATGTTTTTAATATAAAATCAATTTCATAACTCTCGTTACTTGGCAAGTGTTTGGGCAGAAGAAAGAACCAAAGTATATCCTAAATGGTATCATGATATTGATTTCTAGGTATTACATGCTTTGTTGAAGAAATTGAGTTATTTTTTCTGTAAGAGGTAAACCCATTTTTAAGTATGTAAATAAAATCTGACAAACAATTTTGCAGCTGGAACTTGTTTTTACATTGCATTGAGATAAACCACATAAAACTAATCATTGCAGCAATTTATTAATATGTTAATGCACATCTTCCATTCCATTCATAAATATAACAAATATCAATAAAAATAACAAAATTAAGATAACATTTGATTGGTTAAAGAGCCATACAACCCTTCTGGTATGTTGCCAAAAGAAGTAAAAATGTTTGATATCTGTGAAGGTAGTTAATTTAGAGGACAATTCCAACTCTGGATAAGAGATTACTTTTGAACATCTCTCTTTGCACAATGTAAATTTTAAAGTAGCAATTAAAATGCACTATTCACTTTAAAACTGTTGCATTCTACAAAAAACTTAGAGAATATAGAGTTCCTATATTCCTCAATCTTGTTTCCCCTATTACCAACATCTTACACTAGCATAAAACATTTGTTATAATTAAGCAATACTGACACACTATTATTAACTGACACTTGACACTTCTACTTTATTTAATTTCCTTAGTTTTTACCTAATGTTCCAGGATACCATCCAGGATCCCACATTGTATCTAGTAGCCATTTATCCTTAGGTTCCTCTTGGCTGTGACAGTTACCAGAAAATTTTTACATTATAAAAACAATGAAAGGAAAATCAAATTTTACTTGATACAGTTCTTATGCTGATTTTGAAATTCCTTCCTGTTTTGCCAGTTTAGATCATATGCATATACACAAATAATGATTTGTTTGAATAACAGAACCAGTCTCTGGAAATGTCAAAGGTGAAAGCAAAGCACAGCCTGCTCAGCATTCCTTCCTTAAAAAGGGTTAGTTTCTTTAAAAGCCATAGATGCTAACTTCCAATCTGAGAGCTTGTATTTGGCTAAGAATAAAAGTGCACTAATCTATTTTGCTTCTGCGATAACATTGGTAGAAGTTACAATGTTGGCACAAAAGACAAAATTCCTGTGGCTATAGGAATTCTAAAATTTGGAATAAAGATTTTTACATACTACTGGAACAAATTTTATATATAATAAACAGAATCCAGAGAGCAATTAAAATAGGCATTTATGCAAGTTGAGCCACTTTTTTTCCCATTAACTTTGACTTTGACTTCGAGGCCACTTGTGAAAGGTACTAAAGCAATCATTTTGGAAGATACAATTCATCTTTAAAATACTTACTTTTCATTACATTGTAAATAAGTAGTGTGTTGCAGCCAGAGGGCAGAATGAATGGGAGAACTGTATTTTCACTACTTTCCTTGAAACTATTTTTCCTAGCTACTTCCTTTGAATATGAAACCTTCTTAATCAATCAGTTCATTTGGAATGTTATGGAAAAATAGCGTGCTTTGTGAGAGGTTTAGAAAATGTTAAATACCCATTTTTGATTGGAAATTTCATCTCTCAGATCACAGAAACATAATTTATGAAAAAGAAAAAACTAGGTTGCTTCCTTTGTGGTATTGAGCATAAAACATGCCAGCTGAGCTCTCTAGCAATGAGTTACACACCAGCCTCCCAAATAGCTTTCTAATAGAATATTAAACTATGCACATATAAGGACACGATATTCTTAAGTGTTCCTTTTAACTATAAGAACTAATTTTTATTTGTTCTAAAAACTACGAAGAAATAAATTTGGAGAAAAATCTATTCAATTCTTTTTTTGATTATTTTTGTTTCTGAATAAGCACTAATTAAGACACTGTAAATGTGCCTTAGTTTGCATGGCAGTTAATAAGGAAACAAAAATTCAGAAATTCACTAAAATGTTCGAAGTAGCAGTATAGCTTCTTAATGCCTCAAAAACTGAAAAGGTGCAAGCTTATTATTAAATTAATGTAAACAGCTTCAAAATAAACTGATATATTTTTGACATTTACTCCTTAATGAACATGTTTGTGAAATGCTGCCATAAAAATAAACTTAGACATATTATATAATACTGTCTCATTATATATAAAATGTTTTTATAGGTTATTTATTAGTTTTGAATGCAAATAATAACATCTAAAATAATGCCTCATATAAAATATGAATATATTTCTTTTTCTCCTGAAAGTACACAATTTAGGAGATACAGGACTAGAGGGAGCCTGCTTATTCAGGGAGCACAGGAACATTTAACCTTGATACTCTAGTAACATCTTTTCAGAAAGTCATCTTATATTCAAAGATAGCTGTTGAAATGTTAGTCCTCAGATTTGCCTTCTGTGTTAGTCAACTTTGCTTGGCTGGGACAAAATGCCTGAGATATATACATTATTAAAGGAGGAAATGGTTTATTTGGTTCACAGTTTCGGAGGCTTCAGTGTGCAGGGCCACAGTCAGTTACACTGCTGTGAAAGTGAGGTTTAGAGGGCACAGTGGAGCACAGGTGCTCATGTGGTGGTGGCCAGGGAAGCCGAGAGCAGGGGAGCAGCACCACAGAGGAAGAGGGAGGGGCCAGATAACGTGCCTAAGCCCCATGACCCACCCAGACACACCCAGAAGTGTTGCTTTACCAATCTGGAACATGTCTCTTAAATCAATCAAATGGACAAACAAGGTTAATGGACATAAATTCCCTCAACAGAGAAGAAAAAAATGGGCATGCTCTAAATCATAAGTGAGATTTCCTATAAACTGCACACTCAAGACTTCTGCTTATATCCCATTAGACCTAATGGTGACATCTGATTTCCAGGAAGCCTGAAAGATGTAATCTTTATCCCATGTGGCCATGTGCCCAGCTAAAAATCAGGGCAGTAATAGTAATGAAGTAGAGGAGGACAAATAGGGTAAACAGAAGTCTCTACCACATATATTAGAATATAAAAATCAACAAATGTCTCTGTTCTCCAAAAATTTGGTAAACAACTATAAATCCTATTCAAAAAAGGATGTAGTTTATATCCAACATCTTATTATGCTTTTTTAAGGCCTTGCTCTCTATTTCCCTAAAATATTTAATATATTGATTACAAGATAAAGAATATGGTCATGATTTCATGCGTTCTTAAATAATATCAAATAGCCATTTTTGAATAAGTGTTTAACTGAACAATTTAAATTAAATGGTTAATTTTTATAAAACAGAGTACACGTAATAAGTGATGCATAAGTAAGTGCTTAGGTATAGCCTATGAAATTTAGTCAGAAATATCACTGTTAGCTCCTTCTGGTTTATCAGCTTCAAAAAGTAAACAAAATGTTGATTATTATGATTCTAACCCCAATTAAAGTCACAGCAAATAATGTAAATAGTAGTTAAATAAGAAAAAATCAGGAAGAACTTGACTGAAAAATCTACTGTAGAATAAGTCTACAGATAGTTTAGCTAAAGTTAAGTAATCTGGCATTTTGCTGTGTGTACTATTTATATGTATTTCTGTTGCCCTAATCTAATTTTACAATTAAGCTTCAGTTCCTAAAAATGAATTAGGGAATTACTATATTTCTTCACTCTATTAATACCATTTTATATTTTAAAATATTTTCCAGTTAAGCATTACATTTTGATTTCAATGTATTTCATAGGCTAAACCAAAAATTAAGTTTTTGTAAGAACAATCTTGTAAAATATGCCCTTAAAAGCCTTTTCTATTAACCTTCCCTGAGTTTCTGTACTCTGTATATCTTTGTTGTGTGCTTTTTCAAAATCTTATTGGCAAGAGATAGAGTAAAAATGCACAAACCCATGAAAGTATCTAATCTGTATGCAATCTATGGCCATAGAACAAAGACAAGCTAATGGGTCCATAAGCGGAATCTATGATCTTAGCATCATTTAGTATAGTACTCTAATCCAATTAGCCAGCCACTGCCTTTGTCTGTATGCTGCTCAGGAATATCAGTCTTATTTATCTTTGTGTATCCAGCATCTAGCACATTTATTAACATGTAGACCAATTTCAATATTTATTAAATAAAACTATAACAGTAATGATTATTCACTTTTTAAAATGTTTTCTGTGTATTTCCCCTTCCATTCCATTCTAGCAAAAAACAAACAAACAAAAAAACCCCTACAACAAAACAACAACAACAAAAAACAGCTTATGTTTCCCCTGGCATTGAAACAGAAAGCAAAATTGTATTTTTCCTATTGGGGGTGTAATAATCAGTTTAAATTATTGGAAGCAAGAAACACATAGAATGTACTTTTAGAATTTTTATCAATGATAAATAACAAAAACATTAAAATATATTTTAATATTCAGCATTCTTTTAAAAAGCATATGTGTTTTACATAACACTAGAACAAAATAATTGAGTTTTTCAGCCTTGTATTTGTAGTTGAGTGCTTTCACAAGTACAAGTGGTTTTTCTGTCTTGGTTTATTTTTTTCACACATTGCTCTGAGATTTGCTTTAAAGATTCCTAAGATGAATGTTAAAGGGAAGAAGAGGAGGAACACATCTTTTATTTCAAAAGGGTAGAGTGTCGTTATCTTTGGCCACCTCATGCTAGTCTTTACCTGACATATTTTTACTACATTTCCAAAAAACTAATAAAAATAAAATAGTGTTTAATGATGTTATTTAATGGTAGTAGGCAGAGAAGTTGCTTTGTACATCAAAAAAGTAAATTTATGACTTTAAATACAGCCCAAACATTTTTCCTATTTTTAAAATTGGGTAAAATGTTATCTGTAAATTAAGAAAATAGTAATCAGAATTTGGGACCTCTATTTTAAAAAAGAAAAGTGCTATATTTTATTATAGCATAATATTTCTTTCTGTCTTAACCTATATCCAGATGCTAGCAATATTTACCCACCTACTCACCTGCTAAAAAAGAGCATATCAATATTCATGAGTGCTTCGGAACTCTACCAGCAGAAGGTGCATTCACCAAAGTCTTATCACAGGTGCAAAAAGTATATCTGTGTATTGCAATGATACTTAGAAATTAGGCCTGTGGCTGAACTCAAACCTTAGTAATATTTTACAGAGCTTTTCATAATTTATAGAACCACCCCTTAATCCTTAATTCAAGCATGTATACCAATATTTTTCTAATTTTAATGACAATTGTACCACATGGTTTTTAGTATGGCAGGCTGCCTAGAAACTGTTTCAGTAAATTACACACCAAGATGATCTACTCTTTGGATTTTCTCCAGAACAAAGACTGTGATGTATAATTAAAACTAACTAACAATTAACTGCCATCAAATATAACATGAAGGACAAGCATTGTAAATTTAGTTATTTACCATAAGAAGCAATAAAAGGTTTTTTCAATGAGTGATAAAAATAGGTCTATATCCTTGAGGTTATAATTTTAAAGTTTATGCAAAATAATGATGAAACAAAAGAAAACTAACATGTACTACATTTCATTGTGTTGAACTAATTTTGTTAGCATAACAAACTGTCTAAGAACTCAAAAATTACTCTATTTATTGCATGTTTTGAACTAAAGAATTATTTTAAGAGACATAGTAATATTACCTTGGCATCATTATTAGTTATGTAAGTATGAGGGTGTTGAATGAGCCAAAATTATGTTTTTGCACACTATAATACATTTGTGCTTACCAAAAAGATTTACTTAATTACTGTGATGTAGCTTTTATATTTAACACCCACTTAAGAATCAGATCTTGAAGATCTGAACTAACATGTTTCTTTCATTATTTATTCTTATATAACCTAGGGGAAAGGCAGAGGGAAGCAGCTATCTAATTATGACTATTTTAGAAGGATAGAAGAAAGGAGCAAAAGATTTTTCAAGGCTTTTTTATAGCAATGCAGAGGTGGATTTGCTGTGAAGCTAATGAAGCTTCAGGGCCCTTGTTCATAAGGGTCTCTTCCAAGGCCCTGAACTTAATTTTATATGCATTATTTTGGATTTTAGTTCTTAAAGCAACTCCCTCCAAATCACGTAAGTCACAGGCTTTATATAACACGGGCCCACCATGTGTACATTTGAACATCTAGTCATTTTGCTTTCAGAAAGATCTGATACCCTGGAATTTGAAAAGGACAAAATACAGTATCATTCCAAGGAATTATGAGCAGAGTTGTGTTAAGTTTTCATCATCTTCAGAAATTTAAAAAAGAGAAGCAATGGACAGAATGCAGAAAAGTGAAAAGTGTGTGTGTGTTTGTGCGTACATGTCCATCTGTCTGTCCAAGAATGGAAGAGAAGATGAGAGAGGAAGGGAAAAAAGCAGAACACAAAGTTCCAAAAACTTATGTTGAAAAGAATGAGTTCCTTGCAAAATGACTAAAAAGGAATACATACCTGTTTTACCAGTTTACACTATAGTAGAGCCATAGGTTTCAACCTCCCTCACTTCGGAAAGTAATTTTTTTTTCTTTGGTACTGGGGATCAAACTCGGGACCTTGAACTTGCGAGGCAGGTGCTGGAACCACAGAGCTAAATCTATGGCCCCCGGAAAGTAATTTTAATTTCTAATTTTAAAATGGAAACTCTGAAATATTAGCATGGATTATTTTTACTCTTACCCTAATATGGTTCTTAATGCTAAATATAAATGGCATTTCACTTTTACTTCATAAACAAAACAGAAATTGTAGAAAAATCACACTGTGCCTCTAATATATAAACATCTTCCTTTTTCTCCTCCTCCTCTTTCTCTTTTAATATAATCCATTTTAAAATGCTTGTTTAAAAAAACTGCTGAATGTTAAATTTCAGTAATTGTATTTACTTTATCAAGATTTTAAAATGGATGTGTCAGCCTAGACACAAAGGCAACAGACAAAGGATGAAAGGGTATTTGGTGTCAGAAATTCACAAGAAACTTAATGAAAAAAACCCCTGAAAAATGAGTTTTCCCTCACCTATGTCAAGTATACAATATGGCTGGGAAAGTTAGTATGAGGTGAAGCAGAGTAGCTGCTGTGTGACAATTAGCTGGCATCACCATCATTTGTTTAAGAAAAGGAATACAGAGCCATAATTCAGAGGCCCAGCTGTGGGGGGACAGTGGACACTTGGCCAAGCAAATTGGGAATTGGATAGATGAATTGCCAATTGCTGCTGAAGCTGTTAAGCAACCTTGTGGACCTGAGAACCTTTCATCCAAATCTAGAGAATTTTAGGTGATAGTCTTGAGTTAAGTGGCCCAAGAGAGCTTAAATAAGTGCTTGGCTCAGGGAAGCTGAATTCATCTAACAGGCTACTAAAGAATTGCCCATCTCTTTCTCAGCTCTCTCCTCCATCCTTCTGCAACCCCTGTGAGGCCAGAAATCTTAGTAAATAAGATGGTGCAACAGCAGGACCTAGCTTTTGGCTTGGGAAGGCCAAAAAAAAAAAATTATCCTTAAAACAGGGCGTTGATTGTTATACAGAAGTGAACAGTTATGGGAACTGAGTTTGCTGTTAAGCAAGATAACAGCTATGGGCTTCCAGCATTTTCAACCTTTGGCTAGAGAAGTGCTTCCACTGAGTAAATTTTAAAGAGGTAGTAGGGACAAATATAAAGGTGCTTTCTGATTGTATCTCATTGTCTGGCTTATTCAGAGGACTGCTTACCTACAATTTATAGTTCATGTAGATTGTTTTACTGTGATTATTCTTTGTTTAATTGATTCAAGGAAAAATTTTCAAAATACACAGTACTGAAAATCTTTAAACTTTAGCCAAGGTATTTTTCTTCTCATCACCAAAAGTGAATAAAGAAAAATTAACTTTTTAAAGTGAAGATTTTAAAAAATCTGAAACATGTAGGAGAATACAGAAAGTCACAGAAGAAAATACATGATCCTGTGGAGCAAGAGTTGGAATTCCATAAACAAAGTAGGATTGTTAGAATAGTTAAATGTGTTTATGTTTTTGGATCTGTGCTTATCTGGATTCTCAAAATAGAGACCTATCAAAGAACATGTCTAGAAACTAAATAATTCAAGTAGATTTTGAATATATTCTTCAGTTTTGCAAGTAATCTCATGTTCTTTTAAACTAAACATTTTCTTGTGAAGGTGATGCACTGAAGGGGCAGAGGACATTTATTTGAAAGTCACTTGTTGCCACAGCATTGGCAAATGTTCAGTTTTGATCCTGGGATTGGAAGAAATATGATAATTAAGTACATTACTTGAGAACTTGAATCACAGCTCATTTCTTTTCTGTATGCAGTTATTCTCTCCTACAATGTACAAAACCTTAAAGGATCTGTCATATAAATATTTCTAAAGATCAGTCAATACCTGCAGCATTGTCATCCATCATTGCCGAACAAGTTCTGTTTTACACAGTAATCACATAAATTGAGTTACAAGAGATTATAATTCTTTAAAACACACCTTTTGGTCTTTGGCAAGGTCATTACTGTGCTGTAGGTCTGTTCTCCAAGGTGATGTATGTCAAAATATGAAGACTGGTGCAACCAAGAAACAAAGAGAAAGGACTAACAGATTCTAAAGTAATCTTACTTAGCCACAAATGAAAACCCCAAATGACACCTCAAAGTAAAGTTTTAGGGTTTGACATTTGATGAGTTCTTATAAAATCTATTGAATTTAGCATTGTATTATTTTCACACAAGAAGAAGAAATTCTATCAGAAGTCAAATATAAGATATAGCCATAATTTATGGAAAAAATCATGAATCTAAATCTATAATACCTACTCATAGGCTTTGGTGTTATAGGTAGAATATTCTCAGTAATGAGCTTAAGCCCACATTCATCACAAGTCTTTCACAGACATATTTGTTTCTGTTGTTGTTTATAAAGCCAAAGTTTATCAATGAAATGAGGTAAAATATCAAGTATTTAACTTGTAAAATTTTGCATTTTTTGAAGTATACATCTTAAACACAATTTTAGTTTTATATATTGCAGTTGTTATTATTTGTTGGATTTGTTTGTTTGATTTCTTTTTTGGACTGAATCACCGGATATTTAAAGTTTTTACACACTTCGTACAGACTGTTCTTTGAAAGACTTTCAAAGTACAAGTACCTGGGAATTTCTAACAATGGCAATTAGGATGACCTTCAAGAATTTTTCAAGAATTTTTCAAGAATACCCCAATAGCAAGGGCACAGCACCAAGTTAAAGGATCCAAGAAAGACACTATGCTTTACTATTACTTGATAAGAACAGAAAATAATAAGCACTGTTAAAATAGTCATAGAAATGCAAAGTGCTATGGATAAGAACATTTACTAATGTTAAAATTATTGTGAGATGGTATGTTAAAATAGTTTGCTTATCACTGTCCTCACTTGCCTATTTCTGCACCATACTATTAGTCCATTAAAAACCTCAATTCATAACAAATATTTCCAAAAGATGTAGGTTAGACACAACCTTTGGTCTCTGGGAATAGCTACTAATTTAGAAAATAATTATAAGGGAACAGAGCAAATCAAGTATTTTTGACTAAAAATAGCTCACATATAAAAATACTTTTTATAAAAAATGGAAATAAAATGCAGTATTAATTTAAATGTTCCTTTTTTATTTGCATCAATGACTACTGCATTTTATTTTCTGAACATTCACTACATGCTGAATGTTCTGTGCTAAGCAGAGGCAATTAATCAGATAGTGATTTGCTATTGAAAAGTGAGTCAGCTAATAATAAAGAAAAGATAAAGATAAAATACTATAACCAAAAAGCACTAGGTATATGATAGATCTGATAAATACATACAGAAGGCAAAGAGGAAGTCAAAGCTTGCAGGTTAGGACAGCATAAAATATTTCGATGATAACATACAAGATTGGTCTTGGAAGTTAAGTGGGATTTGCTTTTAAGAAAAGCATGTGTGTTGAAGACAGAAGGGAGAGAAGCAGAGTAAAGAAGAACATTCTACATAAGGAGAATATAAGCAAAAGTTCCATTCTACTTATAAGAACTCTATGATGAAAATTATTACTTGAAAATGATTAAGTTATGTGTAATTAGGTTGCATCTCTTTTAATGTACTTTGTTCAGATGCGAAATACAGTATATATATATCCTTTTGCTACTATTGAAAACAAGCAAAATATATATGATTTGCTCCTTTGTTTTGGAGCTTTAAATATATTAGTAAGGGGCTAATATGTATGACTTATTATTTGTTTCTAATAGAGATATTATTCATTTATAATGAAATACACTGATATATTTTGAACATTCATTAATTTCTATAAGTCTATAGAAGATGGCTTTATAAAACTTCCTTTATCAGAGAATTGATTTAAACACAGCTCAGTATATAATGAAGTTTCCTTCCCTTTGCTTCAGCTAAATATTCAGCACTATGGAAACTTGACAGGTCAGGCAATTAGAATATAATTTATGGTACAAGACTTAATGTGGATGAACTACTTCCTGCTCATAATTCTGAATGCAAGTCAAATCACGGATTATGCTAGTTCAGAAGAATTTCCTATAAACTGGACAGTACAATATTCTAATAGTTTTACTTATATCTTGAAGTGACCATGCTGAAAATGGAGTCTAGCACATGTAATTCATTTGATCTCTTTAAAAATGATTAACAAAATTTAAAAAATTTATACAGCCTATTGTTCCTGGATGACATTCATTTCCTTTGGAAAAATGCTAGCATGATTGGGCTTCCATAGGGCGTCTTAATGTTTTGCTGTCATTTGGTTTATTATGTGCTCTTTCAATGGACCCTGGGAGTAACTGTGTCTTATAATATGATTATTTCACAAGTGTTACCTGATACTTAAATCGTTGATAAATGGATATCTCTTCGAAGGGCTATTAAATATAGTTCAATAAGACAAATTGTAAAAATTAAGATCATGTTGCTTCCTCTACTCTTATTTTATGTATTTTTTTCTTTAAATACCTTCATTTAAAAATTTTATTGATGTATGTTTTCAGTACAGAATAGTAATGTCATTTTAGGGAACTGTTACATCATATAACATATCATATCTTACTCATTTTCAATCTCTACCTCCTCTTCCTTAACTTCCATCCCTCCTTCCCCATCAGAGGTTACTAGCTGTCCTCTAATATCCATACTCCTCTTCTTCCACAAGGGCAAATCAAAACACCTGAGTATCTGAGTACATATACATAATCTTATGAAATACAACTGGTTAACTCTTAGGTTGTTACATATTCTAAGAACTTACCTCTTTCAGAAAATCTTCCAAGACTAAGCAATAACATGTATGTTTCCCTAGGAATACTTCATTTTCCCACTATGGTCATAAAGACTCAGCAAAAAAAATTTAAAAACAAGATGATCTCTTAAAATGCAAGACACAAGAAAGGAACATTGGAAATTTGGAGGTAACTGATTCAATTAAAGAGTTCAAGATAGTACTGGGTGTTCTTATGTACTTACTCTTTTTTATTTCTAAATGTTAGCAGTATCCTTGATTTTAACCTTACATTTCTGTCTAGTTAACAAAGAGAATGATTAATCAGTATTTTCACATGTTACACATTACACTTAGCAGAGAAAGGATGTCATTATAGACTTAGATATATGACAGTTCTTGTAAATTATCTTTATTTTAAAAAAGAACCTAGACAAACTCAAATGCCATCATCATCATCATTAAACAAGATTAATATGTGTTCATGGGATTAGGTAATGAATTTTATTCAGCTCAAAAGTCATTGTACTATGTTGTACAAAGTAATACCTGTAACTCCATCTCTGAGGAAGGTTAGCATCTTATACATAAGAAAAAATAACTGTAACAGAAACTGGAGTATGCATGATACTCACTACAGAGTACAATGGAGATTTGGGCAACAGAAAGTTTATAGCTAGTAAGCAGAGATTAAGCAAAGTTTCAAAACATAGATAGCAGTAGCATATTAGTTTAATTTAGAGCCAGTCTAGAATCGCATCTGACACTACCTGTGGCCTCACTCAAACCAAAGATGACAGAAACAGAAAACAGAAGTTAGAATTGACCAATTAAGCTTAGGTTTAGACTGACATCCTCCAACCTCAGAGTATATAGCAGCAATTTCTTCAGGGAGACAGTTTCATATTCAAGCAACACCTTTTGCTCAAAAAGATTTCTCAATCAGAATAGATCACTTTCTCTTATTAAATTGGGAACTACTGCAAACAGCCATTTGTGTTGCCCTCTTCATTTCAACAACCTTTCGTAATAACTCATCTTATTTGTATGAAATCTGAATCTACTTGTTTATAGTGACCTGTTTTTCATCTGATTTTGTCTGTGTCAACCTTCTTCCAGCAACTGATTGGCTGTCATGTGCTTGCAGCCTGTACCTTGTATTTTGCCTCTTAAATAATCACAGTAAATATCTTACTTCTTTAAATCTTAGGAAAATTTTAACCTTCTTGCTACCTTAAAGATGGTATTATGATTTTTTTTGGTATTATGATTTTTGAGACTTTATTTTTGCCTAAGCTTGACACCAACTTTAAAGTGCATGGGGCAGGGTATGGACAGAATATTTTGAACTGCGGTCTTCATTTTTCTTCCCAATAACCCACTTCTCGACCTTGGTCTCAGCCAGGATAAGTGAATGTACTTTCTTTTAGTGACCTTTAGTCTATGAAATTCAAGAAAAAGAAAATCTCATCTGAAAATCTACCCACAAGAAAGATAAAATTGTAATGTTCTACATTTTCTTTTTCTTTCTAGGGGCGGGGAAAAGTTAATGGCATTAAAATGCATTAGGCTGGTCAGCCGTTATGCTAATGCACAGCCTGCATAGTTCTGGGTCAATAATATTACAGCCCCAACTTTTGATTGAAAAGGGACACAGTGACCTGGGCAAATTAGTTTGACAGGCTTGTTTCTTATCTCACAATGATAAAGGAGGTCTTGCTGGAGAACTTGGTCATATTGAATTGGGATTAAAAAAATTGTTATTCTATCCTTTAAATAGCAAAGTGTGGGTTGCTAATATATTTTTTAAATGGAATCTTTGATCTAATTAATTTTTAAAACAATGCTAAACTTAAAAACAAGCCCAAATTATCTACTGCTTGTGAGTAGATTTAAATGTTGGGGTCTGTAAAATGTAAACACAAAGTGTTTACAGGTTAGCATGGCTTAACAGAAGAAAAAAACTAACACTTTTCAAGGACTTGATTATATTTCCAAAATATCTACTTACTCCACAGCTTTATTATTACTAATGCACATGATTTCAAGGGAGTAGAGAGAAGCTAAATTTAAATAACTATGTGTGGCAAAGCAACACCAATTATATACTCCATGGCTATTTATATCCTCTGGTGATCAACCAGGAGTGGGAAGTAAAATTGTCAACACACTGGTACAATCACAATTATGGGTCAAATTTCAACAAGCCTGTTTAAATGATTCCATTAGGTCCTACTTGATATACTGATTTACATATATTTTGACTATTTTTAGACATGTTATCTACTTTAAAATGCTCTGATATAATAATTTTCCATAAAGATGCATTAGTCCAGAGCATTGAAAAATAAAACAGCATGCCATGCACACAAATTTATGCAGAATTTAAATTGCATTAAAATATATCTGCAACCATATTTGAGCCGATTAAAATATCATTTGGATTCCACAGCAGGACTATTTAATAAAGAATTTGAATATTTTAAAGAAATGTTTAAATGGGCTTTTTCTCAGAATATTAATGTACTTTTAGATAAACACAAATGGTATTCATGTGACTATATGACAAGAAATGTCCTCCTATACTGACCCATGCCTTATCTAATTGTTATTATCTAAGTAAGCTTCTATTATGTGAATTTGACCTAAATATAGCTTTTTCAGGTGATTTTTGTTCCTATAAAACTGTACAAATGTTTTCCTTTTATGAACATATTTTCATGATATAAATAATACCTTGTTTAAACCTCTTTTCAACATGATGTCCTTACTAGAAAAATGTAGTGTATGTGAAACTATAAGGCAAACTGATGAAAAGATACACCAGAAGGCTCATCAGATAATACCAAGATGTTACTGCTACTCAAAGCCACCTGAATTGCTCTTCCTAAATCCAATCTTCCATCTTTCCGACTAGAGGAAATAATTACATTAAGCTTTGTTTTCCTTATCATTTTATTGCTTTAAAATATAGTTTTTGCTCCCTATGTACATCTGCTTTATTTTTTTTTTTTTGGTTTTGTTTTGTTTTTTTGTACCCGGGATCAAACTCGGGTCCTTGAGCTTGAGCAGCAGGCAGCAAAACCACTGAGCTAAATCCCGGGCCCTATTTTTAAACTTCATAAAAATAATATTCTACATTTAGTCAAATATTATTTATTTATTTATGATCTTACTACTTTATAAGATTTATTCATGCTGAATATAGCTGAAGGTAACTGATTTTTTTACTGCTTATTTAATATTTAATTGTCTATAAATGACTTCAACAAATTCATCTGCCTGAAGACTTTCTTTCTAAATAACAAATTACAATTTCATATTACTACAGAGAAAATGTGCTTCTGTGTTTGTATATATCTTGTTTTTCACTAGTTTTTCATTTCTCTATACACAAGAATGTATAGAGATGGGAATTGAAGTGTTCTGAGTTCTAGAAAAATAAATTACTTCCTTTATATTGATGGCCATGAAGTAATGTGGTCAGGCACATAGTGATGTTGGAATCAACTTATGCAAAGGACAAAAATGTCTGTTCATTTGCAAACTGGAATTGAATCTGCTAGCTTTTATGGCATTTTTAACAAAACACTGAAGAGACATGAATCAAACTGGTAAAGTTTTTTTTATACTGAAAAATTCTATAATATATTAAATTCCTTAACATTCTTAGTATTTTATTAAACACAACAAGTCATAATTGCTAAATTATAATTATTTACATTAATTACTTAATTGCACTAATCACATAAATATGTATTAGCACTTTTAAACATTCCCTAATTGCTTCTAAAATTTCAAATATAGGAAATAAGAATTAAAACTAAAATGAATATGAAAAGATGACAGAGTTCTGAGAATTCATTTTTAAAAATGAATTAATGTGTTTATAGAAATTAAAATAAGCCCACACATATTTGTGATTTTATATTATTTCTATACCATTTATATTTAAAGACATGAATCCATTTCCTATCAATCTCTGCACAGAATTTGCTCTGTTACGTACATGGACTGTAGGTTACCATCTTCATACATCTATGGAAAATATTTTTACCACACTTTCACTAAAAACGTTACCTTTTGATTATGAATGATGGGCTACCAACTATAACATGTCATCAGTACAAAAGGAAGAATACCTCTTCTACAATAGTAGAAAGCTCGTTTATCATATGAGAATACTTTTAACCATACATCTGCACTATTGCTACAGTAATAAAATGTTAACAATTAGTACATTGCTGATAGCAGGTACCTATTAACTAGTTATTACATAATTAATTGATAAGCTTACATTCTGGAAAATATCACTGTCTTGATTCACTTTCTGCTAGTATAATAGAATGCCCACACTGGGTAATTTACCTAAAAAATTATTTCTTAGAGTGTGAGAGGCCAAGAATTCCAAGAGTCTATTGCTGGTATCTGGCACGGGCTCCATGCCACATCAAAACATGGCAGAAAGGCAGGTGAGCACAGACCAGACAGACAGAAGCTAAAAGGTGCCAAACTTACAACAAACCCCCTCTCATACTACTTACTGGCAGACTCCTGTGTTAGTGGCATCAATCCAGATCTGAGGGAAAAATTATCATGCATAATCACATTTGAAAAGTCCTACTTTTAAAGGCTGTTACAGTGACAAATTTCAACTTGAATTTTATTAGGCACATTTCAAAGAAAAGCAACAGATTTCTTGCTCCTCAAGATGTCTTTAAGCCAGTGACCTCAGAACTTGGTAGGTGATATACCTTCATGTTCCTTAAATGTGATACAGAATCTAAGTGTGATAAGCCTGTATGATGAAAATTCTTCATTTACTTTTAAGGACTTGAAGGTGTTTGATTATTCCTGTATTAGAAATGTAAGTGACATGTTTACTCTCCAGTGTCTCATCTGTGAAAGCACAGTAGCAGTTCTTCAGTCACTTGTTTTTTAGCACTCAGCATTCATTGAACTCCACTTTTTGGTTCCAAAGTATGGGCCCTTGGGCAAATACTCAGTTCAATCATTTTCTAAACTTTAGAACTTCAGAAATGACAGATTTATTTGTTTTAGCAGGAGTTCTGCACCAGGTGTTGATACTAATGTTGAATAGGGAGAGAAATGCTGTTTCCTGAGCTATCCTTATGTGTCTTATGTAAATAATTCTTTCATCCAATCACTCTCAATCCCTTTGTGGATATTAGTACTTCTGTAATCTCCTAGGGTGCATCTACAGCCACACAAGTATGGCAAAGAAATCACTCTATATGGTAGATTTTATGTGATGTGATGCTGCTGTTTAACTTGTGGTCTGCATCCTTGGCATCTTTGGTATTTTAGTGAGATCTATCCATCCTTTCTGTTACTAGTTTTCTAAAATGATTATAATAGAAGATGTAGGGTTACAAAAGATAATTCTGAACTTGTTACAAATTTATTAAGAGCTAAAATCATGATGTTTCTTTATTTAAAAATTACATAATTTTGGATCAGGTCTAATAACTACAAATTAGTGATGAGTTTAAATGACCTTTCAAGATGTTTTTCAAAATTATAACACATGTTAAAATAACATAGTAATATAGGGACACCACTCTGTTGTTGTCTACATTCATCATATCAAGGAGACGGGGGGGGGGATACAGTTGTAATTTTCCAACCAAGTTCACTGAAATTATATTATTGAAATCTCTGAATTTTGCAATATGCCCCAGGCTAAATTGCCCTGTGGCTCAGGGGAGTTGCAGAGACAAAGCTATTCAGTGCCTCTTTGAAACGATGAGACTTCCAGGGGATTCTGAGAAAGCCTGTCTTGAGCCTAGTTTAATAAGGGCTCTTCTTTGCTTTTCAGTGACACAATGATTTTGTCATTGGTTTTTGCTGCATACAACTGGCCTGCCTATAGGAGTAGGTGTTAGGTGGGCATTTCTGAAGTGTTTCAGAAATTTTCTATATTCATGCCAGATTACAGAATAGCTACAATAGAAATATTGGTAATCTTCACTAATTACTTAAGCTTTTGAAACCCACATACTATTACTTCAAACACTAAATACTACACTTTTATGTTCTGGGATTGGAGCATAAAGCATAGTTTTCTTTACAGAAAATGTCACCATTGGGATTAATACTGCTTTTGATAAGGATATGACTGAGTAATACAAATTGAAATGAAAGCATTTTAATCTCTACAAAAATCATTGTAAATCCAACATGAAAACAACTTTGCAGAATATGTTTACATCAGCAAATTGGATGATCCATCAAGGGTGGTGGAAAATGTTTGTGATGGAAATGGAATCTTGTGAAAGTTACTCATTTCGACCATATTATGGTGGCTCCTTTATTTCATTTATAGGTTTGTAGCTTACCTTTCATAACTTATCAATTGCATGCATATCTACATTTCAAAAGAATAGACAAAATTCACTAATTAAATCATAAAGCTAATTTCCTATTAAAGTCATTAATCTCCAATTTATATACTGTATATGTATGTAGTATATATAAATATTAACATTGTGTATAATTTATACTACATCAGATTCATACATATATTAATTGAATTTAACTCACTTATATTGACATAATAACAGATGGATACACATGTGGGCCATTTGTACCATGTGTGAATTAATTCAGAAGTATATGTTTTTGATGTGATGCATTAGTTATAAAAATATAAAATATTCTAAATAGGAATATAAGAATATTTTGGCCTGTGTTTAATATACAGAATATTAATACATATGTAAAAAGACTAAATTTATTTCTAGCAGAGTGGTAATTTTAATCAGGATACTTGTTAACATTTAACTGTAATTGCTGATTTATCCTAATGATCTACCTTCTATACCCTTAAATGATAGAAAAAAATTGGACAGATTACTTAAGAGAACTTATTGAATATGTGCTTATTTCTTAAAAGTCTAGAAAAGTATACTTTAAGTTGAATTAGCATGTTAGATGCCCAAACTAGGTCATAGTTGATTATCTCCTTTTTAAAAAACTATGCATATTATTCCTACTTAAAGGACTGGTAAGATTTTACAATTTGTTCTTTTTTTCAAATGCAAATACATCCAAAGACAATTCATCAAAGAAGATACAGAATAAACATGAAAAAAGTAAAATGAAAAGGAGGAAGATAACTAAATTTCTCTAAACCAAGAACCAATTTTGTTTTATATTATCAAATGTTAAATTTTTAAAATACTGTAACTATTTACAAACATTTAAATAATTATATATATTTCAATATGAGGCACAGTTACACTGATGCTGTCCAAATGTCAAAATAGTCTTCCCATTGGACTCACTCTCTTCCATGGAAGAACGGGACTTGGGGATACCACATATAGTCACTGAAATTGGACCTCCTGCTTAGGTAGGAAGACAAAAAGGAGTAGAACAAAACCTAAGAGTCTCACCCATGTCCAAGACAGCACTGACTTTAAGAAGATACCAAGAACCCGACATCCATGAAATTAGTGTCATCAGATTAGTTGATGACATTCTTTTCCCCAGACTCTCATTCTCTCGCGCGCTTTCTTACTTTCTACTTCTTAATCTACTTTCTCTTTCACTTCTATTATTTTTCTTGATATCCATTTTAAAAATAGTTGTTCATTTTCTCTTATGTTGGGTACCCAGAAAAGTTATTTAGCTCAGTTTCTCACGTTGAACTAAATTGTTTCTGGCCCTAATATTAAGAGTATCTTTTCCCCCTCCTTACTTAAAGAGCATTTCTTATTCCTAGTACGAGCTGCAGGACTATTTGGCAAGAAAGGCAAACCTGTTGAAATTTAATTTATAGAATGGGAATTGCAGACATTGGTGGGAGCAGGATCACTAGAGTGCTCTGGCACTGTGCTTTTCACATTGGCTTCTAGTAGCTCAGCATATTGATTTTACAATTTATGGCTTTCAAAGCCATTTGCAGCCCTGATTTTTCTTATAGTTCAATTTGCTTATGTCCGTCAAGAACACTGAAATTGTTCTGTGGCAGCATGTTTCCTTTGTAGCTCTGATTTTTAATAGTTCAATTCATTTAAATTGGGATTGAAAGCTAGCATTGATTTTCCTTTTTAATGTCTAATATTCTTCAAGTTCTAGTTCATATATTTTGGGCTTATTGTATATGTTTAAAAGGACAGCTTGAAGAGGCCCTCTTACAAATTTTAGAAATTTCCCTTGTATTGCCTCAATTACTATAATGGAACTCAGATAATTTGGTAAGCTCTCCAGACCAGAAAAGACAACAATGAATAAGTAAGTCAAAGAGGGGAAGAAATGGGATTTTTCACTATTAATCATGGAAATTTTAACTTAACTCTTTTTGTTTTTGTTTTGATGGTCCACCTGGGTTTGGAGTCCACAAATCTATATTCTTGCTTCCTGAATCAACCTTTATAGAAGGGAAATCCAGTACCCTAGTTGCCTGCCTGACTGCTCCCTCTCTTAACTTTCAATCAATCATTCTTGCTTTACCTTTTCACCATCAGAGGAATTTGGTTCCTGCAGTTCTTGAGTTTTAGTTATGTTCTGCAGCATTAATCACTATGCTTCATAGACCCTTAGCTCCTGCCTCTTCAGGCTCACATTTCATTGTTTTCTGCTCTGCTAAGCCAGCTACCACTACTCTGTTCACACTTCAGCTTCCAACATTTCTACATTTCTCATTCATCAGATCTCTTCCCATTCTCTTTGAGGCCCACTGGTTTTATGCCTTCCTTTCTTTATTATATTATAATTTTGGTGGGCTTTAAAGATACAGTAGAGCTAAACATATGTTTTCACTTATACAAAAAATCTTAAGTATTAGTTTGCTTAAGGTTTGTGCTCCAGAGACTTATCTCAAGATTACATATATAGCATTCAAACATATCAAGTATTACCTTCATAAGCAAATCACCTATATTTAAAAGTCAGCTTGTCACAAATTCTAATGTTATGATATATGTGTGTATATATATTAAAAGTTAATATAGTTAGAAGTATTAACGGTTGGGTGAGTGAATTCTAAATAATTCATTCATTTATGCATTTAGAGATATTTAATGAACAACTACATAATAAGTGCTAGTCACACAGCAGTAAAAACATCAACATGGTACCTCCTTCATGTAGTTTACCTGCTAGAAAGCAAAACTTAATAAATACACATAAAAATCGTATCATATTGCACTGTTGACACATCTAAAAAAAGATCCACTGTAATGAGGTCTGAATGTTACTATTTTTGAAAGAATAATCAGGTGAGTTGGCAACTGTTTTGATTTTTTAAAAATTTGATACAAATTTCTCTGCTGTCATTTATATATATATGTAGTCTATGTCCTTTTATCCATAGAGAATCCAGCAGGGCAGGCCTCTGTGAAACACCTTGAGGTTGACTTCTGGTGTGAGCAGTCAAGAACTATTCTTCTCCTGTTATCAGTTTTGTGAAAAATTATGATAATATGTCAGTATCACGGTATGTGTAGAAGAGTATGAATTATTTTTTCCATTCTATATCTTTATCTTTTATGTTGCCATAAAAGATGGAGTTAACACCTTTCTGGAAATATTTGAGGGGACAACTTTTTCTCATTTTAAGATAATCAACTCTGGGCATGTCAATGATATATAGGTGATAGTTTTATAAGCTGAAGAAATAATATTGAGAATACAAATCTAGTACTTTCATAATTAATACTGTACTAAACACATTAGTTATTGTAACAATATAATGATGGGTGAAAATTTTACATTAAATAAAAGATGATTTAGTTTTGAATTATTGCTAGTTCATCTCAAACTCTAAAAATATTCAACATTAAAAGGTTTCACAGCATCGATTAAAATGTAAAATATATTATTTCTAATTTGTTTTTGCTGATATGATCTCCTAGGCAATCTAATTTATTTCTGTATTACAAAAGAAATGTGTGTGTTTCTTTGTGTGGTATATAGGATATAACAGGCTGTATTTCAGATACAGGAGGTGTCTGTTCTGTGTTTGTATAACTTATTAAGAGAGAAAAACCTCTCAATTTGGAAGCCTTTCCTTAATAGTAAAACACTGACAAGTTTTTATAATAAAATGCGAGGTCCCAGACACAGTAGATTCTATATCTTAGTTGGAAGTTCTATGAAAAAATTGTGTTACAGAATCTATGTATTACAAAAAATGAAGTAAAAAATGAAATTACTTATAAAGCCAAAAATATAGTAGTCACATTTAACTGGAGATGTTGAGAAGAACTTTTTATATATTAGGAAAAAAGTATTTGTTGAAATACATTCTGCATTAGAAATTACTTTTGGGAGAATGGTATTTCTCTTATGACAGGATAGATTATGTATCAGCATAAAAGAAAATAGATATAAAACCTTTATAAAATATGGAAAAGAACTCAACAATTTTTGGCACAAAGAAGAGAAAGAGACAACTCTCAACCACTTTGAAATCTGAGGCTTTCTACAAATCCTCCCTAAATCCAGAAATAGAAATGAAGGATTAGATGACAATAACTACTTACATGGAAATGTATCTTAACAGTCACATTAATGTGACCGCTATCCTCATGTGTTTTGACGTTATTTCCTACCCATTGCCTTCTCATTTTTACAGTTGACCTCTCCTGCTCTCCACTAAGGCTTTCTTTTCCTGCATCTTATAGATCTTGCCCCATATGAATCCTTTTTGACTTTTATCTTCACTTTTTTTTTAAATTTTTGACTGGCTTTTCTTTTCTTCACCGATCACATACTCAAATTTCTCTATGATAATATGCATTTTAGAAAGCAAAGCAAAATAATAGTAACAAATGAATTTCTAGATTCTTCTCTCCATTCAGATGTACATCTGCTCACACTCATTCTTCCCTCTCATCAAACCTCTAGAAATAGTATTATACCCTTGATATTTATCTTATGCTTACATCCTATGTGCCCAACAGCACCGATCTTTCACTTTACTAGTTGACTGAAATTGCTTTCTTCAATTTAGCATTATATTTCTGGTGATCCATGCACATCTGAGTCCTTACTCTATCTAGCGTCTCTAACATTTCCTGCTATTTCCACCCTTGGTGACTCTGACACTGGATACTTCTGATTTTCTTCCTCTTATTTGAATGAATTGTTTCCATCCCCATTGTCACATTCTTTATTTCTATTTTTTTTTCAATAATGATAAATACTTTTTAGCTTGCTATTTCTTGTTCCAGACAATGTCACATACACCTACTGCTCTACCTATCACTTCCATGCAAATAACTCACAGGTCTGTATATCTAGCTTTGACCTTTTAAGAACCTGAGGGAGCTAGATTCACATCCCGGTTGTTTACTGAGCTTTGCCTCCTGGCTGTCAGGCTGGCAGCTCAAATCTGACATGCACAAACTCTAAATTTCCATATTTCTTTTTCTTGTGTTTTTTCCCTCAAAGTTCCCTTGCTGAAATGCATGTATCTTTCAGACCTAGTACACATGCCATATTCTTCTTAGAATCAGTAGAAAAGTCTAATTGTTCTTTTTAAGTTTAATAAATGAAATATAAAGTCTTCGTGTGAAAATCTTTATAAAATAGTGCTTAAGAATCAAAGCTTTCAAATTAGGCTTCCCTAAGTTTGAATCCCAGCAATACTTAAAACTTTATGAACTTTCTCAAAACACTTAACTCTATGAAGCTTTGGTTTTCTAATCTATATAATGAAAATAATAGCAGGGGCCATGAATAAATAAGGTCATGAGTGGAATCATGAGTTACAAGTGACACAGTTAATCATATACCATTTATCACTGATTTCAAAATACAGTAATAATGTTAGCAATTATTATTGTCATTAAAAATAAAATTCTTAAAGTATATGATCCAAGCTGGCAACTTTTACTAGAGACTTCTCTTTAGAGAGAACAGGAAGTGAATAAATAAAAAGAAACCCTTCCAGCGTTTAAAAAGACTTTCTGAAAATGCCCTAACAGCTGTAAGGGAGTCAGTAAACTGTATCCTTTACTTAGGTATAAAAGCACTGTGAACACTGTAAGAAGAAGGAGGATGGATATTGGAGTAGGCAACTAAGGTTTTCTACTTTGAGGATTCTGGAAGACTCTAACTAAACTTTATTAATGGAATTAATCTATCACACATAAACCACTACAAGTATTTATACATTTGTTTTCGTATAAACTTATAAAATGTAATAAGAGTGTGATTTTACATCTTCCTAGCTTCACATTCAGAGCTAATCAGTACACTGTACAGACTGCAAGCTTAAGATGACATGCAGAATGGGAAAATGTACATAAATGTGAAAAAATTAATTTGGCTTTTAAACATAAAATAACACAGTTTGGCATATATACATCCAAGAATTCTCCAGATGCTGTTTTTAGGCATCTATAAAATGTGACAAAAGTTTAATGACCAGAAGAATATGTATTTTCTTTAAATAATTCTAAAGTTAGAAACGTTATACATTAACACACAGATCATTAAATCTGACCTCAAGTATGACAAATGACTAATATTAATTTAAGCATTTAATGGTCAACTTAAAAATTCCTGTTATGAAAAATTGAGCATGCAAATGGACAGAGAAAATTTAAACAAAATTTTTATGAAATCATGGAGCAGATCCAACAGTCTTCAAGGTTTTTGCCTAGAAGCTTTATTCTCCATTTTCTCATTATTTGAAAACAAATACTTATACAATATCATTTTACCAAAAATATATCTTTTAAGAAATAGTATTCAGTCATTTATTGACATCACATCTCTGCACTGTGTCTTCTAAAGTCATAGTAATGTATGTCAAAATTCTCAAAATACGTCTTTATAAAAAAATACTTTATATTTATAAAGGATTTGTATTCATCTGAAGGTTCCAGTGATTAAGTCTTCCGTGTGATACAGGAAAAATACTTCAGCATACATATAGTTCTACTTAATATTAGATTTTTTCACTTAATCACCTATTGAAAGTTGATTTCTATGTCTTTGAGCTTTAAATATATATTTTATGAATAATATTCTTGATACTTGAATGGAGAATTTTATGTTTTGGGCAGAAAGCAACATTCATCATCCCCTTGCTACCATAATGGTTCACATATCTCTTCTATATTCTTGTCTATATAAAAATGCTTTCAATTTTAATGTATTTATGCAAATCAAGAAGAAGGTTCATATTGAGAATGGTCAGAAGAAAAGTTTAGAAATATTTTAAAAAGTACTAGAATATGTTTCAAAATAGTTCTTGAAGTTCTACCATTAAAAAAATATACTGCTGAAAAGAATTTGCACCTAGGGTTCCGGATTCATTTAAAGGTTAAAATGTTTCTTGTAGTTAAATACATTTCTTTGATTTCTTTGTAACTCTGTTTGTTCTTCTATCTTAATAATTCAATTCACAAACACATTAAAAGTTAAAAGTGTTTAAAGTCATGCTAAAGAAAAATTTATTTTATTCTCTAAGTTGATAGAAAACCAGGAATTGAATGATTTATAATATACTTATTTCTTTTAAATAAAGTACATTTAAAAAATAGTTAATAGGGCAATTTTATTACATAACAAAATGCAAATTTTATAAACATAAAAATTTTCACCTTTCTCTATCATTACAGTATATAATCAGTGTTTTCATAGAATATATGTAGTAATAAAATCTGTGTAGATAAAAATAGATATAAAAAGATACCTATATATCTTAGATATATAATTAAAATTGAATTAGTATATTTTATACTCTGAGCATATGCTCTACCTAGATCCAGAAAAGGCCAGCAATCTGTAGCATGTTTTCATATTTTTCTGAATAAACAAACAGTAACCTAGTTGCGTATTAAGAAGAAGCATTTTAAGCTTCTTTGGAAAAAATAGGAAGTTTTGCTTTTTCTTTGTTTCTAATTGATAAAACTGTATGCATGAAGCCTCACAACACCTCTGCGACAGTAAACCTTGAATTTTAAGTTGATACTGCCCGTAGTCAATTGTGAGTCATGAATTTCAATACATTTTTTTCAATTGTTCCTACAGCAAAGATGCAGAAAATACTTATTTCCCTAGTTGGCATCAAATTCAAATGAATTTTATCATTTGAACTAAGAACACTCTAAGGTACTATCCTTCCCATAAAAACACATAATGGGGGAGGAAATATTAATGGTTTAATATATTATTAAATTAGAGCAGGTCAAGTTTTCTTTCTGTTTTACTTGGACATAATTATGAAATATCCAGGATGGTTATTTTCTTTGCTTGTCTAAGAAAGAGATATAAGATTCTGTCTCTCTAAGAGAGTGTGATAGAAAACATCATAGCCACAGGCCAGTACAAGAAATTGTTCGAGTCAGGAATATGAATTGTTAGCAAATATTTTCTTTCCAACTCAATTTTTTCTTACAGGATAGTAAACATAATTAAAATTATTCAAACATGGTCATGCAGATATTAACTTAGATCAGTAGACATTTTTTAAACTTTTCAAAAATAATTTATTTTCCTACTACACCAGATAAAGAAATGGTTTTTTTCATGGTTCTTTAAATTGAGGATAAACTAAATTTCCACTCTTTTCATGGGCATCTAGAATGAAAAAAAAATGATTATGACAACAGTGGTATTTGATTCCAGTCATGTCCCTACATAAAGTGAAAATGCTTCTTCAATGACAAGTTTTTACCTAAAAATTGATATCAATGGGGGAGCTAATATGACTAAGTGATAATTATGGATGATGTTAAGGTCCATTTAAATGCATGACATAAGTGAAAACTTATGGGTGATAAAGGATAATTTAAAAGTGTAACATACCACCATATGACAATACCATATCTCTTTGTCTGTAGTATACTTTAGTGAAAATATTTTAAGACACATTTCTCACTTGAGTTAGAGTTGAGAGGAATCTGAAGAACAAGCATAGAAATTATAAATGAAACTGACTTAAACTAAAGACTATTTTTTATGTTTGCTCTGAATTATTATTGAACTAATATGTAATGAATAATGATAGATAGGTCATCAATATATCAATGTAATATTGTTGGCTTTTATATAAAACAGACAGAATCCACACTGAGTATTTTAAGAGGAAAGCCAGTGGTAAGATATAAATTGAAAGGTTACCAGAATTTTAAAAAAGCTTTGACACCAATTTGTGCCTTGTAATAATTATAGATACTCATTCTGATCTCACTGCAGAAGTATAAATTCAAACAGGGAATATCCAACAAACATTGCTGAATCACTCAGTTTGTCCTGTTATTATCATTAAGTCAACTCCAGATAGATGTTTTCCTAATTTGTCTAGCATGCTTGAACTCTAGTGCTTCCCCAGACCAACTGTCAGTCATTCTGTGTAATTCTTTCTTTTTTTGCCAAATATTACTTAATATATAAATTCACTGAAACTCGGTAGTAAGCAAACCAAAAGGATAAATAAAAGTATAGATACAATGAAAGTAGAATGGTGAGCATCCCTTTTGCAGATTTTTACAATGTATTTTGTAAATCACGCAGATTTTTTGCTTTTTAAGATTAATAAACTTTACAGGCTAGCTTCACGTTCATAGCAAAACTGAGCAGAGAGGACAAGGAGTACTCCTCTACCCACTCTTCCCACACATGCACAAGCTGTCTCCAGTTGACAGCACTACTGTGGTACACTTGTTACAATTGAGAAACTATACCAATACATCACCGTCACCCCAAATCCACAGATTGCATTAAGGATCACTTGATGTTCTTCTCTTTTAAAATAAAATGGTACTGCTTCACTGCTCAAAATGCCACTCTAAGCTGTATAACAAACAGTTAGTTATCATATAGTAAGCTAGTTAGCATAAATTATTAAGAGCACTTCTAAATAAATCCAAGCTCTTGCATCTCTGCTCTCTTACAGATGTGCATCCTAACATTTGTGTGTTGATGATAGGCCAGAGGGAGGGAGACGCTGGTATTAGGGAACAATCCAAGTACTTCGAAAAAAATCTCCTAGGTAATGGCGATCTAATTAACCACTTTAGTCAAGAAATGAGACTAGCCTTGCAGGTTGGCATTTGGAAAGGTTAAGGGCTGTGCAAAAGCATGGAGTCAATTGTGATGGTCAAACACAGTAGCTATTCTTATGGTTTTGATATTTCTTTCCTTTTATTTTATTGGTTGTAATTTGCCATTTCTAGTTTGTTAGGGTATGTCGGTTGCAGTGTGTCAGCACAAATCATTGAAAAATGATAGAGTATAATGAATACTTTCAAAGTAGGAGTAGTGATAAAATGAGTGAGGTTTTGAAGAAAAGAAGGATTTTCCAACTACCTCTTCTCTCACACATAAGTGTGCCTGAATGCACACATGCACATATATACATCATACAGCACAAAAACAATGTGATATAAGCTAGGCTAAGTGGTGCAAGCCTGTAACCCTGGCATTCTGGGAGGCTGAGGCAGGAGAATTTCAAGTCTGAGCCCAGTGCAGGAAATATAGAGGCTTAGTGAGATCCTGTCTCAAAACGGGGGGTGGTGTGAAGCTGGAGATCCAGTTCACTGTGAAGGGCTCTGGTTCAATAGCCAGTACACAAAAAAGTTAATATGAAATAGAGTAGGTCAAGTTTAACATATTAATTGACTTAAAGGGCTCATTATATTTATGAAAATAACAGTGTGGCTAGTTAGCTCTATTTTACTTTGCTTATTTGATTAAATAAAACTCATTCAATTAGTTGACATGTGTTTAAAAGTGTCTTTCTAGGACAAACACTGTTACCAACTCTGAAAACACGATGATGACCAAAGTCATGAATTTCTGTATTTAGTAGTTCAGGCATCCCTTTGATGCTTTCTACTCATAGCTCAACCATGGTCTGATGTTTGACATTGGAGCCAGTCACTTAAGCTCTGTGAATGTGCTTTTACATCTAAAAAAGAGCTACTAACTACTTTGTTCCACATCCATAGGCCTGGCATGAGGATCTGGTAAAGAAAATGTAAATAAAGATACCTTAAAATTTTCAATATCTATTGAAATTTTTGTTATGAAAAATTTTAAATAAAGAGAGCATTTAGCCTATTATTTGTCATGCATTTTCAATATCATCCTAAATGTCCTTATTTAAGGTAAGTAGAAATGAAATGATAGAGAAAAATACCATACCGCTGGGGATGTAGCTCAGTGACACTACGCCTGCCTGGCTAGCGCAAGGTCCTGAGTTTGATCCCCAGTACCCCCCCCCAAAAGAAAAAAAAATATGAATAGTGAACACTCAGCAAATATTTGTTAACTTTATTCTTATCCTGGCATGTATGTAGTAGAATATGTCCCCATGTTTTTATGTATGACTCTAAGAACTAAATGAGAGAAAATAGAAAAATACTTAATTTCTTAAGAGCATATTTTCAAAAGGTTAATCTTCCTTTTTTCTTTTGGCTTTTTGAATGTAAGACTTTTTTGAACAAATGTATCTGAAAAGGATTAGAAAAACAATGTTCGACTTTGGAATTTAAAACCAGGTCTTTAATGATTAAAGGTGAGGGCATTGAGATGATCAAGACCTAAGCAGTGAAGATTAGAATGAAAAAAAATGCAGAGAAGTAAATGACCTTTACACCCTACCCTCCTTTCCTAGAGAAACTAG
This sequence comes from Heterocephalus glaber, assembly GCF_000247695.1. The sequence continues at coordinate 15,670,660 of NW_004624783.1, forward strand.
ATACCCATCATTTGTGCTGAGGTAAAGGAATCCTTTGTGAAGTGAGGGTAGAGAACTTTCCTGCTTCTACTGCCCCTTAAGAACTCTAAAAAGAAGCCATCACTGAGAAGACCCCAAACTTACTCCGGACACCTTCACATGAACTTGGCATAGCAGAATGCTCAGGCAGTGGGAGATCTGAGTTGCCACAGAATGTCACACCACCTACCTACTCTAGGGCTATGGATCCACTGGAAGAGGGCCCTGCCAATGAAGGGGGAGGCAGGTGGCTTCACTGGGAAGAACAGTGTCACTGCTCAATCTTGCGCTGACAAGGAAGCACAGCCAAAGCACAGAATGGCACAGTGAAGTGACAGTTGAGGTGAGAAGGCTACCTACAAGGGGAACCATTAGGTCAACTGCCCGGTTACATGACTATAGGCTGCAGTCAAGAAGACACTAGGAAAAGAATAAGTGATTGGGTAAAGAGCAGTACCCCACATTCCAGGGAGCTGAGGATTCCTCTTGAATTTCCCTCCTCACAAAATCCTCCTTCCTTTCCAAATATAGCTAGTGACTAGCCTAGGGAGGAAAGGAGGCTTAAAAGAAAATAAGATTGAATATTTTTATCCACGAAAGCCGAATACTCCTACACATTGTTACAATTGTTGAATTAAAAAAAATGCTTTGGGTTGGATTAAAAGTGTATTTATTTTTTTCTCATCAACCTGTGCATATAGTAACACAAGGAGGAGGCCTAGTTAATTGTAGACAAAAAGAAAGTACATTCCTCTAAGCATGAGTTGGTGTTTGAAAGAATCTGCAGTCTTGATGATAACTGAGGATGGAAGAAGAGGTGGTATTAGGTAGGGTGATCAGAGGATCTTCTGGTTTTTGTAACATGACACTTGCGTCAAATGGCATTAGATTACAAAAACTTCGCCAAATGATCACTAGGGAAAGTCAAAGAAAGTGTAAAGTTCCTGAGCTAATAAAGACAAAGAAAAAGAAAAAGAAAAAGAAAAACAAAATCAAAAACATAAACAAAAAGAAAAAAAAAATGACCTGGATTCTTGCCTGTAAGGTTTTCTTTGCTGTCACCAGACATACTGTTCTCTATGAGAGTGACCGGACGCATCAAGGTTAACTCCTTTAAATGAAGTTTGATCCAGTGCTGTCCTGGATGACATTCTATAAATCACCAACACAATCATAGCTCCACACTCACCTCCCATGTGCCCATAGAACCATGGTTTTCTCCATCAATGGGGCGTGCAGCTGAGTTTCAGCATTGCTTCCATACCTAATGTTAGGCTGATGCTAGGGCTAGTCTTTACTAAAAGGCTTCAATTTTAGGTCCAGCTTTCATACATCCTTTCTATCAGTGGTCAACTAAGCACCACTATACATTTTGGCAGATAAATTTCATTTAGTTTTTGTTTCTGAGAATGTGCTTATTAATTACATTCTTTGTGGTCCCTTACTGTCTTCTTACAGATTTCATTGTCATGCTGATTCCTTTGTTCACAGCTAAAGTCACAGTGGAAAGTCTTTTCTAGTGTCACCATTTGTTTTCACAAGTCTTGGACTTGTGACAGTCTTGGACTTCCCATTGATGATACTATTCTGTGTCCTGGTGATTCCTAGTTTATAAGACTACTCCACTAAATCCAATCCTGTCTTGTGCAAAGCTTGAACTTTTCACAAGATTCAAGGCTTCCTCCACAAACTTAAAAAACCAACCATACAGAGCCCACGGCAGACAGGCAGGTCTGCTCACGCCCTACCGAGGTCCTGAGTCACGCGGAAGACATCAAATCAGCTGGCTGCAGACAGGCAGATCTGTGCACGCCCTACCAAGGTCCCGAGTTGCACGGAAGATGCCAAATCAGCCCGCTGCAGACAGGCAGGTCTGCTCATGCCCTACGGAGGGCCCCAGTCCTGCGGAAGATGTCGAATCAGCCGGCTGCAGTCAGGCAAGTCTGCGGACACCCTACTGAGGTCCTGAGTTGCACGGAACACGCTGAATCAGCCAACTGCAAACAGGCAGGTCTGTGCGTGCCCTACCGAGGTCCCGAGTCACGCAGAAGATGTGGAATCAGCCCACTGCAGACAGGCAGGTCTGCGCACGCCCTACCCAGGTCCCAAGTCTCACAGAACACACAGTATCAGCCCGCGCCCCGGAAACAATCCAGTGGACCCCCACCCACACTCCTCTGTAAAGCCATCTGGTTCCGCACTACAAAGACGCAGAGGACACTGGACCACCAGACAATGGTACTGAGTCCCACTGCTCCTGGCCCAGAGGTAGGGGCTACTGAGCCGCCGTCCCACTGCTCCTGGTCCAGAGGAAGGGGATTCCCAGCCACCATCCCTCCCACTGCTCAAAGCCCAGAGGATAGGGCTTTTGGTCCACCATCCCTACCGCTGCTCCTGATACCTGTCCGAATTCCAACTCTCCCAGCTCAGAGGAGGTAATCCGTGCAGGCGCCAACAGCCCCCACCTCAGTTGAAATGAGAAAACACGTAAATAAGTCTCAAAACCAGACTTCCAGATCACCTACAGCAACCACAAAGGGAAATGAGATGGAACACTCTGATACTCAACCATCTGGACCCACTGAACAGGCAACAAAAGGGGATCTGGAAAAAATGGAATCAGAAATAATTTCTCAGATAACAGAAGAAATTGTGCCCCTAGTCCAAGACATGATTAATAAATCTAGAGAGGAGCTCAGGAACATGATGGAATCCCAACATAAGAAACAAATGGAATCCATA
>NW_004624783.1:15678324-15700666 GCF_000247695.1 Heterocephalus glaber
GGAGGGCGTGAAGGGAGGGCTAGGAATGGGGAAAAAATAAGAACCAAGATGCATTATGTAAAGGTACAATTCCCAATGGGAAATGTAATTGTGTTATATACCTACAATGTACCAATAAAAGAATTTAATAAAAAAAACCCAACCATACAAAAAACAATCTTTATATATTTCAAGTCTCACATTCTTATAAGTACAATATTATCACTATTTTATAAAATTTTGGGAAATTGATGTAGTAAACTGCCCATGATCACAAGAAGAGGACAAGGATTCACCACTAAGCAACGTTATTCTAAAGTCTGTGCACTTTCTACTATTCTACAAAAGCTTTAACTCTAGCTACTCAATACCATTTTTCCGAGTCTGGTATTTAACTCAGTCCAGAATTCAAATTATCCTAGTGGGAATTTTTTTTCTACAAGCCCCTTCCCCCACCACCCAGCAGCAGTGTAATCTCAGTTAAATTCATTACCTTCCGAAGAAAGAAATAACACTAGTAATAATAACTGTAGTGAGGTAATAGTTGACACATAAGAAATGATTTTTCTTATAGTATAGATACTAAGGACAACTATCCTTTCAGTCTTTTATCATTTTTGATTCTGCCACCCTGTAAAGGTATTCATTCATTTTTTTACATTTTGCTTTACTAAATATAATCATATTACAGCTTGATCCAGCATTTTTTTATTACTCAATATCAAAGATAACTGAATAGAATGTTTGACATTCACTCTATGAACTAGCGACTGAGGGTAGAATTCAGTACCCTGTCCAGCAGGGTTAGTTTTCAAAGGAATAAGTTATCTTGTCATCATTAGTCTCCTCAAGGCATAGACCCTGAGGCCAGTGATGATGAGGTGATAGTAAATTAAAATCTTAGAGAGAGTGACTGGCTGTACTATAAGCAAAGCAGACAGTGACAGCAAAGAGCCCAAATTTCTATCCACACATTATTAGAAAGCTACCCAAATAAAAAAGATATACCTTGCCTCATAGTATCAAATGTAAGTGATCCGATACTCATTGTGTCAATATTTCATTCATGTGTTTTCTATTTAGAGTTTATTTTGAGATAATTTAAAAAAAACTTGTCTTCCAATTATACATTCAAATGAGTAAATCATATCCCACAGAAGGCAAATATATGTGCCTGCTATTTGTACAGCTGTCTAACTAAATTTATCTTCATTTTGAGGAAGAAACATAAGAAAAAATTGGTATCTTCAATTCGAGGACAAGTGTACAACTCAAATAATAATTTCAGTTTCCAATTGATCCTCAAGAATACTAAAAATATAGGAGTATAGCTTTTCAATACTCTTTATTCAAAAATTTCCTTATTTAAATGTTATATATTAATTGTGTACTTTTTTCTTTTAATATGATGTGATGGTTCATTATAAGACATTTCTATTCACATATTAATCAACCTTAATATGTTATTTTTTCATTTATAATATTTAATGTTTTTAATATTACACAGACAAATACATTTCTTATTTTAAGTTAGTGGGACATATATGGGGAACTATTAAGTTCCATGACCAACTTACACACTGGCTTAACCATGAAAAATTACCAAGAACATAAATTCAGTCCCTAAATGAAGATTAGGATCCATTTTACCTGTATTATATATTTCATGCATTATGTCGTGTAGTATCACATAGATGATACAATAGAAAATAGACTCAGTTATCATGAGATATCATCCATCCTTCTCACTTCCCCTTTGTCTATTATGATAGTTCATATTCTACCCCTTTGCCAGATCAATTATCATTTCTTATGGAATCTCATACTCTCTGTGTTTCCAAAGGAAGTAGAGATCACATAGTCCATTCCTCATTTCAGGGCTGAAACCACCCCAGGTACCTGGAGCCATCTGATATTTAACAAAGAGGCCTAAAAAATACACTGGAGAAATGGTAGCCTCTTAAGAAATGGTGCTGGGAAAACTAGTTATTTATATCCAGAAAAATGAATCTAGACCCATATCTCTTACCATGTAAGTCAAATCAAAATGAATCAAAGGGGGCCGGGGATTTTGCTCAGTGGTGTCACCGCCTGCCTCATAAGTGCAAGGTCCCGAGTTTGATCCCCAATACAAAAAAAAAAAAAAAAAAATCAAAGACCTAGATATTAAAACAGAAACATTGAATCTGTCTGAAAAAACAGTTAAAACTCTTGAAGACATAGGCATAGGCAAGGACTTTCTGAATAGAACCCTAATAGTATAAGAAATAACACCAAGAATCAACAAGTGAGATTTTATCAAATTAAAAAGCCTCCACAAAGCAAAAAAATGAGTGAAGAGACATCCTACAAAATGGGGGAAAATTTCTAACTACTACTCTGACAGAAAACTAATATCTAGAACACACAGAACTCAAAAAATTAGAAACCCAACCACCAAAAGAAAACACACAATAAAATTGGCAATTAATTTGAATAAATAGTTCTTAAAAGAGGAAGCAAAATGGACAATAAGTAAATAAAAAAAATGTTCAGCATATTTGGGTATTAGGCAAATTCAAATCAAAACAAAACTCAGATTCCACCTTATTCCAGAAAGAATGACTACTATAAAGAATTCACAAAACAACAAATGCTGATGAGGTTGTATGGAGAAAATGAACCCTTCTACATTGTTGCTGAGAATAAAAACTAATTCAATCACTATGGAAATCAGTATGGAAATTCTTTAAAAAGCTAAAAACAAATTCTATTTGACTCACTTCTCCCTTTTTCTGGGCATCTTCCTAAAAGAGTTAAAGATATTATATTACAGCAGCACATGCATATGCACCCCTACATCTACACAATTCATAATGTCTAAATTTTGGAAGTGGCCTACCAACCATCAACAGATAAACAGGTAAAGAAAATGTAGTATGTATACACTACTCAGCCATAAAAAGGATAAAACTGAGTCATTTGTAGGAAAAATGCATGCACCTTGAGACCATAATGTTAAGTGAAACAAATCAAATACAGAAAATTAAATATCACATTGTTTCTTTTATATGAAAGTCCCAAAATGTAAATAAGTTAAAGACCATAATAAAAGACAGCTGATAGGAAACAGGTAGGTAGACTTAGAGAAGAGCAGAAGGAGATCTGGGGATAGGAAGTCTGAAAGAAGGGAAAGTAAAAACGATTAAGATATGCTATGTATATATACACTAATTCCCTGAAATAACTGTACTTATTATGTATTCTTAACAGATATTAATAAAAAATAAAAAGTTACTTCCTCACTTCAACTTATTATCTCTGAAAGCAAAAACAATGTCCTCAAGTTAAAAGGATTATGGAAGATGAATGAAAAACCATGGGAAGAAAATATCTTTTGTACAGTCATGTTTTTAAAAATGCCATGATTGTATTAGAACTAGCATACAAAACCTTACTCTCAATCTACATAAAAGTAGATTCACATAACCAATGTGATGAAGAAAGTAGGACACATTTATGCTGGATAGTATTGTAGAAAATTAAGTGGAAACCTTAAGAAATAAATGTCTTACTTATAAACATTATTAGATGGTTTTATAACTCATTTAACAAATAAATAAACTTTATCTCTTTGAGTACATATAACCAGTAATGATAGTGCTGGAAGGCTTTCCAAATCTGAGTCTTACTTGCTACTCCAAGCATTTCTGAGGAAAAGGGGTACTGAGCTTACTAACTTTCAGACATAAACACAGAGAGAATATTAGTCTTATTAAGAAAAAAAGGAAAATGTCTTTAGTTATAATGTCACTCTAGGAAACTATGTTCAATACTAAATAAAAGATGAAATTTTATCCCACCCAATCAGAGATAAATTACCAAACTACAATCTCAGGTTTTAGCGTATTCGTCAACCAATGTTCTTAGTCCATATAATGAAACCACTTGCTGAATGTGAAATTTTTACATTATTAATAAAGGAATTCAAAACTCAGTCTTTTTATTTTTTATTTCTTTATGAGACAGAAGATAGATTTTTTTGTCTTTTATTTGTGTTACACTGACACTGCTATTAAGTAATTTGTTAGGTAGTTTTGGATTTAACCTGCTTATTTCAGATTTATAATTATTTCAACCAGAAAAACACTCACAACTGGTCTAACAGGGAAGATGGGAGAAATCTGTGCTGATCTGTTTCATCCCAGCTCATGGTCACAGTCCAGGGTTGTTAATTTGGTTTTTGATTCTGTCATCCACTGAACCTTTCTGGGGAAATAGCCTATGCATCTGGCAGATGAAAACAGACAGAAACAGAACTGGGACTTGAGCTCCCAATCCTCTACTGAAACAGAGCATTGACTAATGATGATTTCTCTAACAACATTAGTGCTGTTAGACTTTTCCATATCCTTTTGTTGAGGTTTTCTGGCACTTGGGAGCTAAGAATGAACTCACAGGACATATTTAATGCTAAAAAGCTGTGCATCTACTAAAGACATTTAAAATTCCAAAATGAAATTATGTGTAGCACTTCACTGTGAACAGAATTTAAATATGCCACTCATGGACAAAATCATGAATTCCATTTTACTTTCAAATGCGTATCTTTATGAAATTACATTCAGCTAATAACTGAACCTATTCCATTACAGAGGTATGACAAAGATGAAGTACTGAGCTTCACAAATGAGAGGATCCAATTCATCTATGTTTTGTGAATTACTCATGCTTGACATTTGAGGAATTTATACCAATAAAATGCATAATGGATCAAAAGTTAGTAAGTTTTCAATTTAATTTTCAAATATTGGCTGCAAAGTTGGAAAGTGGCACTTTGAGGAGGTGTGTGCATGCATGCATGCACGTGTGTACATACCATATCCACAAAGATCTTTTCAGAATATTTTATTATCTTTTATTTTATTTATCTTTTATTATCTAATATGGAAACAAGAGGGATTTGGTGGTCAGCAGTATCCCTGGCTGCAGTCAGGAATCAATGAAGAATAAGCTGGAAGCTGAGCCTATATTCTGTGCAATCCAATTATGACAGGTTTCTAGGAAATCAATCTGTCTGCTGTTTGTTGCACATTTCTCAGATAGATCATATTGAAATGCAGCCCCGAAGATCTTCAACTGTCGTTCCATAGAAAAATAGTAACAGTGGCACCAATTCAGTTTTTAAAATACATAAATATGTAAATACAATCATAGCATATACATAGGCTTGTTGTTCCTATGGCCTTTCAAATATTTATAAGAGAATGTAATTTTCTTGGTATCGGGGATCGAACTCAGGACCTTGCACTTGTGAGGCAGGCAGCGGAACCACTGAGCTAAATCCCCGCCCAAGAGAATGTAATTTTCTAAAAGTATTTTACAGAAAAGTTTCTACATAGATGTCTCTTGACTGTTTCAAAAGAAAATATAGTAAGTGTAAATTTGTATGTTTTGTACAAGTTATCAGTAGAGAGAACGACACTATCTGGGAGAAGGCACAAGTCTGTATCATGGATAAGATAATGATATTAAGGAAGACACAAATCACAACTGTGTTCAGATAAACCCTTTCTCATTTTGGATTTTCTTTGGAGAAAAACATATTACTGAAGAGGCACTCCATTTGTTACTTACTGTAAAGCTAAAAACAATTGCTAATTTTATCTTACTTAGTTGTGAAATGAGATTGTAAGTGAGAAGAACTTAATATCTGTGAGAGATTTAAATGGGAAAGCAAAGAGAAAAATATGAATAGATGCACATTATTTTCTATACCTGTATGTAATTTAAAACTTTCATAACTCAATCACTAACCTACCCACAAGAATTTGCTCTGAGACAAATTAGTTTACAAGACATTTTTTCCTTAGCAGAGGCTCAAATCTTCTGCAGCCTACCTTGATGAATTCAAGTTTGTATAAATATATAATTGTCATTTATCAACCCTAATGTTAACAGTGAGCCTTCATAAGTGCCCAATAAAAATTCTCAGTGAGGTCTGATTTTTCATTGCAAGAATACTACAGAAGTACCTTTATGGATTTATGTTCCAGATGGTCATACCATCTGGGAGCTAACTTCATTGTCTAATGGTTTCTTGCTACATTTACATGTATTAGGCATCAACACCCACTTCTGGTTACAATCTTTTTTTTTTCCCTGTGTCAGTGCTTAAGAGAACGCGTGCTGTGTATAGCTTATTATGCAACTGATAATTGATGACAAAAAGAGTTAAACAGACTTCAAATTTCATATGGCTAATGAAAGAATGTACAGTAATAAAGTGACCTCGATTGACCATTTTCAAAGGAAGGATTAGTAGCATTTGTGCCTAAGCTGAAACTACACTGCGTACAACAGGCTGAGTCTGCCACTCTGTTCTCCTGTTAATGTACATTTGCCAGATGGTTGTGATGAAATTTTATTTTCTTGAGAGGCTGCATTTAAAGAACACCTGATGGCCTCCAAATGTACCAGAAATTAAACTGCTATATTTTCTGGTAGACTGATAAAAGAGAGAATAAAATGGAGTGAATAGAAACTGCCACAGTCTATTTTTCTTCCTTTAAGGACATGGATCCTATTATAGTTCTATCTTGAGAATCAAGGATTTAATGACAGGCCAATCTCTGTTAATCTACATATCATGACCAAAGTTTTGCTTCTGTTGAGGCAAAATATCCACCACGTATAATTCTTCCTATTCAACCCTATGCATCTAATGTATGTATCATTATCACCATATTACAATAGTATTATTTTTATCATGTAGTAATAGGTTTAGCAATAGTCCCAAAGATGCCCATGTCCTAATCCCTGAAATTTATAATTGATATCTTATATTGCAAAAAGAACTTTGCAGATGTAACAAAGTAAAAGATCTTCAAATGGGAAGATTATTCTGCGTTACCAAGTGGACCTGATGGAATCACGAAGTCTTTTTAAAATAGAGGCAAGAAAACTCAAGTACAAAGAAGAAAACTGGGTGATGGAAGCAGAAATTGAAACAATGCACTTTGAAGAGGAATAAGGGGCCGCACAAGCCCAAGAATGTAGTTGGCCAAAATAAGGGGATGGACTCTCTCACCTAGCATCCAGACAAAACACAGAAGTTCTGGGTGCCTTAACACTGGCCTTATTATAAGACTCATTTCTGAGTTTCAGCCCCCAAAACTGTAAGAGTGTTTTACACACATTGTGCAGTGAAAACAAGAAACCAATACAGATATTTTTGGTGTCCATTTGGCCCAAGCACTGTTTTCACAATCTTGAATTATTTTACTATAAAAATAATCTGTAAAGAGAGTCAATTTGTTAGTGAGAGAGAGTTAAGCGAGAAATGGTAGAAAAATGATCTTGAGAAGGCGATGAAGGCTGGGACCCAGGACACACATGAAAGGATTATCCTCAGACATATGATGTTTGGCTTCATTTCTTGACTTCTAAAGGTAAGAATATCATTAGATGATATTCTAGAATGTCTGATAGCCCCTTTGAGTTTTGATTTAAACTTTGTGGAAAGTATTATTCTTTATTACTTTTCATAAGTTTATTTTCCTCCTTTGTTGAAAGTTCTTATGCTCAAAGCTCCTATCAGCAGACCACTTTTTTTAGCCATTGAAGTCTCTCATTATTCACTCATCATTTTTTAGTTGGAATTACTTTTAATGCCTGCCTAATTAAAATGGACTCCTCTTGCAGTACTTTTCAACCAGGGGTGATTCCTCCTCTCCAAAACATTTGGCAATTCTGGTTGTCTCAAGTCACGGGGCTGAGAAGGGGTACTACTGGCATCTAGAAGGTAGAGTTCAGGGATGTGGAAATTATAGACTGAATATGCCTTAGCCATAATACTCACTACTGGAAGTTTTTCAGATTTGAAATTTTGATATATAAACATATATTTCATGACCTATCATGGGGATGAGTCCTAAGTATAAAAAATTCACTGATGTTATATATATACATTATGTACATAGTCTGAAGGAATTTTATACAGTATTTTTAGTGTGCCTCTCAACTGTAAACTGTTATTTGAGATCAGGGGTAGAATTTTTCACTTAGGATGTCATGTTGGTGCTCAAAATGTTTTAGATGTTGAAACATCAGATTTTAGGTCTTATGATTAGGGATGCTCAACTTGTGTCTTATAATACAAGAGACAGTTTGCCACAACAAAGAATGATCAATCCCCAAATATCAAAATTGCTATTGTTGGCTATTGAGAAACTCTTTTCTAGAAGACTTGTCATTTTTCAATTAACATTATAGCACTAATTTCCCCCTAGGTCAAGCTTAATGAAAGAGTAGACTTCACTTGTACAGTATTTTCTACTCTCTTTACATCTTATCATTCATTTTCTACAACAAACCGATTTCCCTTTCTGTATCTTGTGCTCTGCTTTGAGGTAAATCTTTTGAGTCCATGATTTTAAATACTACTAATCACAAGCAATGTTCACATCACTTACTTATATTTAATTTGATATATATTTAGCCAGTTCTATTACTGAAGGTCTTCAGATAGATCTGATGGCATCTTTGCTTTTTTGTTTTAAGTATTTCAAATTACACATATACAAACTAATCTCTTCAGTTTATCACTGATACTTATTCTCTTCCTACATCTGTCACTTAATTTTCTTTTAAATTCTCCAAGTCTTTGAGCTTTTGTTTTTCTCTTCATGGTTCATTAAATTGATGTCCATAAGCTTCCTTGGCAAATGCCTATTTTCTAAAATTCAGTTCAAATTTCTTTACGGAAACTTTCCTGACACCTCTAATTGTTCTTAGGGCTAAATTAGATGCCCTTTCTCTGTGCTCATTATCTGTGGTCCTGTAGCATAATTTGGTACATCAATCAAACAATTTACCATATGGTATTAGCTCTTAGCTACCTAGAAATTAAAATCTATGAACTTGTATAGCATTTTCTTATAAAAATCCAAAATAGTTCTTATTTGCCTGTATAAATACAAGAATTCTGGATTTTCCTAACTTGCTTCACAATATAATATAAACTTTCATGTCCTGATATCACTATCATTTCTCTCCAACACAGTGAGCTCAGTCTTACCTCTGTATAAGACTTTCCTGACCAAGTGTAGTATACCCAATTCTAGAATGCCCCCATGACCTTTGACCTTATTGTTTTCCCATGATTATGTGACCTTAGATGCCAAGAAGAGATTCTGTTATAAGTCAGGTTAATAACCAACTGATCTTCAAATAAAAAGATTACCTGGATGGGCCTAATTTAATCACATGAACCCTTTAACAGCATAGTGCTTATCTGGCTGGTAGTAGAAGGAGAACTCAGAGGCATTTGAAGTTTGAGTGTTCCAAGAGCCACTACTGGCTCTGAAGTGGGAGAAGGCCAGATTAAGAATCAAGGCAGATGGCTTTTAGGAGCAGAGAGCAGGGCCCACCCAGGTCTGCAGTTGGTAAAGAATCAAACTTACAATTACAAAGAACTTTATTCTGCCACCAGCCTGAATGAGCTTAGAAGTAGATTCTTTCCCACAGCCAAGGTAAAAGCTGAACCCAGTTAACATTTGTATTTCAGTCTGTGACATCCAGAGCAAAAACCCGGTCACACTTGCTCAGACGTTTGACTTAGAGAACTGGGAGATAGTAAATGACTGTTGTGTTAAGCTGCTAATTTTATGTTAATTTCTAAGGTAGGAATAAAAAACTAATCTACCTAAACAAGTTCCAGATCTTCCTCCACCTCAGCAAATGCACCACCTCTCCTAGACAGGTCAAACTCCTATTATGACTGCTGCACACAGCTGTTCCTCAATCACTAGCAAGAATCATATGATAAATAATTAGTCATACTACTGGTTTGGTTCTCTGAAAATCAAAGTTTTAGAACCTTGACCAAGTCAAACCAAATGATATAACTGACCTACAAGAATAGACACAGCCATAGCAGAGCCCCTGACATCCCAGTTCCATACAGCAACAGAGTCTAACTGACAGCCAGGGGAATCTAGGCAGTTAATCTGGCATGCTGTGGGATGGCTCAGTGCATACTGTTTTTGAAAGCAAAAGGCTCAACTGTAAGGTCCAGAAATGAGGAACATTTTACTTCTCCTACATATATCCAGTCAGGGTACTCTGTTACAATATGTGTACATCAGTGTTTATCACCTAAGAATAAACTTACATAGTTTTATCTATTTAAAGATTTCACATGTGTGGTGAAAAGTTCAACCCATATTAACAGTCCTTTGCTAGGAGAATTGTAAGCATGACCTTCAGTTTTGATAAACAGATATAAATGATAAAAGATGTGGCAATCAAAGATGTTCCTTTCAAACACTTTAACTGCTGGTAAAACTCAATGTGTAATGTTCATCTCAAGAGTGAAGAGAGAAAACTGGAAGCTAAATGATTTTGTTTTAGTTATGCAAATTAGGTACTTTTGTAAAAAAAATGTATCGTTCTTACATTAGGCTAGGTAACATCAAAATGTGAAAGAAGCAGACAGACTCAATCCAAATATCTAAAAGTCTGCTTAAGAAAATATATTACTACTGATATTTTTCAATACACTATAATTTCCCAAAATAAAGTTTACTTGTTTACCCTCCTATGATTCTGGCATTAAAGACTACAAGTGGAAAAAATGAAAATTCTTCAATTACTTTAAAGGAGAACACTTAAGAATACTATCAGTGATATTTGCTGAGTTAAATTAAATTACTATAGACCACTCGTGATGAACCTATGGCACGCATGTCTCAATGGGCACATACAGCCTTCTTTATAAGCAACTGAGCCAAGTGTATGAGCCATTTTTTTCTAAACTAAAATCTCAGTATTTAGGTTTAATTGCAGTGTTGGCACTTTGAGATAAATGAGGTTTTGTTTATATACAATTCCTTTTATGATTAAGTTTATTGATACAATTTAGATATATATATAATGATCAGATTCATCATATGGAATTTGTATCTGTGCATGATATATCTTTATTCATTTTTCCCCATTACCCTCCCCTACCACCTCCCTTCCCTTTATTTCAAGAGTTTTGTTTCCATTTTATCTTTCTTTTTCTGTTATTTTTCTTTTCCCTTTTTTCTTTCCTTCCCTCTCCCCCTTCCCTTATGCCCCTTCCCATTTGAACATTTTCTTCAGATTTCATAATATCTATTATACATTTTGGTCCTTACACTTTCAGTTTCTCACACCAGAGAAACAATGCAATATTTACACGTGTGCACAATTTATTTCACTTAATAGTATAGTCTCTAGGCGCATCCATTTAACTATAAATGTGTCAAATTTATCCTTCTTTATGGCTGAGTAGTACTCCATTATATTAAAAAAAAAAACCATCCATTCATTGGTTGACAGGCATTTGGGTTGTTTCCAAGATTTAGCTATTACAAACTGTGCTGCTATGAACATGAGTATGTATATATTACTGTGGTGTGATGGTTTTAATTCTACCAGGAAGATACTGAGAAAGGGTATAGCTAGGTCAAATGGAATCCTAGTTTTTTTGAGGATTCTTCAGACTGATTTCCACAGTGTTTGCACCAGTCTACACTCCCACAAACAGTGGAGAAGGGTTCTTTTTTTCTCCACAGCCTCCCTCCCCTAGCATTTGTTATTGGTTGATTTCCTGATAGTAGCTATTCTTTCTGGAGTGAGATGGAATCTCAATGTTGTTTTAATTTGCATCTCTTGAATGACTAGTGATGTTGAACATTTTTTCATACATTTATTTGCCATTTGTACTTCATCTGGGAAGTGTGTACTCATTCTAGATGCCTATTTTTGGACTGGGCCATTACATTTGGGGATTTGATTTTTTTCAATTCTTTATATATTCTACATATCAGGACTTTGAGGATCAGCCAAAATTTTTTTCCCACTTTGTTGGTTGTATCTACTCTGTTGGTGATTTCTTTTCTGTGCAAAGCTCTTTAAGCTCCAGTTGTTGATTCTTTATATTTCCCGTGCGATCGGGTTTTGTTCATAAAGTCTTTGCCTACATGTATGTCTTCAAGGGTTCTCCCTATTCTCTCTTCCAGCAGAGTTAGTGTTTCTGCTTTACTATTTAGATCTTTGATTCATTTTGATATTATTTTAGTGCATGGTGAGAGACATGGGTCTAGCTTTAGTTTTCAGCATGTGGAAAGCCAGTTTGTCCAGCACCATTTATTTTTATTTTACTTCATTTTGGTCTTTAAAAAAAAAATTTATCCCACCCCTCCAAGCCCTCTCCATTTATTAAAAAGGCTATCTTTCTTCCACCCAAAGATTTCTAGATTTAATAACCAAATTCAGTCATGTAGCTGGATACAAAGTCAACACTCAAAAATCAATAGCATTCTTGTACATAAATAACAAATTTAGTGAGAGAGAAATTAGAGAAACCATGCCTTTTCACAGAATAAAAAATGAAATACTTAGGAATCAAAAGATGTTTACATTAAAAACTGCAGCACTCCACAAAAGGAGATCAAAGAGGATATCAGAAAATGGAAAGATATCCCTTGATGGTGGGTAGGAAGAACCAACATAGTAAAAATAGCCATATTCTCAAAACTGTTATACAGATTTAATGCAATCGCAATCAAAATACCAATATCATACCTCATAGAACTAGAGAAAACAATCTTAAAATTCATTTGGAACCACAAGAGACCTAGAATAGCGAAAACAAATCTGGGGAACAAAGGCAAGTCAGGGGGCATCACAATCCCTGACCTGAAATTATACCACAGAACTACTGTGATAAAAATAGCATGGTACTGGCAAAAAAGCAGAGCCAAGGATCAGTGGAACAGAATAGAAGATGCAGAAACAACTCCAAACACACTCAGCCACCTTATCTTCGACAAAGGGGTCAGACACCTTCATTGGAAGGAAATAGGTTTTGCATTGCTGTTTGGGGACTTGGTCTCTAAAAGGTTCACCATCCCTGTTACAGATTGTACCATCAAAGTAGAAAAGACATAATCTGTCTTGAAGAATATATGAGGCAAACTTTAAAATTCAATTATGATTTAATCATCTATGTCTACATAGAAAAAATTAAAAAGTGAAAACTAGGACAAACTAGTAAGTTATATACCATCTTCATCAATGTCTAAATTACTTTACAAGAAAAAAAATAAGCTTATTTGAGCTAAGCTTTGAGATTTTTTTTTTGTGATTTGACACTGTGGCATGGCCTATCATGGCTGGAGATACAGATGACAAGAAAGCAAGCTGTGTGAACAAAAGTATAGAAAACAAAATTAAAGCAAAATTAATGAATACTAGTTACCTCATTGATTTTTGCATTGTAGTCAATATTCATGGGCTTCCTTGAACATATGAAAATCAATTATAGTTGTATGGTTTATTTTATGATTATTTGAAAAGGTTATTTTTTCATCTCCTTAACCTTTATAGTAGCAATATTCTTTTATTTTTCATGGAAAAAGCTATAAGTTTTATGATAAAATAAGTATTATTGTCAATTAATATAGGATAAAGGAACAGGTTAAATGATTATTTTAGCCAAAAGAAAGGGGTCAGGGGATAGAGTATATGTTATTCTATTTTCTATAATGGTATCTTTTCAAGATCATTTTAAGAGTTTCAGTACTCATAAGTATTATTCTATTAAAGGAGCACTACTAGAAATAGTAGTATTTCTTCTTGGCCAGAGACCCATTATATTATGGTTTTTACTGTCTGTGCTCTCTAAAATGCTTGCGGTTACCTGCAAACTTATTCTCAATAAGCCAAAGTTAAATGAATATTACAGTCTAGATTTCATACAAAAAGTAAACTGGCAAGATTTTTTGCCAAATTTTCTGCTTTTAAAAGGATGCTACACATTTTATATTAATATGCTGAAGTTTAATAACCTTTGTTATAAAAATCCAAATTTAGATGCCAAATTTTAAATATAAATTGAAAGCCTTAACTCTTTAGACCACTGCATACCAAAGAAATCTACTTTTTTCCTGGACTGTACGTTTTGAAGTATGCCAAGAAAACAACACTAATGGTATTATTTGTACAATGACAGAGGTATCAATATTCAGAGTCTTTTAGAACTTCTTACCTATCTCATGACACTGTGAGAAAAATTTCATCTTATAATTCTATACATTTCTTATATCAAAGTACCATCGTTTTCATTTGGGGGGTTATTTTAAACCCTAATTTGAGGGCGTTATTTTAAAAAGAAATATGCACATAAGTATCCAAATTTCCCTAGTATATTTTTAAATTTCTTGAATTTACTAAGCATACTCATGGATTTGTTAGATCTGCAATGGAAAACTACAAGTACAAGAGTGGGAAGATTATGATTTTAGAAAGGTGACAAAAGCAGAATTAAGCGGGAGCAGAAATCTGTTTTTTAAAACAAAAATAGCATTCTATACTGCAAAAATAACACAATTTCCATTAATCTACATATATATTTATAGTCTTCTTTGAAAACTCATCCTGAACCTCTTAGAAAACCTTGGCAGTCAGTGGAAGTCTCTGTCAGTTAGATCACTTCAAATAGCAGTCTCCCTAAATATCTAAAACCATATACATGGTGAACAAAATAACATGAATGAAAAAGGAAACTTAGAGCTACATAGGTTTGAATAGGGTATCCTTATAAGAATCTGTGGGTCTTGAAATGAAACATGGCCAGAAGAGGGGTTGAGGGCAAAATACCTGAAATGTTAATTATTTCGGCTACTTGAAGACACAGAATTGATGGAAGAAATGTTTTCTTTGTCTGAGAAAGAAAGTAATTATAATGTGCACTAGAAAACAGTGCAAAAGACCTGATTTTGTAAATATGTACCCCAAAGAAGCAGAATGAGCTCCGTGGCAACTGACAAGACACCAAGGCTAATTAGCTGCAATCTTGTCAACAGGTACAAGTAGGAGCTGAGGGCTGCAGCAGAAACTTCCTCAAGCTATGGTGCCTGGGGCAGAAAGTGCACAAGACAACTCAGCCACAGCTAAAGAGGCCTTTAGGCAGCACATTGTCTCTTGTGAATGTTGGCATCTAGGAATATGAAAGGTGCCAGGGTGACAGCAAAATAAAGAGCAGAGCCAGGTTTAACAATAAAGTATGAAGTAGAAACCAGGGACACATTCCCTTTTCAAATTCCCAATATATCAAAGCAAACAAAAAATAGTTCCCTTAAGAAGGTATTATTTTTTCCAAGAAGGTATTAATTTTTTTTCTAATGACCTATAAGAAAAAGAATTCCTCTTCTTGGCTGATTCTATAGAGCATCAAGTCTCTTAAATCTTTTTGTGTTCTATGTGTTCCTTTTTGTTTAGATTGAATGAAAGTGGTCAGGGAGAGGCTGAGCCTTCAAATCAGGGTTTCTCTTTTGCTTGTAAAATAAAATGAACTTCAGTATGAAAATACCACAGGCAGTTTTTAGCTTTTTTGTAACTTACCTCCCTACACATGTTCAAAATGGATAATTGTTTCTGTGGTTTACATTCTGGATTCTAATTTCAAATGTTAAAAAAACAGTCTTGGTAGTGAAACAAATTCTCTTAAGCTTTTTAGTAATTTAGGGCTGAGAATAAAACTGGAATGATGAAAAAAAGATTACATGCATGGAAAAAAATATTGGCAATTAGAATGCAGAAAAATGGAAAGAGAAACACTTTTGAAATCGAGCTAACATAGGTTTGGATACAAGCTTCCTCACTAGACACATGACCCTGGGCACTTTATTTTTGTCCAACGCCAGTTTTCCAAAACTGTAATAAGAAGATAATAATTTAGGGCTCTAATATTGTTGTTTGAATTAAGTTACATTGCAGCTTGGAATGCTCCTAAAGACTGTCTGGTCTACAATAACGTTTAATAAAATTCTCTAAGGGGAGCTCAACTGTATCTGCACAGAGATAATAATGATAGGCTTAGTTATGAAGGAAGTTGGCAGTTCAGGACACACTTAGAGAAAAGATTTCCCTCTTTCCAATGTTAAATGAGGAAAACATTTCCTTCTAATTAGGAACATTTATGTTTCTAAGATGAGAATCAGTATCAAAAAAGCAAAGGAAAGGAAGTACTGAAAAAGACAAATGTGGATGATATAGTCTCAGTTTATTAAGTACACTATTTCCTGTTCTGTTCTCTGTGATATTTGGAGCCCAAGAAAGGTTTGTTTTTGTTTTTTTTTATGCTGGCATTTATTTGGGGAAGAAGGAGAAAGATTCCTGTGCTGTGAGTTCAGAAAGGTGAGCATAAAAATATGATGTTCAAATAATAGATACTGAAATTAGTAGGAAAATAAATTGAGGCACAAAAAAAAAAAAGTAGGGCAGAAAGAGAAATCTGTATGTGTTTTAACCTTTCAGTTAAGGTCTAGAAATACAACTGGAAGATACTGACTATTTAATCATTTATTTGACAAATATTTATGAGTATTCTCTGGAATCCAGGAGCTTACTTCTTTAAGCATTGCAGACAGACAAAAATCCTTGTTCTCATGGAACTTACACTCTTGGAGGGAAGATATATACATATTAATAGTACACAATATAAATAAATGTATTATATAAAACTACCAAGCACTATTCCTATTGAAAAATAAGAAGAAAGGAAGTTGGATGGCAAGTGTCATGATAGGAGGGGAGGCAGTCATTCAAGTTTTAAATAGGGCATTCAGAGAAGAGCTCATCCTACAAAATACAACTGATAAAAGTTAAAGAAGAGAAGGAAGATGTTATATAGATGGTTGGGAGAAGAGTACTTTAGGCAACAAGAATGAATTAATCATGAGCATCCAAGGCAGGGACACAGTTCTAAGGCTGGAAGAACAGCAAGTAATAAGTGTGATTACGGTGTCAAAAATAAGGAGGAAGTGGCCAGAGTAGCAGTGAAGGAAGCGGCTGAGACCAAAGTTAGTAGGGCTTTTTACATCCCTCTATAAATTTGAGCTTTTCCTCAGGGAGTTTGAGAACCATTGAAAAGGGCTGATGAACACGCTCCCATTTCCATTTTAAATATGTTAGACATTTTCTCTCAATCTTTTCATCACGCTAATGCAATGAGTACTATTAATTAACTTTGATGAAGGAATCATGGAATAGAAAGATTATGTAACTTGCATGGAAACAGAGCTAGAATTTGAACCCAGAGCTATTTGACACCAAATTCTGTACTCATAGTTACTCCACATGAATTTTAATACTTTATATAGGTCAATAAATGTTATGTGTCCTTATGTTCTAGTCTAGTCTGCATGCACATATTTATTGTTCCTCAGTCTATAAAGGGAAGGAAAGTCAAATTTAAAACTAAAAATTATTTTATAAGTACAAATACTTTATTATTTCTTTTGTAAATTGGATAATCACAGATTTAGATGGCAAAGGGTTCATAACATAAGAAGTACACTAAAGATAACTCCGGTGATTCATTAACATTGTTTAGCCTATGACTTGCTAGTTAGAAAATTCTATGCTGATATGTTGATATTTTCAGAATTTCTAGTAACATCTGAGTATAACACATCCAGACTACAGCCCCGTCTGGGGTTATGATAGCATTAGGATGGTGACAAGATTTCTTCTCTCTGGATAAGTGCAGCTTGATTAGTAACAATTCAGCTGCAATAGATTAGTAAAATGAGATGAACGTGAAAGGAAAGGTAATATTACTTCAGCCATGTGTTCTACTATTATTATTATATTTTTTGTACCGGGGATCGAACTCAGGTCCTTGCGCTTGCGCAGCAGGTGGCGAAAGCACTGAGCTAAATCTCCAGACCCTATTCTACTATTATTAATAAACCTTCATATGCCACTCACTTGGCTTTACATCTACAACAAAACTATGGTCATTATTTAGTAACAGGAGCTCATCAATCTATACTTTGAATGTATTTGTAATAGTGATATAATAAATGGTGCATAGTACAGTGTCTGGTCTATAATACATATTTAATGATGGTGGCTTTTATTATTTGTTATTTTAATTGTTTATAAAAAATATATAAATAAGATACAAGGTTTTCTTGGTATCTTTTTCTGAACAAAACCATAAAATAAAGGTGTTTGTTATTCAAAAATTCCTACGTTGTCCACAGAGGAATTTTTCCAATATGCTTTTTTCTTGAGAACTCATTCTACTTAGGATTAGAGTCGGACAAGGCTAAACCAAGATATTGATCCCCTTCTCCTGTAGAATTTAGCCAACTGTGAGTAGACTGAGGCAGCCACTTAACAGTCTGGATGCAACGTGGCTTTGCTTTGGTTATATGCAACAGTGCAAAACTCTAGTGTCTTACCTGAAACTCCAAATAGACCAGTGCGATTGGAAAGTTCTTCTTGAGCTAGTGGCAGATAAGAAATAAGGGAAGGGAGCAGGTGGGAAATACTTTGCCTGTTGAAAAGGCAAGAGAGAGAAGAAAGGGAGTGACAGAAGAGTGGGAAGGAGAGTGACTGGGGGGTGAGAAATATGCCATATTACTTTCTACTTTCAACTAAGGAAAAATTCTGGTTCTCTGAGCATGGCCCAAAGGAAGTAAGGTTATTCAAAGTCATCAATGTGTAAATCCCTCTACCTCCTTGTAAGGGAAGGCTGTTTAGAAGAGGCATCAGAGACATTCACTTTAATACTATCTCTCTTGAACAGTAACTCAAAAGTCCTGTTCCATTGCTTTCCTAAAATATAAGAAGAAGAAAATAAGCTCTGCCCAAACAAGACACAGTCCAATACTTTAGAAGTTTTAACAGTTGCTGTAAGCTAGGTTTTATTTTCTTTGTCCTCTGCTAAAATACCTACATCAGATCAAAGGGAATGGACTTCAAAATGACCATTGTAGCTGAACACATTTGTGTACAGAAAGCTTTCTCCATTTCTTATGATGTCTTAAGTTTTTCCAGTGCTGTTTTCCACTGACACACCTTTCCTTCCATGTATTTTCTCCCTTTTCATTATGAAATTCATTCAATAAATTTTTACTGAACCTATTAAAACTTAGCTGGAGAATGGGTACTTTCTTCACTTGTGTGGAATACATATATTTACTTGTGTTCTTTATAGAATCTTCAGAAGACAGTACATAATGTCGCATCTTAGTTATTACTACCAATTTGTTCTTTTCAAATTTTCATATTAAAACCAAGTGTGGTGGTGTACATCTATTATTCCAGCACTCTTACAGGGTAAGACAGGACTACAAGTTCGAGGCCAGCCTTAGAAACTTAGTGACTTAGAGAGACCTTGTATCAAAGTAAAAAAAAAAAAAAATGCAGCTGGGCCTGTAGCTCAGTGGAAAAGCCCTGGGTTCAATCTTTAGTATTGCCTTCTCAAAATTCATATTATAGAGTGATAAATCTAAACTCTTGAGATTTCACAATTCTTTTATTCAAAGAATAAACTGGCACTTTGTCACTTCAGACTTGGATGGGAAATGGGCTCCACAAACTCTAGTGTTATGTACTTTGATGTTATAGGGAGTCAGGCAGTGCAGTTAAATTTTGAATTGAGTGGCAGAATAAACTAAGAAAGTTTTGTTCTTCTTTCAAGTGAAATAAACTTCTCTCTAAGAAATGATGTTTTAGTTTTAACGTTTAGAAATTATGCTCTTGTTTCTACTAATGTTAACGGATTGAAGTCTTCACATCCAAGCTTACTACAATGAAATTAAACTCAGCATTCAATGAAGATACATATTCAAATACTGAAAAATGTTTGAACTAATATTTTATAAAAATGAATAAAGCAATCAAACTGAAACTATATTTTCCTCTTACATGAGTTCTTCCTTAAATGATTTTAATTATACCTTTAATATGATCAGGGAAATGTCAGAAAAAAAAGAAATTTCTTGAAAACAAAACCTTTAAAAAAAGGAAAGATTTCCTTCCTTGTGTGCAACTATTCAGGAGAGAAAGCTGGTGAAGTTGACATGAGAGATACTGACTTATTAGTACAAGCTCAATTTAAATATAAGGTAGGGAGATGTTACTCTCATGAAACTGAAATATACTTGTACTATTATTAGTCTAAGAGCAGTTATTACAGGGGATTCAATGGTCAAAAGAGTCATATGGATTCAGATATCAAAAAATCAAGAGATTTTTAAAAGTTAAGTTTGTCAATACAATTTAAAACGCTTTTTGGGTGTAATAATTTATGAATTAATGTGGTGAGATAATCTCAAAAAATACTTAGCTAAGTTTAAAATTTTGATTTATTATTATTTATTTCATGTCTAGACAAGAAAAATTATATATATGCCAGAGAAAGTCTTATAAATACATGATATTAATATTAAAACCTGAAGGAATTTAAGATGATTGTTAGTGAGTTGGTAATATTCATTTGGCCTGCTGAAAGAAGTAAAATGCTATATTTTGTTACAGAACCTGAGAACCGAAGAAGCATTAGAGATTAGAAATTCATATTTTCATCTGTTAGGACATTTTGAGCTATAAGTAACAATATTTAACAGTAAGAGAATAAACTTATGCAGTAAAGATTAGTGTTCTCTCAGTTAAGACATTCATAAAAAAGGCAAAGGGGTGTTCATGTCATTTAATAGTGTATGACTTCTGAATCATTTCTCCTGTGTTTCTCCTGATCTTTTCAGTTGGAATATGGCTACAGAAATTATAAACATAGCATTCTCACACATCAATGTCTAAAATTATAGAAAACAAAACCAAGCTTCTATTAAGTCTTTTATTCCCAGCATAGAAAATTAAATTGAAGACCCAGAAGGAATTTCTTACAAATCTATTGGTTATAATTAGTTTATATGTCCATCCATGCCCTCAGAGAGACTAGGAAAGTGATTATCATAGGGATAGGACAGAAAATGGGTGAAACGGCTCTTGTTCAGGCCATCAATGGTGTCAATCAGCAGGGTGGTATTGCAATTAGGAGAGTGGGCTTTAACGTCAAATTTCCTAAGACCAGGTCCTGCCTCATCCATTTCTAACCTATTGGATCTGAGTAATTATTTAAACTCTTAAGAGTTTAAGTTGCCTCGTTTGTAAAGTGGTGATAAAATAGTTTCTTCTTTGATTCATGTGAACTATTTTTATTATAAAATATTTGGCTACATAATAAAACACTACATTGTTTCATTAATTCCCAACTAAAATTTTGAATATCTATATAAGTGATGCTTTAGAGACTTAGAACTAGTTAAATCAAGTTTTCAGAAATGAAAAGTGCATGTTAGAATGATAAGTGAAATTCTCTCTTATTGGTCCACTTAACTGATTAATAGCTCAGTTAGACACATAGTAATCTCCAAAGTATTTGCTATGCACTTTCTTTCCCCCACAACAGTAGAAATTAAATACAAGTGTCATAATCTCTAATCTATGGGCACTCATTTAGTGTTCCTGAGTTAGAGACTGGCTTTGTTTCCAAGCGTCTAATTCCATGTAATGAGATGTGTGTGTCTGTGTGTGTGTGTGTGTCTGTGTGTAAAATATGCTTTATGATAAATCTTTCCTTTAATTTTTTAAAATAACTGCAAAAATAATAATTTGAGCAGATTCGAGTAGAGAAATAACTTGGCAGGTAAGAAGAAACACTGTGTGGGTGTTTGTTTTTATCAATTAATAACTATTGAGGACAAATATAAATATGTTACAAAAGAGGCATCAAATATTTGCTCTTAAAATGCATAAGATCTAGATGGAGATCAAATTCAATATGCTGCTTTTGGACTAATGAGTTGAGAGAATTTTGAGCAGACAGAGATTACAGTGGACTAAAGTAATACCATAAAGCAATCATGAAGTGATAAAATTCAAACTGTTCTTCAGTTGAAAAAGACAAAGTTTGAAGGTCTCAAGACAAGATTTATTTTGAAAAAGATTGATAGATTAAACAAATATATACTGAGTGACCAGTAGTGTCAAACCAGTGTTTAGTGGGAAGAATGCAAAATCTAGTAGGAATTTTGGTCTCTGCCCTGAAGCAGCTTGATTTGTGTTAAGAAGGATAGTCAGATAAAACATTTCATACAGATTAGTGAATAAGTTTTCTTCTTGTTTGTATACTGGCATTTATGAATCAAGTCCTCTAAGGTAATTATATAACATAACATACAAGTTACATTAATATTAAATTTCCTACAGTATTTCAATATATATGATAATTACTTTCATTTATACTAGTTTATCTTAGTTCACTGAGAAGAAAGATTAGTGTTGTTATGTTTCTTATTTGTAAGAATCTTTTTGGTTTGTGTCTTGTACTCTGAGTAACTACTTTGAACATAACACTGCGCAGGGTAACAACTATTGTTATTCCCATTATTTATGAAATTTGATTTTTTTTATTAAATTCTTTTATTGGTACATTGTAGGTATACAACACAATTACATTTCTCATTGGGAATTGTACCTTTACATAATGCAT
>NW_004624783.1:15715086-15752146 GCF_000247695.1 Heterocephalus glaber
TAATTTATCAGTAAAAAAATAATGGCTTTCCCTATTGTTTAATAAAATAGCTTTTGAAATTCACATTTCTACTAGCATGTGAAAGTATAAGTATAATTTGTGCCTAAAGTCTTATTTTCAAAGGTGAGTATTCATTAAAGAATACTACAATTTGTGGCTTTATTTGATATCAGTGAAAACAGAATCAATTTTATTGTAAGTACAACATGTGAAGAAAGATGTTCAATTTCAATGCTCTAGTCATTCAGCTTGACATTTCTTTGTGAAGTGGGCAGAAAATTAAATTGCCTAAAATTAGAGGAGAAAATCACACACCATGAAAAGTAACATGTCCAGTGACAGTGGAGGTCATGCTTCTATTGAGGTAACTATGAATTTTAACATATGGGTTTCACCGATGTTAATGGTGACAGTGCAGTTGCCCTTCTTGTGCTCTGTATCATTACCCCTTAACATCCTCAAATTATCAAACTTTTCTGGCATTTTAAGTTAGTTATACAGACTGACACTGCCATAGTATATTTACTTAAAAAGTTGAAGTTAATTTTATTATATATAGTTTTAATGCTTTAAGTTGTTCTTACCCAAATCCTGCCCATCGAACTAATATTCTGATATTCTCAATCTTGATTCTTTTGAATTGTTCAAGGGATTCAGCTGAGCATTTAATTGGAATATGTCATCCATTGCTTGAATATTCAAGTTTTTACAACAAATATTTTTGAGGTTAATTTAAGAATCCAGTTTTCTCCATAAAAAATAAGATAAATCAAGATGCAGATATTGATTTTTAGAAGCTATTGTTCCAATAAAAGATGACACAAGAAGATGGCAAATCTAGGCAGTAATTAAGTCCATATATTACCAATAAAAATATTATTTAAAAAGTGCTTTGTACCCCAGTAGAAACAGCTCAATGTCTAATCAGATTAGAAGACTTAGATTTCATCTCTAATTTTCCCTCTGGTGGGAGGAAGATCGGAGACATAGGGCAGTGTGATTCTTGCAAAGTCAGCAAATTACAATACAACTCATCCTGACCAAGAAAGCACAATGTTAAGCAGAAGTAATACACATAAAACACCAAACATCTCCTGGCAAGAAGTAGCACTCAGTAAACATCAATTACCTTTGGAGTTCAGGAGCAAGGTGAACTTTCTTTGAAGTAAGGATCAGTTCATTTAGCCATGGTGAGGGAAGAGTATAAGGACACAAGGAATGGATATTTCAGCCTAAGAAAGTAGCAAGAAGGAGGAATGATGACAGGCAAGTGAAGTTCAAAACCATATCTTGAAGGGATGGAAAGGACTCCAAATCGAGGTTTAATAGTGGGTTGAGGCATTTTTGATGTAACAGTGACTGAGAGGTGCTGTTGGCATTTACTGCATTGAAGCCAAGAAGGTTAATAGTTCTATAATCAGTGACAGTCAATTAAAAAAATTGTCCCTGAAAAGTGGCAAAATTATGCCACTTGAAAAACACTGGAGGATACAGCTTATGAAAAAACAGTGAAAAATGACATTGGAAACATGGTCTCTAGTAACACACTGAACACCAAATGTCCTGCAAATAAGTATATCTTAATTGTAGTCAATGAGAGTCTAGGAAAGTTTAGGAAAAGGTGAATGATATCAGTCCTTAGAAGTGTTGAGAATAAAGAATGATTTAATTTAAGAAGATGAATTAAGCATTTATTGACAAGGTGGTTGAGTTGGGGAAAAATGACAACGTGAACATGGTGAGGAGGGTTACATAGACAGTGAAAAGAAACATAAAGGAAAAGACGGCAATGGCAAATTCTCCATGGAAAGAGGCAGCAATTCCAATATCTAAGTGAGATATTCTTAGCTGTCTCATGACACCCATTTTTCCCTTTTGTGGTCATTAACCAATGAAACTTTTACTTTTTCTGAGAAATTGAGAAGAGGAGAAAACCTTTGAATCTTCCAAAGGCAGAATTTCTTCTTCTGATCCACTCTTAAGCCATTACAGTAGCATCGCCTTGAGGGATAGAATGGGAAAGCAAGTACCAGAAATACAATTTCAGCAGGATACCTCACAATTAGCCATAAAAAGTGTGTAGAACCTGCTGCTCTGAGATCACATACTTGAAGTTTCCCATCAAAGCTAGCACCACTCCAGTTGTTTAGTTTTTCATGAATAAGAGCTACTACACCAGAGACACTTGAAAGGACAGAGTGACACACACAGTACGCACACACAGTACTTCTACACACTCACAATTGCACACTATTTCCTAGAACAATGATAGCTAACCTATGGTACGCATGCCACAGCTGACTGTTTGTTATCATTGAAAGCTCTAAAAGGTTCACCATCACTACCCTAGAACCAAGTAAAGAAGCCAATTAGTGACTCTAAGAACATTTATGGATCTTAATTTCTTCTTTAATTTTACTTTACTTTTTACTAAAAACTCAAGTAACTTAAGGTTGTTTGTTCCTTTTTAAGGTGGTTCTAAAGCAAGGGCTAGAAATGATGGACACACGTGGCAACCACACTGACCACCTTTCACAAAGGGCGTTATTGGCTTATATCGTATGTGCTGTTGGGTCCAATCAGAAAGCCCTTTTGTGTTCTTAAAAATGTTCTTATGTCCTGCTCAGATGGGCTATGCATAAAAATCATTTTGTGTCTGTGTTAAACACTCAACAATTAACTGCTCTCCAACTATATAAATCATGATATTCAATAAGTTAATTATATGTTACTTCAAAAGGATTTGGTACTTTCTTTTTTACTCTGTTGACTTTTAGATTCCTACTTATCTTTGCATGACAGTTTGTATATTTATAAAATTCTGTAAAATCTCTACTAATTATTTTCCTTCTCAAATAAAGGAGTTGCAAACTCAAATCCATAAACTTAACATAATAGGTTGCAGAAGGAACCACGGTAAATGAGGCAGTGTGTGCCTAACTAAAGGCATTCACTTTCAGCATTCTTACCCATCACCATGCTAGACAAACAAAATATGTATTGTGGATACATTTGATACATGGACTGCTGGCTTGAGATCCCAAACCATTAAGCCTCCTTCAGTTCTTTATTAATGGCTATACCACATGGGGCAGCACATGGTGGTGGTACAGTTCTTTTGTTGGTTGAGAAATGGGTAGTGTTCCCTCATACTTAGACTTCTGGCTTACTCCATAGACTCAAAAAGAGTTGTAGAGATACAGTCTTTGTTTCAATAGTAAGCATATACCAGTGTCTGTTGTACTTTTACCAAGAAATGGGCTTCACTTCAGGTCTTGTGAGTTTTGCGGACTGTTGGTTGATCAACCAAAGGGAACCAGTAAGTTGCAGAGATCAGGAAGATCTCACAGATATCAGCCAGTTGCCACCCTGGTGGTAGTTTATGCAGACCCTCAATAGCCAAGATGCTAGAAAAAAATTTACAACCATGGGCATAGTATGAGGTAACCATAAATCTTGAGCACACGCATTATTTTCTAATAAGCTTACTCTTTGAAGCACAATCAGATTTCCCCTAATTAATTTTAGTTCCATATCTTCCCATCAGTTAAAGTCACTTGGCAATTAGTTGTTGTCTAACTAGGTAAAGGAAAATCTTATAAAAGTTAATTTCATGCTGCATAAATGAGAATTTTCTATGTCCCATATTCTCTGGGCTCCCTATTAGATACACATTTATTTTCACAAGGCATTTATTATTTTATAGACTGTTATAAAGCTTATATTCATTTTTACATAATAAAAATGTAAACAAAGCCCATTTTGACATTCAGTCTCAGCATTAAAAATAATCTCTGAATTCAATAAATGAGCCCAAAATCTGAGTTCTTTCCAGAAGAACAAAATGTATAGGATTGAGCCCATTTGTTGCTGCACGAAGGGAATACACACACACACACATACACACACACACACATACGTGCATGCACATGGCCTACTATGGGCTACACATTCATATATCTTTAAAATTTCATAGCAATTTAATTTCCCCAAAAGTCTGTGGGAATTGTTTTCTAATACAGGTGAGTAAACTGTGTGACAGAGAAATAAAGTAACTTACAGAGTTTCACACATCTCTGTAAGAGTCAGGATTCAAAACACTGGTCCTCAAAAAATTGCTTGGTTTCTAAATATCTGTAAAATTATCCATCCTTTCATAAATTAACTCTACTTTTCTAAAGCCAGGTGATTGTTTGATTGACATCGTCTTCCATGAAACTGCCAGTTGTGATATAATGTGAGATGCTCTTGTCTTGTTCTGTTTTCATGTGTCTATCAATATGGGTACTGGGCTATGAATCAATAGCAAGAGTCCTGATCTGGCCACTCATAACCATGACATAATCAATAACTGATGATGTGGGAAAATAAATAAATGCCTCCAACTTAAAAAACAAACAAACAAACAAACACGCCACAAGTTCCTAACCACTACTGAACCAACTGAAGGATTACTGCAAACAATTAAAAACTATCCCCTCAAAATGTGAGTATTTCTGGTTACTTACTCATTGAAAAGTAGCTTTTGATACTAAAAAGATTGTTTTTTCAAGAAAAGAATTACCAAGGATATCTCCAAAGAAGATAAACTCTGGACAGATATAAATCTGAAAAAGTTCAAAGCTCATCAAGATCACACAATTCCTGTGATTCAGAAAATAATGATGGACTCATTACAGAGGAAGCTACAGGTAAGCACAAATCCATGTGTCTGAGGTTCAGGTAGAGAGATGATGGGATGGAGCTTGGGAAGCACAACTTCTGATGAGGTTCATACAAAAATAATTGAGATATAGAAGCTCTAAGTATAAATTCTGGCCAAACTATGCTCTTTTACAACAATTTGCTAGTACCTCATTAATTGCCTTCATCCCCTCAGGCAATTTCTGACAGCAAAGTGAAATCAATGATAGACATACTTAAAGAAAAACATAATTTATACCTAGATAAAGGAATTAAAATAAATGCTATTATTCTGTAAAACATCAGACTGCATCTGAAAACACTAGCTATTCGTTTTAATTTTGTAAACAGCCTCATCTAAAAGACAAAGTTGTATTTTATTCCTGTTATTCTTTCTTTCCTAATACAGGAAAATAAAATATAATATTTGTTTTCAACAATTTTTAAGGCGGGGCTAAGATCATAGAGCTAGCTTAATTCTTTCAGCACATGGTGCTGATTAAAATAATTCTACACTAACAGTAAACATAATTTTAAAAAGTCTTAGAATTGAGTTAAAATTTGATATGACTTATTTGATAAGATATCAAATGGCACTCTTCACTATCTGTAACTTGGTATATGTAGAGAACAATGAAAAATTTCATAATGATAAAATCATCACTATACATAACTGTGCCTTCTTAATCTTCCAAGTTTCAATTATCTTCAAAATATTTTAAATTATGAAGGTTATTTATGGCTTCCCAGCATGATTTGAGTAGCTACTGATGGGGAAACAAAAATAGTACCACGTGCATACATGCTTAAGCACACACACACACACACACACATACATGCACATACTCCATTTTGGCAAGGCAGCATGCATGCATGCAGGAATGTGAAGAACATAAAGTACACTTAAGTCTTAGTACCATGTTCATATTTCCTACAAATATCAACACTGTAGTAAATAGCTGATGAATTAATTGAAAAGTAAATTTTGTGGCAGAATTTTAGTAGAGAGGGTAGGAAACACAGTTGGAACATCTGGACCAACACTATCAATTGTGAGGAGGAGATACTGTGAGGTCAGCTGACTGCTGCAAACAGTGTTCCACCATTTCTGACACAGACTAAGGTCTCAGTTAATATTTAGTAAACTGACAATGAGTAAATGATCAATCAATTGAAGCTAAAGAATTTGAACTGAAATATTTCTTGAGAATTTGTTATTATAGTATCTATTTTTCTAAGACCAAGACATCTTGGTATTTGGAAATCAATTATTCCTCCTAGTTACTATTCTGATTAAATATTTTGAACAAAACATTAAATGAAGATTTTCTAACTCAAAACAAATTTAAATACTAGTCTAACTGGTAAGCTCTAGATCTTTAAAAAATTGTGTGTGTGTATGTGTGTGTGTGTGTGAAATGTGTACATGCAGAAAGGGAGGGGTGGGAAAGGGGATAAAAAATTAAGAAATGCTATGTGCATGTACCAACTCCCCACGATGAATGTGATCATTGTGTACTATGAACATGCACCAAGATAAATAGTTTTCTAGGAAAAAAACTATTTCAGTTATTTTCCCAAACATGGCTCTTGCAAAACATATTTAAAGCACTTTACCCTAAAGGGTAATTTATGTATTTCAAAATATGATTCCCTTCTTAATAAAATGCAGGCTTGATTTTACCAGTCCAATACTTCACATGCAGAGCAAAGAAGCATGAGGCATGGTTTTTTCACTGCTGACCTTCTTGAACTCAGATCCTGTCATGCTGAATAAGACTTAAAAGCCTAGAAGATGGTCCTGACATAAATAAGGCAGCCAATAAATAATTGTGAATTCAATAGTTCATGAATGGTATGAAAAATCTGTTTGAAAAATAATATAGCTTATAATTTTATAAACTTTAAATGTGTAGAAAATGAGCCACAACAAGCTACTGGTACTGGTCAAGCTGAATGAGCACAGCAAAATCTGATTTTTCATACCACAAGAATCAAGGGAGAGAAGGCAAAAATCCTGGCATAAAGCTCCTTTCTTCTTTTCAGACTATATATTTTAATGTATAACTTTATGATTTCAAGTAATTTTAGATTTAATAAGCATGAGGAATTCCTATAATTCATGTCATATGTTTATTAGTATTATGACCAGGAAGTTGCCACAATAAAAAAAATCTCAATGATGTGTCCAATTCTTTTCTAACTATAAATATCTATATATTTTTCTATCTATTCATTGTATCTATTCATCCATCCACCTGTTTATTTTCCTACTTCTTTCCATATAATTATTGTTTTTTTCTTTGGCAAATATTAGTCAGATTCAACTATCTTGAATAATTGCATTTAAGGCTAAAAAAGTGAACACGTTATTATTGGTGGATGTACCAAGAGTCTTATTATGCAGTACAGGATATCTCAGGAGCAAATCATGAAATTGCTTTATCACTATGGCCTACTTCTAAACTCATCTCCATGCAGTTTTTCTCAGTGACTCCTGCTTTCTATGTTGTGACATTCTAAGGACTAAATCAAGCACTTAATCACTCACCAACACATATTTAAATCTGTCTTCAGGAGAAATTCATGAGGCTGCTCTAGACGACTTTGGAGGTCTAGTGGTCCTATATGAAGTCTCTTAAAGTCTCTTCAGTTTCATAGTAACTTGGAAAACATTACAGCTGCTCATCTGGTTTGAAAAGCATATGCTTTACATATCTGATCAAAATGGCAGCCAAACCTTCCAGACCATTATTATGTAGCACAATCAAGAACCTATTCTCTTTAGCTTCTAATTTTTCAAGTAACATAAGCAGTTCGTAGGAAACATTAAGAAGCATGCATTACCGGAGGAATTTCAAAATTTATTACTAGATAAAGTTGGATGGTATTTGTTGAGAATTTGCCTACACAGTTCTGCATTCTAATGTGATGCTGTTAATTTGTTTTTAATGGTTACTACATGAAAAAAGTTTCAAATCTAACAACATACTTGCAATATAATTTCATATCAGATATGAAGTGAATATCACAATATTGCTCATTATCAAGAATGCAAATACATTAATACAGGTTTAATTAAATTTATCCAATTACTTAAAAATGATCTCCAGGGAGTTAATATATATTACCATGATGAGTTCTTTACTTCAGTTTTATTTTTTATTAGTATGTGTTTGCAGTATATAATGATTATGAGCCTTGTGGGGAGTTGGTACCTATGACTTCTTTTCTCTACGCCTCCCCTCCCCTGTTCTTGCATTCATTCTCTCAAGTAATGCCAGACATATTAAAATCTGAAAAAATAAGGTTTAGCTATCAGGTGTCAAATTTCAAAATCCAAACAGACTGGAAGAGTGCAAAGTGAGTGAAGAGGTTGTTTTCCTCATCTTCCCTCTCACCAGAGCAAAATTCCAAGGCTGGGAAAAGTAACAAAATGATGGCTGTAAAAGAAGAGTCTAGAGGCTTGTGGTATCACTAAGAACAAAAGTATTTCTTTTACTGATACACACAGAAAAGTTTGACTGGCCATGTCAGCTGAGAACAGCTCACGGAGTTCTCCTTAGCCCGGAGCAGTAGAAGCAAGATTTCTCCAGTGAAAAACGCACAGAGAGGTAGCAGGACTAACGTGTCCTTGGAATGAGAACGAGGGGGCTGCAATGGCAACTTGCAAGGACCAGTGACCACAGACCAGACTCCAAGGAGAAAGTCTCAGTGGGTGCCAGCACGGATAGCTGATGACACTGAGGGCCAGATGGGCCCCACCTGGCATGCTGTAGCCACAGTCCTGGAGGACAGTTAGGGCTGATTGAGATTGAGTTTCTGCCACTTTATGGAACTTAGGCCTAGAATACAAATTAAGTTCAGCAAGAAAAAAAAAACAAAAAACAGTGTCTCTTACATACTTGCACACCTGAGCCTATCCACTGAGACTGACTCTGCTACAAATCTATGAATGACAACTATTACTAATCAAATATTCCATTCTAATAATTATAGTTATTATATATTTCATTATTAAATAAATAATAAAGTAAATAAATAAGTAAATAATAGTAAGTAATAATAAGTAAATAGTAAGTAAATAATAAATAATTATTTACTTACTACTTCCTGCAGCCTAACCATTTAACTATAATATCATATAATTATTTTATTTATAGCTTACTTTTTATTTCTTAACCATGGCATATATCAAAATTTATTATGCGAGTATTTGTCTATTCCATCTCATGCTTCCTTTTTTTCTTGTACTCCTCTTAACCTTGGCAAAGAAAGAATGCATTCTTTTGATATAGGATAGCAATAATAATTTATCCATCTCAAAAGCAGAATATTGTTTCATAGTCCTCCTTTCTGCTACTACTATATTTGTATATGACTTTTGTCTAGATTCAAGTCCTGTAATTCTCCAATCTTTAGATGTTAATATGATCAGCATATTAGCCTTCATATTCTATTCTTTAACCAACTTCCTCACATTTTCCTCAAATAAGACAGGTATTACACAGCTGCAGATTTTAAATTTTGAGCTATAATTTCCTTACTATAGTAAATAATGTCTTAACAGCACATTCTGCTAAGGGAGCAGGAAACATTATTGCCTAAACACTAAGAAACAGGCATACTCCGCTGACATGGCACCATGGGAAAGGGCACAGGGCAATGGGCAAATGGATGGGCTCCACTAGATTGGCTTTACGCATATCCATTCCTTATACATGTCAGAAGAAATTACGGTTCCATTTAAAAAATATATACTTTTCCTTATATTATTCTTGTTAACTCTAAGTTTTGATGGACTCCAGATTGTATTTTAACTTTGTAACAACCTTGTTACAATCATCATTACATCGTGCTTTATACTACTTCCAATAAATAACGTTCTCCTCTCCTCCCTTCCCCTGCCCTCTCCTCTCCTCTACTCCTTTTCACAGGATCCCACCATGTTACCCAGACTAGCCTTGAACTCATGATCCTGTCTCCTCATACCGAGAGCTAAGGTTACAAGTGTGCCACCATGACCACTGAAATACTGGCATTTGTAAAATAGAAAAATAATGAAAAGAATGGAAAATACTTTTTGCTGCTCTACAGGCTAAATTTTTAAAATTCAGGAAATATTAGTCATATTTTTCCACTACAGATTAAATGGAAGTACTTTTCTACCATCCAAATAGTTCATGTTCCTTTAAAAAAAAAGTCTGCCAGTCCTGTGAGCCTTGGATAGAAGATAATGTGTCCTCTGACATCTACTAATGGACAATGATCACAGACTAATGCAGGTGGGAAATGCTATTTCAGGGTAATAGCAAACACCTGGAAAGGTCTATTTTTTCTCTAAGATCTTTTTACACAGCAGTGAAAATAAGCTAATTAGGTCAAAGCATCATATTGGGATCCATGAGTATGACGGTCTCAGTTGTGTCCCCACAAGAGGCCACTGTCCAAAGGCAAACAAATTATAAACTCCAACCAGAATAGGATCTCTTGATTTAACCATTTCTCCTTGCAGGTTAATTGTCAATGGGTTTCACTGCAATGAAATTCATATGAAGTTCATAGGGGAGAAAACTGGTATAGAGGGATGAAGAAGATGCAAAGAAAAACAGAGAAACATGAAAGAATTTGAATTTTCTAGCACCATAGCCTCTTCTCAGACACAAGTACTACTATGCAACCTGGCTTAGGTGACAGAAATCATAATCTAGGTTCTGAACCTAGGTTCCTCAGCTGCACCATTCATCTAGGGAAACTCTATATTGACAGCACTCAAACAAATGGCAGTTCCAGGTATAGGCACATCTGCTTGTACTCATTTGATAATTTCACCCACAACGCAAAAGGAAAAAAAAGTCAAAAAGCAGAATCAGTACAGTCTCTCAATCTTTCCTCTTACAGATCTCTCCTATGGTTTAGTCAACTCACTTAGGCATCTGGGCCTCAAAACAACTCTTTATAGTGTAAACATGTACCAATAAAAATTTTTAAAAATGAAAAAAGCACTCTTAGGACACAGGTTGAGGGACATCAGAGTTATTCGGATATCAAAATGTATAGAACCCATTTTCACCTGTTTCAACAGTACCTCTTAATTCAATGAAGTTAAAATTTGGCTTTGATTTATTGAGGTCCTTCAACAAAACATTTTTTTCCTTACAACTTCTCTATATTTCATTTGGGCATTTATTTTTTCATTCAATTACTGATTCCCTCTAACACAATGCACTGTGAAAAATATAAGAAGACCCAAAGTGATAAGATATCCTACATCTTCAACAACAGTGAATAGTATGGCACATACTTAATGTGTATTTAATACAAACTTAAAACATATCATAAAAATAATTCAAGCTTTTTTAAATTAGAAAAATAATCATAATTCCATTATCCACTCTAGTACTTCTTACATTTTTTTATTTCTTTGCTTGTTTTGTCTATTGCATAAATTGTGCTCATGCTTTTTTTTTTACTTTGTTAGTACATGTTTGCAGTACATAATGACTACATTCACTGTAAGCAATTGGTGCATGTACATAACACACTTCAATTCCATGTTTTCCTTCCCTCCACCCTCCTTTTATTTTTCCAACATCAGATTCATTTATTTACCTTATAAAGTTAATTATCATATATAGATTGAACCTCATATACAGATTGTCATATATAGATTAAACCTCATATTCCATATTTGATCATGTTTTAATTTGATCATGTTTTAATATTCCATATTTGATATTGATTCCATATTTCATCATGTTTAATTCCATATTTGATCATGTTTTTATCGAATTTATTTTTAATAGCTGTGAGATATCATCCCATTTTACTATTCCTAAATATTAGGTTTAATTTTTTGTTCTAATAGTGTATATCATCATTTTGTTCAATATTGTTTTATTTTTCATTTATTACATGCTAGGCAATAGTGCTCACTGTCAGAAATAGAACATTATTTCTATAATCATGGGGAGAGAAAGACTTACAAAGGATAAAAATACAGTCAGATGTGTGGTTATGAATCTACTAACAGCTGGTACCATATTACATTGAGTTTCCTTAGTACCAAAAATAGCCAGATAATAGCCATGTGAGACAGTTCATCCAAGTACAATATGATACAAAACCTGATCATAGAAGACAGAGGAGAGAGAAAAGGTAATATTTTAAGCAGTATTAAGATATATATATACACATATATGTATATATATATATGTATATATATATATATATATGTGGGGACAACAATGTTGCTCCATCTTTGACCTGATTTAATGCATGGTGCCCTCTCAGTAGGCATGAAGAATGATTCACCATGCAGTCTTGTCAAACAGTCTCCAGGCCCTGGAATAGCCTTTAAAGTCTCTGAGAAGGCAGAGAGGGACACATGGTGTTTGAAGAGGTCTCTAGATGATCCACATTATTATCCCCTTCTCGCTCTCCGCAAATCTCCTTCCTGCATCTGTGAAAAGTCAAGGCTAGAGGTATGTGATCCACTCATCCTATGTGACTGAAGCATGAAGGAAAACACCAGCAGGAACAAAGGCCATGGAGATTAGATTAGTTGTTCATATTTGGCTTTGTAACTGATGGGGAACCATGAAGGGTTTGAAAGCAGCTCAGGGAAGTGGTTAGATTTGGACTGAGAATGATAGATATGAGAGAAATGTAGCAGAAGTCTGAACAGGAAGGAGCTGCAGGTGAAAAGGATAATTCTCCAATGGAAAGACTAAGGTGCTAAGCTAAGGAGACTACAAAGAAGTTTTCCTGCATTGAACATTATCCCAGAGTTATCAGGACTGGTTTCATTTGTTAAATTATTGTAACTATGTTTCTATCTCCCGATACCTATTTTCAAGTTACTTTCTAAAAATGATGTCAGTGTCTGTGTATATACACATGCATAATAATTATATAAAAGGTGTAAGTATCCCACTTTAGTATGTGCCTTTCCAAACTGAGCATTATCCACACCATGCCAGGAAAATAAAAGTACAGTGATATAATGTTTTCCTAGGTTATTAAAAGCAATGTAGTGTCTATGCCAAGAAGCCCAGCAGTTCCAAAGAATGCACACCAATACAAACACACCTGAAAACAAAATATGCAATCCAGAGTCAATCTTTACATGATATTAATACAACAGGATATGTCCTGAGGGAAGTTACCAGGAGGAATGAAGTAATGAAATATTTGTCATCTGAGAATTTCTTGAAAAAATTGGTGATATTTACAATGAGGGAGAAATACTTGAAGAACAAGCAGTGATTGTCATTAAATATTTGAAGTTCTGTCATAATGAAAATATTCATGTTCTGATAGACTCAGGAGACATCCACAGCATATATTTAACACAGTCAGTGTAAACTCATCCTGAAGCCATATACATTAGGATTTAGAAATGACGAAGAGTGACTAATGCTGTTGCATGAAACAATAACTCTTCTACCACTGTGTATTCCCAAGTTCTCAGGAACAGTTGGCTATGGAAGACTATGTTTGTGTAAAAGACGCATACAAGGGAGAGTTAAGTAAGAAGCCTTTGCTGTCTGTCTGTACATACAAATTACATACATACAAATTACTCAAATGTAGTGGCAGATAATGTCAAACTACAATTTCTAGTTATTCATCATTAATATGAATTTTAGAGTCATGGGCAACAAAAAGTAACAATGAGGCTGAAAAATCCAGAAGCTTTACTTCCTCCACTTGCTTTATTTCCTCCCCTTGCTCAACAGGGAGGAAGACTGAAAGATGATCAGTTCTTGAGTGATGAAAAGGTAGAAGCTGCAGAGATGTTGCACTCACTCCTAACCCACTGCAGTCCCAATTCTGCTTTGAACAAATTCACCCTAACCAGATGCCTGATGCTATAGGGGATACATTTTTTTGTCCTTATCTAATTGAATTTTCCTCAGTAATTGGTATTTCCTCCTTAAAACTAGTTTTCCTGTTTTTTCATAAAGGATATTTTTTACCCTTTTTTCTTGGACCCTAAGCTAAATTAAGGCATGAGCTATGTTTGTTTTTCTTATTTCTGTGTACCTAGAGCTCAACATAATACATAAAAATGTAGAACTTTCTTGCTGTTCTTCTTTGCAAGCTCATTCTCCTCTTTTTGGCCTTTAAGTACAGTCATCTCTTTCACTTTTTATTTTATATTATTTTTTCTTCCTGCTTAAGGGTAGGGCCCTATTTCAGTGGGATTGGCATCCTCATAAGAGAGAAATATACCAGCGATGAGCATGTACAGAGAAAAGGCTAAATGAGGACACAAAGAGAAGCTCACCATGCACAAGCCAAGGAGAGTGGCTTCTTCCCAGCTCATTGGTAATTATCAAACATGCTAACACCTTGATTGCCAAACTACAGCCACCAGAACTGTGAGAAAATCAATACCTGTTGCTTAATCGATCCTGGCTCTGGTTTTTTGTTAACAGAGAACACTTAACTCTCTAACATAGAACGCTGAAACATTAAAACCCACTGGTTTACCCTTCACTTTGAATAGATCATTTATTTCTATGCATTATCAAGCACAGGTCATTTGGACCATACTAATTTCCTGAATAATGCAGATCTATCAAATTTTGACATCTCATTATACTGAATCAAAAAGTCATAGTTTTAAAAAATTCATTCTAATCTCATCAGGTAATTCCCTAATAGATATCAAGTGTACCGTGGCAGACACTGGTTTTTGAGCTTTCTGATTTTTACCTGAAAACTCTATTAGTATCATTTAAAAAAAATTCTGTCAATGGTTTTCCATAAAGAGAAAGGATGATTGTACTTACTCAAATCTGAATAATCATAATTTGCCACTCTTCTTTGGTTAATGGTGCTCCATGAAAAAAAAAAGCCTAGTTCAACTTGCAACTGAGACAATCACATATTTTTTTCTTCCACTTCTTCATTTTTCCTGATGCCAATCTACATGCTATATAAGTTACTTTTGTATAGCTTTCACTGGGTCACAAGATAATTAAGAAGACCTACTTGAGGGTTAACATTCAATAAAGTACTAATTTTCTATTTTATCAATAACATTCTTCAGTGAAACAGCATTTATTTTTAAATTTATGCATCTATTATAAGTGAAAAAGAGAATAAGTGGTCTCTGCTAAACTATCAAGTTTTACCTACCACTGCTTTTGTACTATCAATAAAAAGATCAATGTAATGAAAAAACAAAAAAATACCTTAATAATATTATGAAATTAGACTTGAAAGTCCACTCTTCTACCCCACCTCTTCACCCTGCTGCAGAGGTGTGTGAGCCACACTGAGTTTGGCTCCTTTACAGGAACTCAACATTCACGAGAACATCTGTGAGCTGATTTTCTTTTCTTTAGGTCTTAGCCTCTTCCATCTTCCGAGCTTACTGCTATCTATAACTACACACCTATTTCCTTAGATCTGAATCCTGTAGGCATCTCAACTCCTTATTCTTGGTTTCTGTGAGGTAGAAACACAAGGAATGAATGGTAACTGCTAGAAAAGCAAAAATGAATGGCTTATAAGAATTGTTCCAATACTTTGGAAGGCTAAAGCAGGAAGATCAATAGTTCAAGCCCAGCCTGGACAACTTAGCTGCTTAGCAAGGCTCCACCTCAAAAAATAAATAAAATAGATGGGGATATAAGTTAATGCAAAAACTCTTGAGTTCAAGTCCCAGTATGAAATAAATAAAAATATATAATATATATATGAGAGATTTCCAGAGACAGAGAGAGAGAGATCGAGAGAGAGAAGAGAGAGATACTATGTGTTTTTCATAGTTCAGAAATGGATGTACCTTGATACCATACTCTTTTTTTTTCCATTAAGTTTATTGGTACATTGTAGGTATACAGTACAGTTACATTCACCTTTAGGATCTTGTACCTTCACATGATGTATCTTGGTTCTTATATTTTCCCCATTTCCCTGCTCTCCCTTCACCCCCTCTGCCCTTCCCTATTTAAATGACTTTGTTTCCATGTTTTTCCTTTTCTCATATTTTTTCTTTTCCCTTCTTTCCTTTCCCTTACCCCTGACACTTCCCCTACTCCTTTAGACATTTTTCTTCCTATTTCACAATACCAATTATACATTTCTACCCTTATTTACATTTTTTGTATTTCACTCCAGAGAAACTATTGGTATTTATACATGTGTGTCCTACATATTTCACTTAAAGAGTATGGCTTCAATGTGCATCCACTTAGCTATAAATGTCTCTGGTTTATCATTCTTTAGGGATGAGTAGTACTCCATTTTATTTTTAAAAAACACATCTTCTTTGTTCAATCTCCAGGTGATGGGCAATTGGGCTGTTTCCAAGTTTTAGCTATTACAAACTGTGCCACTATAAACATGGATGAGCATATACTGCTGTGGTATGATTCTTTCAATTCGTTTGGGAAGATACCCAGAAGAGGAATAGCTGGGTCAAATGGGACTTCTAATCCTAATTGTTTGAGGTACCTCCATATTGATTTCCACAGTGGTTGAACCAGTCTGCACTCCTGCCAGCAATGAAGAAGGGTTCCTTTCTCCCCACAACCCTGCCAGCATTTGTTATTGGTTGATTTCATGATAGCAGCCATTCTTTGTGGGGTGAGGTGGAATCTCAGTGTTGTTTTCATCTGCATCTCTCAAATGGCCAGTGGTGCTGAACATTTTTTCATATGTTTATTTGCTGCTTTTACTTCTTTGTCTGAGAAATGTCTTTTCATTTCAGATGTCCATTTTTTTTTTTTTTGGTACCAGGGATCAAATCAGGTCCTTGCGCTTGCTCAGCAGGTGACAAAACCACTGGGCTAAATCCCCGTCCATTTTTGAATTGGGTCTTTATATTTGGGGGATCTGATTTTTTTGAGTTCTTTATATATTCTAGATAGTAGACCTTTGTCTGAGGAACAGCTGGTAAAAATTTTTTCCCACACTGTAGGTTGTCTCTTAACTCTATTGGTGGTTTCTCTTGCAGTGCAGAAGCTTTTTAATAAGATGAGATGCCAGTTGTTCTTTGTGCTAGTTCCCGTGCTACTGAGGATTTGTTCATGAAATCTTTTCCTATGCCAACGTCTTTGAGAGTTCTACCTAACTTATCTTCCAGCAAGTTTAGTGTTTCTGTCTTAATATTTAGATCTTTAATCCATTTATATTTTAGTTTAGTGCATGGTGAAAGATAGGTGTCTAGTTTTAATCTTTGGCAGGTTGAAATCCAGTTTTTCCAGCATCATTTATTAAAGAGGCTATCTTTCCTCCAGTGAGGATGGTTGGCTCCTTTGTTAAAGATGAGGGAGCTGAGTATGTCTGGAGGTTTCTGCATCTTCTAATCTATTCCACTGATCCTTGTGTCCGTTTCTTTGCCAGTACCATGCTGTTTTTATCACAGTGGCTTTGTAGTATAGTTTCAAGTTGGGAATTGTGATACCCCCTGCCATGTGTCTGTTGCCTAAACTTCCTCTTGCTATTCTAACTCTCTTCTTGTTTCAAATGAATTTTTGGATTGTTTCCTCAAGCTCTGTGAAGTGTGTTGCTGGAATTTCAATTGGGATTGCATTGAATCTGTATAGCAGTTCTGGAAGGATGACCATTTGCACTATATTAGTTCTTCCTACCCAGGACAAGGGATGTCTTTCCATTTTGTTATATCCTCTTTGATCTCTTTTTTCAGAGTGCTGTAATTCTCAATGTAGAAGTCTTTTACTTCCTTCATTAGACTGATTCCTAGATATTTCATTTTTTTGGATGCTATTGTGAAAGGGATTATTTCCCTAATTTCTCTCTCAGTGAGTCTGTTATTTGTGTAAAAGAAGACTATTGATTTTTGAGTGTTTACCTTGTATCCAGCTACTCTACTGAATCTGTCAATTAAATCTAGACTTCTTTTGGTGGAGTTTTTTGGGTCTTCTATGTAGAGTATCATATCATCAGCAAATAATGAGCTTAACTTATACCTTTCCTATCTTTATTGCTTTTATTTCTTTCTCTTGTCTAATTGTGGTGGTTAATGTTTCCAAAACTATATTGAACAGGAGTGGTGATAGTGGCCATTCTTGTCTTGTTTCTGATTTTAGTGTGAAAGTTTTCAGTTTTTCTCCATTTAGTATGATATTGGCTGTTGGTTTTTCATAGATATCCTTTATCAACTTGAGATAAAGACCATCTATTCCAATTTTCTGCAGGGTTTTTCATGAATGGGTGTTGAATTTTGTCGAATCCTTTTTCTGCATGTATTGAGATGATCATATGGTTTTTGTCCTTGACTCTGTTAATACAGTGTATTACATTTATTGCTTTACAGATGTTGAACCATCCTTGCATCCCTGGGATAAATCTGACTTGGTCAGGGTGTATGATATTCTTGATGACCCTCTGTATTCTGATTGCCAGTAACATATTAAGGAGTTTTTCAACTATGTTCATTAGGGTGATTGGCCTGTATTTCTGTTTTTTGGTTGGGTCTTTCCCTGGTTTTGGAATCAAAGCAACACTTGCTTCCAAGAATGAATTTGGAAGTATTGCTTCCCTTTCAATTTCATGGAAAAGTTTCAAGAGTTGTGGCAATAGTTCTCCAAATGTCTTGTAGAATTGAGCAGTGAAACCTTCAGGATCTGGGCTTTTCTTTGTTGGTAAATTTTTATTTATGTTTTCAATTTCATTGATTGAAATTTGGGTGCTTAGAATTTTTATATCTTCTTCATTCAACTTTGGTAATTTATATGTATCTAGAAATCTGTCCATTTTTTCTGTTTTCCATTTTATTAGAGTACAGGTTCTCAAAGTAGGTGTTGATGATCCTCTGGATTTCTGCTGGATCTCTTGTGAC
This sequence comes from Heterocephalus glaber, assembly GCF_000247695.1. Next base: position 15,733,592 of record NW_004624783.1, read on the forward strand.
TTCACCTTTTTTGTTCCTAATTGCAGGATTTTGAGCCTTTTCTTTCCTTCTATTGATAAGGTTGGCTAAGGGTTTATTGATTTTATTTATTCTTTTGAAAAAAAAACCTCTTTGATTCCTTGATTTTTTGTATCATTCTCCTAGTTTCTATTGCATTGATTTCTGCTCTGCTCTTTATAACTTTCTCCCTTGCATGAGCTTTGAGTTTGTCTTGCTCATCTTTTTCTAGAATCTTAACATCCAGCATTAGGTTGTTTATTTGAGCTTGCTCTGTTTTCCTAGTATGGGCATTTACTGCTATGAATTTCCTTCATAGAACTGCTTTCATTGTGTCCCACAGATTCCTGTATGTTGTATTGGCATTATCTTTTAATTGTAAAAACTGTCTAATTTCTTCTTTAATTTTGAGATCATACTCTAAGTCAAATAAATTGGATACACATGTTTAAATACCGCATTGTCTCCCTGTTGTGACAAACCAAAAGTAGAAATAAAGACTAAAATGTATAATAGATATGGGGAAATGGGAAGAGAATGTTCAAATAGGAAAGGGATACACACAAAAAATGAAAATAGTAGGAAAAAATGGAAACAAAGTTTTTGTTTATAGGAAGAGGAGGGTTTTAAGGGGAGGGGGGAAATGGAAAAAAGGGTAGGGGGAGAATATATCATGTATAGGTGCAAATTGCCTATATGAGTGTTATCACTGTGTATATCTAAAATGTACCAAAAAAGTCTTGCATCAAAAAAAAAAAAAAGAAATAAAGGAAATACACTAAGTTTTAAACTAATTTTGATTCTTCTTTTCATTGAAAATCTATAACCAATTGCCCCAACTTAATTAAGAAAGCAATGCATAAACATATTTTTTTAGTGTGTCCATGTGCTATACCAGTTTTGTCTCCCTTCTTCTCAGAATGAGAGTCACTGACTAGCAGCTCTTCAGTAGCTCTCCATTGCCCTAGGCATAAAGTCCCAAGTGCCTTGTCAGGGATTTGGGCTTTCTAATCTAACCCTAATTAACTCTCCAGTCCTTTTTCACTTGCCATACCTACATCAACTTTTTGATGAAACAATAAATGTTCAGTTTCTTAAATATGATCTTTCTGTCTGTACTCCTAGTCCTCTCATATACTATTATGCCCTTTGAGTGGTACATACTCATTTTCCAGTTCTTTCCCTTTCATACTATGATTTCACTTTACCTAACATTTCCTCCCTTTCTAGCTTTGTTCCCATACAATCTGTATCTCTTTTATCATGGCATTTACCATACCACACTGGAACAGATCATTCCATTGCACTTGGTCCCTGTTAAGCCTTAAGATTTTAACTGAAGAGAGCAGGTGCAATTAATAGTTATCACATAATCAAATCAGTTATCTCCCTGTTCACTTGGTTTACTAAAATCGTAACTACACAGTATATTTTTAAAGAATGATTTGATAGATATAAATCATCAAGGTGCACATGGTTAATGAACATTGTTTCATACCAAATGATTCAAATAATTCAAATTTTAAAATTATGGCTTACAGAATCTAATGAACACTTTTATAGTTATGTATTCTTCAAAACTTTCATTAAGATACAAAGCAACCAATTACCTAGAGCATGCCAATTATACCCTATTATATGGGTCCCTGTTATACAATATTGAAAAGGACAATTTTACAATCATATAGAAGGATATTATGACTATAAAAAATGTATATTCTTGAAAGACTTTCAGAAATGTCAAAGACTGAAAAGAGAAAGAGATAATAGTCATCTTTGTTACTTGTTAGATAACTGTGTTATCCCTATTGAGAAAAGAGCCACAGCAAAAATGGAGTGAAAGTTACTACAGAAGCAAACAAAACAAAACCCCGATTTTCTCCTAAAAATATTTTGACTAGAGTTAATTTTTGACATAAAGTACCTTTATGTGCTTTCCTGATATAATTTTTAAAATTCTTCACATTATTTTCATACTCAGATTTTTATATTTGTTTCACATGTATAAAATACACATTTGCTGCCACTTTTTAACAGTTCACTCACAATTCACTACACTTGAGATCAGAGTTTTGACATTGTTATGCTAGTGGTTAAAATATTGATATGCCCATCTGAGTCCTTCCCATTTGTGGATGTTAATGGTCTGAAGAGTGTTCTCATGTAAAGACCAAAAACACTTAGTCCAAGATTCATGGGAAAATTCATCAAGATATGCTGGTCAGCTGAATTATGTTGGAATGGTACAGAGCAGTGCACAGGGATAATGTGACAAAGGCTCTGCTTACAAAAGGGCACATCTGAACCATGGCAGAGGATGTGAGAAAAGGGTGAGAGAAATGAACAATGCGCTGTGCCCTACGAATGTTGGGTCCATTTGTGATTGGAATCTGCATGACATAATAACAGATGTCTGCTCATAATCAAAATAATACAATAAGGAAAGTAAACATGAAAAGAACTGTGAGAAAGGTTCTGAGAACACTGAGGTATTTGCTCTGAAACCTCTCTGTACATCACAGCAAACCTGAGAAAATTTGATCTTAAGATGCCAGTGTTCATCTGGTGCACCTGACAGGGAAGACACTACCCTTGGAAAATTTTCCACTTACTAGAAATAATGTTACAAATGCAGGGGAAACTTGCAAGTAAAGACAGTATCATCCTTTACAATATTCTGCAAATAGAGTAGTGTGTTATAAGGTGCCAGCCAGGAAGTATGATAAAAATGTGTTAATTTAACTTTGTTATTTAAACTTTAAGATTCAAATTCAAAATTAAATTGATCATCAGTCTTTTGCAAACACAAAAATATAAATCTCTTTCCAAAGTTATATAAGTCTCTTAGAACATGGAGAAATCCTACATTGTTATCTTCATTTTTCCCCATTAAGTGACAATTTCAATCTTTAAGATATAGAGATTATTATACAAATTAAGTTTGGACAGCATTTTATCTTTGGGAGGTTAACATTTTTAAAGTATTTGTTTACGTTTAAGGAAGTATATGTTTAAAGAATAGAGTTTAATTTTTCATTTGTTTCTTCCTTCCACAATGAAACACTATTAACTGCAAACGACTTTCATCAGATGCTCTTCCCATTTCAGACCTGCAAGATCCTTTCTTATTCATTTTTAAAATATGATCAATTATTGATATACCTAAGATACTTTTTATGTAAACAACAAACTTTGGTGGCATTTTTAGGACGTTCTCTTCTAAAATAAAATAAACAAGTTCTGAAAAACAGTGTGAGGCCAGGAAAGGGAAATGAATGAATAGTAGAGAGGAAAGTAGAAAGAAGTCACTGAAATATGAAAAAGATTGATTGATTGGCTGATTGATTAAATTAATAAATGTGTAGTAGTTGAAGTGACTGAGAGAGAAGGTCTCTTTGCTTCCTCCCCATAAGCCAGGAGCTGACATGAGGTAGCATGCCAACATGATCTAGCCAGGATCAGTGTGCTTCCTACCCATCTAGAAAGAGAATGATAGTTCTTCAATGAACAGTGCAATCTGAAATCAGAGAATAGAACTTTGTAGAATGTTTATAGTGCAGTTGCTATGCTAAGTGACAATGGGAGAATTTGCGTGGAACTGAATGACAGCAAAAATCCTGCAAATAGAACTTCAAAATGGAAGATTTCTATACTTAAAATGGAGCCAAAATATTCAGCAATGTAGTTGAAAATTAGGAATTTTGGCCCTGACATCATCATGAAGGAAGAATTCAAGTCTTTGTTTCTACTAGTTCATCTGTACATCATAGTCCTTAAAATGTTAATTCCTCAAAGAAAAAGTCATTGAGTGAATGCTGAGAAACACTGTCTCACAGAAGTGTCAATATCTGTGGCTTCAGCTGTGTAAGTGCATCTGTATGCCTACATGTGCACACGTGCTTGTGTGTAACCTATTCTGTGTAGTCACACCAATATCCCCCTCTGGGGTAGCAGCATGATCTATAATTCAGAAGTAGGAAGGGCATGTTGCATTTCCAGTAACCTTGATGGAGGTAGTGAGCCAAGAAATTACTATTTATTACTGCATTTTTCACTCTATTATATGCTCAGTTCGCACCTGTTATATGAAACAGCAGAGAAGAGCATAAGGAAGAGGTAAAAGAATATACAAATATGCAATACAAAGGAAGCTAATTACATACACTTGAAAAAGAAACAGGAGAGAGAAATTATCTGAAGTTTCACTATAAAAATGGAATCTATTTGTTCCTTCTTTTAGTAAATTCTGCTTTGAAATATTTTTCAGGCCAAGTCCATGAGAGTGAAGGTTATTAACTGTGGAAATAAACTAGCAAAATGCACAGTGCACTGAAGCACAAATATAGCTCTGAGTCAAAGTTGTGGGGGGAAAATATCTCCTTTACTAATTTGCCTTTAGATTAAGGAGTAGATTAAACTTGACTTCACAGCTATTGTCAAGTAAGTTGCAATTTATTTGTAACTTCATTTACTTTTATGCCTGCCATTATTTTCTGTAGTAGCTCAGTTCAAATTTCTTACCCAGGCTCATTTGTGGATTCTGTTTATGAAGTAGAAGATGAGGACAAATCCATGTGTAGGAAGGCATTGTTTATTAAGTAGGGGATCTATTTCAGGAGACACTACAAGAAACCATATAGCTTCAGATCAAATATATTTTTCTTTCTAAGAAATATGTTCTTGGCTTCCAGAGCTTGGCTTGTGACCATTAGCAGAAGTGAATGTGATCAAAATATCTCACCACTTTAATTTCTTGTGATAGATTTACATGGTAATGCTGATAAAATCATCTTCATTAGTTGCTGCAAATTGTATTTGACAAACAATTAGATAACATATTCCTTCTGTCCACAGAGGTCTTATGCTGAAGCAGATTCTTTACATACTTCATTTCTTGTAGTCTTTATTCAGTTCCGTCAAGTGGTAAACATTATCAGCAATCTGAAAATGACCTTAGAGATATCATTAATGTGCCCAGGGTCACAGACCTAACAGTGGCAATGTTGCGAATTGAATCTCAGTGTTCTGAGTGTAAAGATCTTCTTCACATCTATTAACATATATTAGCCATTAATTAGTATCAAAATTTTTAATTAGCATTACCATAAGTTATAAGAATTTGTCATTAACACAGGCATGCCCAGGATTTAGAGGAATACAGAGTAATTAGCCATTTGTTGAATGGCCTATAAGATAATCAACCTTCTTCATATTTTTATCATGAAACTAGAGGTAAGGAAAGTGCCTTGTAATTAACCCTAATGTAAAACATGCAAACTGATCTTATAAAAATTGTTAGTATATATATATTCTAAATTATTACATCTTATCTTATTCAAGTTAGGTCCCAGGCATCAATTCTGGTATAACCTATGAGACTGATCTTGAAGAGGAGAGCACAGTCTCACTTTTGAGGTATAAACTGAAGATTTGGTCTGACAATTTATTTTTGACATGCCCATAGACTTGCATCCTCTAGATTATAGCATGAAACTGAATGTAAAAGAAAAGCCTTTTACATTACATTAAACTCATAACTTGGGTTATGATGGGCTATGACAGCCCCAAGTCAGAGTGAGGGAAGAAACTACTTTTGCAGTAGTTATAATCAGGGGAACTTCATAAGACAGAAATGCCCAAAGGATCTATCAATGCAGAATAAGGGCCAGACCAGGCTACCTTACAATGTGCTATGCAAATGCACAGCAACTTGAGCAGATGAAAATGGCAGTGAGGCAAATCTACTCTAATATTCTGTCCTTGCTCCTGGAAGAAATTCTCCAAATCTTGTAGGGTCTCAGTATGACCAGGAAGATAGCTGTGCTGAAGGGCAGAGGGCTGCTGTGGAGCTATCTTCACAGATTTTAGAATAACATGTAGTGGAGGCTGTGGCCAAGGGAGCCCAAAGCAAGCAGTTAGACTGAAGAAGGGCCTGGGCCTCAGGGTGGCAGCATCTGTGAAAGAAGAGGTAGAGTCCAGAGAACAAGGTAGAAAAGATAGGAACAGCATGGTTCTACCCAGTGCACAGTTTGATCAATAGGAACTGCTAATACTGAACACACAAAACACAAATCAGATCAGAAAAGGCTCTCTAGGCAACAAGGCCAGATACTCACAGAAAAGATCCACCTTATCAAACGAGTGTGGAAGAAACATAGTCACACAAAATAGTCTATATTGCTCAATTTTCCCTCACTATTACAAAACATCAGAGGCAGGGTAACATATAAAGAAAAGAGGCTTATGTAATTTATCATTTGGGAGGCTCAACTTCACAACATTGAAGCACCTCATGACAGATGACATCACAAAGTGGGAGATCATGCAGAGGGAAAGATCGCTTGATGATATAGGAAGTCAGAGAGTGGAGAAGGGCCAGTCTTGCCCTTTCAAAATTCATTCTTAAGGAAACTAACTGGGATCTCATGAGAAAAACATTAATGCCTTCCAAGGGCAGTGCTCCCAATGACCTCCAACTAGGCTCCACCTATGAAGGTTCTACCACCTCTCACATCCTGACCACAGTGGGGACCAAGCTTCCAATACATGAACCTTCAAAGTAAACACACTTAAACTATATGCAAACCATAGCATAGCTCAAAGAAAAGGAGTTTTCTCCAACCTAACAGAAATAACTGCACTGATAGAACAGAAAAACAAAGTGGAATCCGCAATTTGAATAGATTATATATTTTCTTGAGACTCTTTTGAAATGTTTTGAAGAAGAGGAACAAAAGGTTTTAAATAAGAACAAGTGTGAGAATCTAACTTTTTTTTATACCTGCAGAATGGTTAGATTCATAAGGATATTTAGATAACTTATAGAACAGAAAGAGAGTACAGGGCGGATCCTCTCTTCCCCTTCACTCTTTTTTCACATTTAGCATTTAAGGAAATTAGTTATTTTCTAAAGGCTGTGTAAGGAAGATGTACTAAACAGCTTTCTGTCCTTCTGCTACCCTGTTAGTCTCCCCACTGATTTCCCAGCACCCCTTTCCTGGCATGTAATCCTCCACTGTGCACAATTCTAAGTGGCTACTAGATCACTACTTCCTACCACTTTTCCCATAAGGGAGCAGCTAGGTTGGGCTCCCTTCTCTGGAATTGTGGAGGAAAGGTTTCTATCTTGCTACGTAGGCTGTACTTAGAATAACCTAGCTATACAAAGCTTGATACCTCAACAAAGAGGGATTAGCCTGAAATGATGACCAGTATTTGTACTTCTGTAACTAATAACAGAAATGCTGTGTAAATCAAAATCTAGGAAGATTGAGTGGTTCACACCAGATTCTCTTCAAATACTATCTGCTAATGGTGGCTGAAAATTAACAATCATCCACGAATCTTTGGAGAAATGCAGATTCCTCAGTGGCATCACAGAAAGTCTGATCCAATACCACGGTAAATGTTTATAACACTTTTACATTACTTTCTTCACTCAGTCCTCAAAATAGTATTATAATGAATGAGTTCATGTCTTTAGTATACAAAATAGAAACCTGAGTTTCAGAGAGGTTGTTATGGGTTCAGTTCACTTGTCTGGAAATGCAGAAGAATCCTGGCCTCTGACAAAGGCTTTGTCATGTGCATTTATAAATTATTTGCTTCTATTTTTTGTAATTTTAAATCTCTGAAGAGATATAAAAATAATAGGGGTATACATTGATGGCTTATAAAAATGCCTTTCTTGCAGTATAGTATAATAATTATAGATTAAATATGCTAGGCACTAACCACAGGCCTAGCATAGATTAATCATATATAGTTCTCATAACAACACTAATGTAGATTGCTTTTGCCATCATTTTTTGAGGTTTAGAAGTTAGGTAAATTGCCTAACCTTTCTAAGCTACATTGTCATCATCTCTACAATAGAGGTAATTATCTACACTTGGAATTCCCATGACAATAGTGATAATAATCTCAGTACACACAGAAAGAACAGCTGACATTATTAATATTGTTGATACTTGAGCATCACCTTTCTGTCATATCTGACACTAACAGAAGTAGCAGGTACTTGAGTTGGATATGCTCTCAATTGGGAAATCTAACAATGTCAAGAGATAATCTCATAATTTTAAATGTATTTCAGTGTCACAATCACTACTGTTATTGATTCATTTTATTCTTTTCTATTAGTACATGTTTGCAGTACAAAATGTCTACATTCCTTGTGTGGATTTGGTAAGTGTACATAACACATCTTAATGTCTTTTTTCATCCCCTTTCCCTTCCCTCCCTCCCCTGTCCTCCATCTCTTCATTTTACTCTTTATAAGATTAAATACAAATAACTGTCACTATTAATACTCAATTCATACACGTTGTTATAACAATTATCATATATTGTTATTGTTTCAGCAATATCCCTCAGACCCACAATTTGTTCTCTTACAAATCTGCTGATGCCACACAGAAATCACAATTTACATATGCCAAATGACACATGAAATGCTTGATTCCTAGAGTAATACTTACCAGAGGCTTGTTTTTGCCAGCAATTATCTTAAAGATAATATTCTCTTCCCTATGTCTTTATACGTTGTTTTAAAAAATCTGATTTTTTCCTCTTTCCTAAACTCAGATAATGAAAATTTATCTACTTTCCTTAGTACTCAAGAGACAAAATAACACAGACTATAGATTCTATAGATTCTGCTTCATTGTCTTCTTGCAGGTTAATCAGATGCCTTTCTTAGATCGATCTGTGTGTGTGTGTGTGTGTGTGTGTGTGTGTGTGTGTATCTCCCTGTCCTTCCTTTCTATTCCATAAAGATATGTGACTTTGTACTTCATTCTACTGAAACTGTCCCTGACTAGTTAGCATGCAGTGCCTTCCCACTGTACGGAGGTGTAACTGTCTCCCAGTTAGTTTATTTGGACTTGAACTCAGCAAGTACCTGAGAAACTACTAGGCACCATCACCAATTTCCCATTCCTTCCATTCCTACCATGATCTATTTTTATTAATTGTGCAAATAATTGTGAGCATAGTCATCCTGCCTGGTGCTGTTCTACTAAATCTGTTCTATTGTTCACTGCAAATAGTGGTTCCTTATTCACAAATTATTTTCTTTCTCTGTTTTCCATAATTTTAAATATCTGAATAGATGTAAAATTAAGATGGGTATAATATCTACTGTAAAAATTTCTTGTAGTGTAGTATTATTAATTATAAAGTAAATATACTATGCTCAGCACTAACTAAAGGGTTTTCATGAACTAATTATACATGGTTCTCATAACAACACTGTTATAGATTGTTTTTGCCGTGATGTTTTAAAAAGCATCTGAAATTTAGAATTTAGGACATTCATTAAAGTCAAATTGTTAGAACCCAGCACAGTGAGAACTCAATCTAGATAGCTCCTTAGTTTTTTGTCTGTTTGTTTGGTTTTCTTTTTGTTTTTTCAGAAAAAAACTTGATTCTCTGTCTCAAATCCAGGTGGTAAAGAGAACAAAATAAATGAATTAAATTAAAAGGAAAAATCTTCATTTTTTTATTGATCACTCAGTGAGGGCCAGTGGGAGTGAAGTTTATTTAGGCCATCCAGTTTTAAATTTGCTAATCTGATTCTAAAAGCCTGATTACCAGTGGAGTTAAGTTTTAGATTTTTGACTATAGATTAGCTTTTGATGAGATCCTTGGTTTTTATCCTTTTCAATATTGCTACAGGAAAAGATGCATTGGCATACTAATCTGCCAGATTTTAAAAAATACATGTATTCACATACATATACTGTACATATGTGATGGTGTTATACTTGACAAACCCACCGTAAGTCGAAAATATCCTAAATCAAAAATAGATTTAATATACTAACCTACTGAACATCATACTTAGCACAGCGGGCAGCTAGCTCACTGTGGAGTACTAGGTGTTTGCCTTCATAATTGTTGGATGACTGGGAGCTACAGTGCACTGCTGCTGCCCGGCATCACCTGCCTGGGGAAATATCAACTTTAAAAATTCAAAATACACTTTCTTCTGGTTGAGTACTGCTTTTTCACTATTGTAAAGCCAAAACATGAAGTCAGGCCATGGTAGTTAAGTTTGTGTATGTGTCAGTGTGTGTATATATGCCATATATACATGAATGTGTTTTATGTGTCTATAATCTTCACACATGGTTAGTGAGGTGCTCCAGTAACTAAGGGCCTCTTTTGGATGGGCTTCAGGAGAGGCCTCATATTGGATCTTGCTGCTTAGTCAAATGGATTAACGAGAGATTCCTTGACATATACAAGTGCCTGTAACGCAATGGCAGGACAAATTAGATTTGACTACATTCTAAATAAATTTCATGTAAATCACTTATAAATAAAAGATTTTCTTTCCTTTGACCAATCATTTGAATTTCATTTCCCAAAACATGTAAAAGGAAGGGAAAGTTTATTGCTGGTCCCTTCAACAACATATAGCAGATGACTTTGAAGCTGTAAGATAGGAGGATAAAGCTGCCCCTCCCTAGTAGTAAACCTCTTATTTCAGTATAGACAGTGATGCAGGTTTAAAAATGTCTGGTGAGTGATATATATAGGAAGTACAATATGTTCCAATTTTACAACCGGAACAGTATTTTTCTGGAAGAAAATATACATGGAAGGATTCACTCATACTCAATTCTATATTTTTAAAAAGACAGGGGTATTCAGTGGTACCATACTGTGTTATGTAATCAACACAGGATTAGAGTAAGAACTATCTGGCTCAATATTTACTGGAAACCAAACATCAACTCAGCCAAGCAAGTGGTTTAACTCATGATTATTTTCCACTAAATTTCCTGCTTGCTTGAATAAATTAATAATTTGTTTTTAGCAATGGTTAGAATATTAAAGTAATGCATCTGTTTGGAGGAACAACTAAGTAAATGAATTTAAGTATGATCACTTGTGTGTGTGTGTTGGGGGGGATATTTCTGAAAGGCTACATGCATTCTCAGAGCTGAGCCTCAAATACTGTTTGTTTTTTTTTAAACCCAAATGCTGCTCCTTCTCACTTTTATGTGGTCAATGATTTGCAACTTGGCTGACTATAAACATCACCACATTTTTGAACAAATCAAAACACCCATGCTGGGGCCCCATTCCACGCAAATTTCATTAGAATCTCTATGTGGGGATATCTGAGGTGGGGGTATGTAGCCCCTGCCCATGATGATTTGGACAAGCAGCTTGAGTTAACTTCTCTGATGCAGTGGATAATACTAAGTCTACTTCAAAGCAGAGTCTGGTTGCTGAAAATACCCTTTACTGGAGCTCTGTTTATTATTATTATTACTATAAGTATCATCATTATTACAAAATAATTTAAGTTTTTGCACTTATCAAGTTGGAAATCTTAAGGTGTTTATGAAACACTATTCTGTGAAAACATGGAAGTGATGTATGAGTTCCTTTCTTCATAATCACAATGAGAATATAACCTTCTGAACAGCACATATCCTTGTTTATATCTAAAGGTAAATGTTTTCTGAGATCTTGGCATTAAGATGATAAAATTAAGTGTCTACTCTCTCTTAATAGGATTTAGGAAAAATGGAGAGATTAATATCACAACTAAAGCAGAAAGTAGAACTGACCTTTTGTATTAAATGAAGGACAATCTTCACAGAAGCAGTTCTATCTTAAAACAAGTAAAATACTTGATGATCCAACAGAAATCTCTTCTTGGATCAGCTTTCACCAAGTGACTATTTAGTAGTTTCTTTTAAGTGAATATTTTATCACACATCTGAAATTTATAAAGGGCCATTAAAAGAAGTCTAGTGTGCCCTTTGTTAAATCTACACAGCAGGACTTAGACTTCTGGTTCAAAGAAATTAAGTTTATATCCACCATAAGGCAGATCTTTTTCTCTCTTTGAAGTGTGGATTCTGTGTTGTGCTGTTCCCACTGACACTGTAAATTAAAGGATAAAATGGTGAGTTTCCACTCTGCTTTCCCATAATGATGTATTCTTAGCTGAGCTTAGGTGAGAAATTTGAATGTTTCAGAAATCCAGATTGCTTTCTTTCCTGCCTCAGGGACCAAACTAGCATAACACAGGATCGTATATCATTCCAAAAAATTTATACTTGCTTACAGTATTAGATTTTGTTTTAGCCTTTTATTTCTTCTCAACAGATTTTTCACAGCCACAATACTGGAGGGTGTTTCTGAAAACTGCTAATTTTTAAAAATAGACCAGTCAACCAAATTAGCAGAATGACTGAGAGAGAACTTTATTAAGGAATGAACAGCCATAAGGTCTCAATAAATCTTTTCAGTCATATGAAAAAAATGAAAAGCTAGGAGGGATGAGGGGGATGGGATATGATTAGTTTAGATTTATTCTACCAACCAAGAGAAGCAAATGTATGATTTCACCTAACTCCCTTTGAAATTTCATTTCCATAGACTAAACTTTTTCCTACCTGAGGGGCACAATCATTTTCTGTGATAACATGGATTTAGGAAATAGATATTCTATTTAGGGGACAGTTATTTTAAAATACTCATCAAGCCTTCCTCAACCTTTTCCTTATTACTAAGCATTCTGCATACCTGCATCATATAGAGCTCATTATCATATAATTATTTTTAATGTACCTGTTTTCTCTGCTTGCCCGTGAGTCCCTTCTGTACAGGGCTTATGTCTTTCCTTTGTGTTTTGTATGTGATAAGTACTTGATAAATATTTATTCAACATAAATAAGGGCTAAACTTTTCTTTGAAAGTCTAATTTGGCTTATTTTTAAAAATCATGGTTGACTTCTCTTACAGATTATGAAAGCAATAAACTGGGTTTAACATATAGGAAGCATTCAGTAAGTGTTTTTTGAACGAGCTGACTCTCATAAAACTGTACCATCAGATCAGTACATACTCAGCTGTTTAAAAAATATTTATAGAATACTGTGATGTAGTCTCTAGGGAGATTTTTATGAAGAAGTACTATTTGAGTCATGATCATAAAAATGAGTAGCCAAGGCAGATTAGATGGAGTTAGATGGAGTGCGTGTGTCTGTGTGTGTGTGTGTGTGTGTGTGTGTGTGTGTGTGTGTAGGGGGGTGCATTCGAAGTAGAGGCAAGAGTATGAGCAAAGGGCCTGAGGTAGACAGTGGTTGGCACATTAAAGGAACTAATAAAGGCTAGTATTACTGCAGCATGAAGTGAGGCAGAATAGTTTTAAACAGCAAAAAGATAAATAATATTTGCCTTTCAAAACAATCTAATTTTATTTAAAAAGACAGAATCCTAAAAGGAGATGTGGACAAGCAAGATAGGATACTATTGCCACTATAAAAGTACCTAAGCAAGAATAGATAAATATTGGCTTGAATTTACGTGTCAGAATGGTGGATATGTGGAAAAACAAAGTTTCTCAAATAGATACAAAAGCAAAATTAACAAGGCTTGCTAATGGGTTAAAGGGAGAAAGACTAATAATCAGAATCCCTGGGGTTTGGGGCTCTGTAGATGAGTGATAGGTATCTCTTTCATTAAGGAATAGAACATGGGAGGAAAGAGATGGTGCAACATTGTGCAGGTTTAGACACATTAAATTTGATGAGCTTCTAAACATCTAAAGGACCATATCTAGAAGAGAGGTAAAATATAACTCAGCAGATCAGGAGAGGACTGGGCTACACATATAATCCTGGACCACTGGCACAAACGGCTGGTTTGAAATAGACTTATGCACTGAGTTAGATGGCTTGGAATAAATTATAGGATGAAAATGAAAGGAGGCCCTAGATTGAGCCTTGAAAATCCCAGCTTTTAACAGAATAGTACAGGGAAAATATACGGGCAAAGAACATTGAGAAAGGAATTATGGTGAGGTAGAAGTAAAACGAAAAATTTATGTTGATTTAGAAGAATATAATGTGTAAGAAGAAAGATGTGGTCAAGTAAGCAGAAAATCTAAACTCTATATTTAATGGTATGCTGAAATAAGGAGTAGACAGTGCAGATGTAGGTAGAGGGATGACAGTAAGGCTTTGTGATTGTCACTACTGAATAGCTCCCTCTGAGAATTTACTTCTCTGCCTCCCAGATCAAACCAAAAGCTTCTATAAGTAAGAAAATGAAGGAAGAAATGGGAATGTAGAGTTTATGGAGAAAATAGAGTAAGACTGAAATCATTTTTTCAGAGGGTGATACAAAATGTAGTAACATTACATGGTAATGCTGATAGTACAAACAAGGTTAGTACACACAAACTAGTGATAATGGCACTAGTTTGAGGTACACAGTTACTGTCTCTAGCTGAGCTCAGCTATACAGGTATGGGCAGATAAAAAAAGAACTTGCTTCATTGGAGACTGCTGATTTTCTTGAAAGGTCAAAGCCTTTCTAGGGAATTTGGAGTACTAAACAAAATTACTAACATAATGATCCATGCAATCTAAGCCAGTCAAATTAAATTAAGACAGAGGAAAAAGCTAGTGAATAAGAAAGGTCTGGAATAGTTATGATGGAATGTAAGAATGATCATTTGAGGATACCTCAAAAATCAAGCCAAAAAATGAAGAAATGCCTGTAACAATGGCATCAAGAAAACAGGTGAGTGAAGTAGGAAAATGACCATATGAGGGTATTTCATTTAGCAAAGTTATGTTTCCAAATTAGTGATTGGTGCATAAATTAGTGATTTTTGTAGATGACATGGTTTCAGGGAATAATTATGGAGTATCACTGTAAGACTTATTGTCTGAAGTATAGCACAAGTTCATGGGAGCTGATGCCAACATGTCAGTAGTTTCTATAACTCAGGTATGATGAAGGACATGCAGATGTACCTGCACCAACAATCATGATAGAAATTGCTGTGCAAGGGAATGCTGAAATAAGTGCACTCAGTGACTGCTGATTAAATTATCCACAATAACAGAATAGTCAAATAGGGCAATGGCAATTGGAAAATTGGTAATTATTTTGTGACTGTTAGAAACTTTCTGGAAGAATTCCAAATGGATTTTGATCTTGGTCAAAAGTAGAATAATCCATTTAAACTATTTTCAGATATTAAGCATCTTAATGTTTCTCTCACAGAACCATATTTTATGCCTAATTTAACTACTAAAAGTGGACATTATTATTATTTTTAAAGCATGGTAAAATTACACTATTCTCAATATGAAATAAAAAGCATCAATAATGATAAAAATTAAAGATGTTTTCCAAGAGGCTTTAATTCAGTATTTTCTGTTTTTCTTTTTCTAGCAGAAGAGAACTATAACCTCATCATCAGATTTAGCACAAGTGAAAAAAAAATCAAACCAGTTTAATAGATTGACTTACTGTACATGTTCTGAAAGAAAAAAGGAAATTGCCTTAGGAAATGTCTGAAACATAATAAATCAGTTTAAGGAATAAAACAGTAACATATATCCTAATGCCAGAAAGCATCCTGGAAACACTGATTCATCTGAGCTTTCCATAGAAAAAAGCACTAGCTAGCCAATGTTAATAAACCAATATGAAGCATTCATTTAAAATATTCAGATAGGAAATGTCAACTAACAAGAAGTAACATGATTTCATTTTTCTAATCAATTTGAACTTTTTTGGTGTTTCATTATAAATTATAGTGCAATGCTGCTTCAGAATTTCAAGGATAACTTGCATGAAAAGGAATCAAATGACTACTAATCTATAATTGAAAATATACAATGTGGTTATTTGGATATGTTTAGTCTGTCTCTAGATATATGGGCATTTGTGTATGTACATAGGTGGGTATATGAATAGTGATTGAAATATAAGGTGAATGTTTAAACTATAAAAATGTTTACAGTAAAAGACACATCATCATTAATCTTCCTCAAAATATTCCCTCTCATTTCAAATACCCTCATCACATCATTCTACCATTCTTGCCACTTTCTGAAGCAGTTGTTGAAGTCCTCTTTTTTGAGTGTCTTTATGAAGTATGATAAAAAACAATGTTGTGAATACTGCTGCTGAGTGTCATCCAATAGAAAGGCAGGCTTGTAAAAAACATTACAGTTTGTCCTTATCTACCTTATTCACTGCATCAGGCGCCCTGTAACTTCTAGCTCTTTTCCAAAGTCAAAATGATCATAAAAGGTAAATGTTTTGAATTCAGAACATGGAGGGAGTCAGGACAGCACAACTAAAGATATGAAAATGGACTTCTAGAACTGGTTCAGAAAGAGGCAAGAACAACGAGATAAGCGTGTTTAAAGTGAGTGGGTATTTTGAGGGGTATTAATGGCAATGTGTCTTTTACTGTAATGATTTTTAAAATTTAAACATTCATCATATTTTTTATATGTATACAGTTTTTGATATGTGTCAAATACACTTCAAAATTTAACCATGAATTTTTTCTAATAATACAGAAATGCAGATACACCTAGACAAATGAAGCCAGAAGAAATTATTACTGATTTAATATTTAACTCAACTGTTGTTACTTTCCAGTTTGAAAAGTTATTTAAATGAGACCTAAATGCTTATTACTATAGATGGTCTAACTATAGCTGTCAATATTCTTCAAAATTTAATGAAGCTAAATAGTACTTTACAATTTCATTGAAGTGTCCAGTGATTTTTGGAGGATTTTTGTTAATTAATCATTATTCATTACATCAATTTTGAGAATACTGAATCTACTTTTAAATATCCGACTTTTTAAATACATATGCTTCATGAGTACAGCAAGGGAAAATTGTGCTGGTTTTAATAATTTTTGCTCTTCCTATTTACTATCTACCTTCCACAGCAGGCAATTTTCATTGGTTAAGATTTCAATAGAACTTAAATGAAATCAGAATCTGTGTTTAAACTGCAAGTCCAGAACAAGTGATCTGATGCAAAAGAACTGGCAAAGCATCTGTGAAGCTATACATTTCAGAGGGCTTCTGTTGTAATGTTGCTTCAAGGTTTTTAAATCAGAAGTGCTGGGAGGTTGGGCTGGAATTCCAGGATGAGTTTCTACCAGAAAGCAAAACTGATGGAATTTCCTGAGAAAATGAGCAGCTACACAAACACTGTGTAGAGAAAGCATTCTGGAATATACTTCACACACCGTAACTTTAGTGAAAGCAGTCTTATTAAAGGCTTGACGACCACAGAGGGTAGGGAGCTTGAGTAAAGACAGTCACTACCAACTTCCCACAGGGAATATAATCATTATGTAGTGGAAACATGTACTAATAACAAAATGATAAAGAAGAGAAAAACAAAACCATAGAAAAAGGTATGTAAGATGTATGATAGAAAAAGAAACTATGTACCAGAAGGAATGGTACAATGCATATGCTATAAGTACACTTTAAAAAAAGGAGTAAGAAAAGATACAATGAAATTGAATCCAAAGTAAAAAATAAAGCCTTGAAAATAGAGTAACTGCAAACCTAATAAAGTGTTGTGAGGTTCTTAACCTCTCCCTGCAGCACATATGAAAAGGAAGTGGCACTCCACGACTTCTGCAACACAAGATCAGGGCAGAGAATGGCCCAACCATAAGACAATCATTATTCCAAGAGAGAGATGAGGTGTTAAAACTAAGCCCCTGCCAAGTCAGTAATTATGAATTGAGTTTGTATTTGTTTTTTTAATTGAAATGTGTTACTTCTCAGTGACTCAATTATACAATTTAGCCACAGTGGGATTAAACTATTGTAAATCAATTCCTTTTTATTTATCTCAGAATTGAACAATCCTACTGAACCATTCTTTTAAAAAATCTTTTTGAACTAGTTGGAACATAAATAAATAAATGTAGCACAATACTGTGTGAAGTAAATATATATAATTCCAAGATTACCTACTGATCATCTGGCTGTTGGGTGGTATTTAGGCACAGAAAATTAAGTCCATGTAAACTTCTTTTTTTTTTGTACCGGGGATAGAACTCTGGTCCTTGCACTTGCACAGCAGGCGGAGAAACCACTGAGCTAAATCCCAGGCCCCTATAGTACTTGAAAGATGTAATTAGGTACTCAAGTTGCAAAAGCCCTATATAGGTAATTTAACAAGAACAAGTACAATCAAAAGACCTAGAATTCACAAAGTTGAAATACTGATACACTATTTACTACTTACTATTCTCTTAATATTTAAAAAGATACTATATTTCCACTCTTCAATTTCTTTACATAAAAAATAACAAAATAATATAGCCTCTGCATTGTTGATACTCAAGAATATACAGCAAAGGTTTTGAAGTAGAAGACAAATATTAGGTGTTATTTTCTTTATAGTATCCTTTCATGAACCTCTTGTGTGTGCTGGTATACTTAAAGAGCAGACTTTCTGCCTTCTGACATAATACTTTCATTATCTGTTTTCCAATTCATTTTAATAACTTGGTAGGTAACTGTAGTTACAACTGAAATTTTCACTCTTTTTACCTTCTTTTGTTTTTTTATTAAATTCTTTTATTGGTACATTGTAGGTATACAAGACAATTACATTTCTCACTGGGAATTGTACCTTTACATAATGCATCTTGGTTCTTATTTTTTCCCCATTCCTAGCCCTCTCTTCATGCCCTCCAGCCTTCCCTATTTACAAAGACTTTATTTCCATTTTTTC
>NW_004624783.1:15757251-15780215 GCF_000247695.1 Heterocephalus glaber
AGAGTGTTCCATCTCATTTCCCTTTGGGGTTGCTGTAGGTGATCTGGAAGTCTGGTTTTGAGACTTATTTACTTGTGTTCTCATTTCAAGTGGGGCGAGGGGCTGTTATCACCTGCATGGATTACCTCCTCTGATCTGGGTGAGGTGGGACAGGGGCCAGGAGCAGTGGTAGGGATGGTGACCCAAAAGCCCTTTCCTGTGGGCTGGGAGCAGCGGGAGGGATGGTGGCTGGGAATCCCCTTCCTCTACACCTGGATCAGTGGGATGGTGCCTCAGAAGCCCCTCCGTCTGGGTCAGGAGTGGTGGGAGGGATGGTGGCCTGGAAGCCCCTTCCTCTGGGCCAGGAGCAGTGGGCCAGAAGGTGGCCCCAAAGCTCTTTCCTCTGGGCTGGGAGCAGCAGGAAGGATGGTGACCAGGAAGCCCCTTCCTTTGGACCAGGAGCAGTGGGACGAAGGCTCAAAAGCCCCTACCTCTGGGCCGGGAGCAGCAGGACTCAGTACTTTGGTCTGGTGTCCCCTGCATCTTTGTAGTGTGGAACCAGGTGGCTGCCTGTCTGCAGCGGGGTGATTCGGTGTCTTCTGCTTGACTCAGGACGTTAGGGCGTGCCGATAATGTATATTTTTAACAAATCTTTGTATGTTTACTTAATATAGTTGTTAGAGTCTACGTATAAAATGTCCCCCAAAATCTCATGTTTTTGGATGGTGACTGGATCAGAGGGCCTCTGTACTCATCCATGGATTTACCTACAGATAAGTACAAGTTCTTGAATGTGCTGTGAGGAGGTAGGGGCTAGTTTAAAGTAGGTAAACGGGGTATAAACTGGAAGGGTGTATTCCTGTCACCAATTCTTCCTTTCTCTCTCTGCTTCTTGGCTGGCGTGGGTTGAGCACCTTCCTCCACTATGCCCTTTTGTCATGTTATTTCTGACCTAGAGCTTGTCAAACATGGACTGAATCCAATGAAACTGTGAGTCAAAGCAAATCTCTAATTTGTAGGTGGGTATTTTGTTTCAGAAACAAAACACAACAAAAGCCTGACTAGTATAATAGTGTTGGCACACAAAAGAGTGAAATGAACTTTGAGTTAGTCAAAAATTTCCCTTCTTAGTTGACAGCGATCAGTAACAGAATTTCCTAAATTTTATTTCATGTGCATCTATGCTATGGGACACTCCACTGAAAGAGGATTTCATAGTCAAAGGAGCCTAAGATTCATCTGGCGTATGTCCTCCTCTTGGAGTTTCATAAGGCACATTAATATATTAGGAGCTCTACAAAGATTTATCATAAAAATTTGGTTTTTGAGACTTTTTAATATATATTTGAAATTCCAAATCTCACTCCTATCTTTACTGTACCGCCATGAAGAGCTATCACAACTCCTGGAACTATTGTTTTGATGACTGTGCTCTGGGAAACACTGATTTGAAAGACAAAGTCACATACATAGACCCTGAAAAGCCATTGTACCCTGACTCTAACCTAGATTCCTAGTCTTTCTACTCTGTACCCATACCCTTTATATAGTCACAGTCATTCTTTAAAAAAGAAACAACTTTCTTACCTGTCTGCTTTAGCTTTGGGCATTTAAGCCAAGAATAACTCCAGCTCTGCCTCTATCTTTCATCACTCAGCTCAGTTCCTACCTTTGGATTTACCTCTCTAGCAAAGCAATCTTCTATGAATTCCTTTAGTAGTTTTTGCCTAAACGATTAATTTTTCCATTAATCACACACTCCTTTGTCACAGGTTTCTAATGTTGATGAGAGAGGTTATTTAAATTTAGCATGCATATGTTTTACTTTTCAAAAATGTCTTTAAATTCTTTGACCTACACTTGAATTTTTTCCTTGTCCATCCAGAAGAGTAATATGACAGGCACACCATAAGCAGCTAATCTTTTTAACCAGTGGAAAGGATTTTCTAAAATCCTAAGTTCCATTATATATTAATGCTCTAAAAGAGAATTTCAAATGACAGTTGACATCTTTTATGTTGCACAAACTAGGCTGGTTTTGAGATTGCTAGAAGAAAACATGCATATCTTCATGACATCACTTTGAATTATATTTGAAATAATTATCCATTTGACAGAGAAAAAAACTTCATTCAAGAAGTAAAGGGAAATTGCATCCATTATGATTACGTATCGATGTACCACAGTTACCTCAACAGATATCAAACACCTCTCTGGTTCCACTGGGGGAAATAACTTACGTTAAAATATTTTCTCTTTGAGTAGAATTGAATTCTAAACTAGTTCCCTACTAATACCTTCACAAGACAAATTACTTTCAAGAAAGCACACAACTGAAAAATGAAAGGTACAAACAAATGAATTTCCCTTTAAAAAAAAAAAATCACTAACAAATTGCTATCATACCATGACAGAAAGCAATAAACACTCAATGCAATTTAGTTTCACTAGCATATGGAATTTCCCCAGGAGCTTTCTTGATGTGTAAACCACTACCATGAAATGTATTGGATACTCCTACTTCCAGTCTACATTTTATATCTGTCATGATTCTGCCTTTAGAAAGACAGATTAGTCATATGATGACAAGTAGTTCGGTAACAACCTGACAAATCAAATGGTTTTCAAAGAAATCTGTTCTCCTAATTTTGATTTTGAGGTGACATCTACTGTTATGAATTTGGCAGATATAACCTTGTAACTGTGTGCAAATGAATGACATCTTTTAAGCTTATTTATTCATTTTTATCTGAAATATTTATGTAAATATATAACAAAATGTGTTTTTCTCTAATTTCCATTAAATATTATCTTGTTTTAGACAAGTCATCAAAAAGAAGATTTCGTTATTTTCCTTGTTTTCCAAACTCTTTCTTATTTTATAATGTTAGTTGTATCTTATCAATCCACACTATTCAGTATACCTGGACATGAGGAATGATCAGTCACTCCCAAGAAAGTGTCAGGAAGAGACATCAGGAACTCAACTGGGACTCACCACGTTAGATATCAGCAGTAACAGCCTTTTCAGAGTTGTCTCTAAGCAGTATATGGTAAATGTTAACCTTAAAATGGAAACCAATGAATGATGTACTGGGCTTTAAAAAGCAACTTTCATGACTTGCACTGCCCTTTAAAACATTAAAGCTAGCATGGATATTTTTACTTCTAGTTTTTTGTAAAACTGGATCCTTTGCTTTTTCAAGATAAGTTATGAATGTTAAGTGAATTAAGGTATGTTGACTCACAACTCTGGCATTTTTTTCTCTGACATCTCATTAAGTGAAGATAAACAGCATTCAGACTTGGTTAAATTCACTTCAAAGAGTTTTTCTATATGACCTAATATATATTTGGGGTTCAAGAATCCACCTGCATATAGTAACAATATTATCTCTTTCACATATATAGAATGAGGTACCTGGTTTTATCAGTAGTGTTGTTCATCACTACCCCTGTTATTTGTTATTTGCTCCATCAATATTTGTGAAAGAGAAGAAGGAAAGGAAGAGAGGAGACAGTAAGAGGACTTTGAAAAAAATCAATGCCAACAGAAAAGAACCCTAGAATGCTTGCCCTCTATTTCACATGTCAAAAATGAATCTAAGAGGGGTTAAGAATAACACAGGTTATTACTGGCAGTGCTGGATCTACAACCTTAGCCTGGATCACAGGCTCTTTCCTGGATAGGATGTTGCCTCCCTAGATATGAGGACTGACAGAAAACAAGTATTTCTTCTGGCTTAATCGACTAGCAGGCTTTTCCTCTTATTTTCCCCCAACAAAACCTACGGAATTTTTTCATTTTCCAGGATTTAGACTGTGCCCTCATGTTTTAAATATACTCAGAAAAATCCAACAAGCTGTAAACAGGTTTTAAAAAATAAAGAAATGTGACATAAAGAGATGTCAGAATAATAAGACATCCAGTATGTTGTACCCTACCAGCAATTTTGCAAAGGTTAGAAAACTGGCTTGTACTAATAAAAACCATGGCACTAATGAAAGGGTCTGGTGCCATAGAGTATCTTGAAATCCTCCTAGGGTTCACTGTTATGCCGTGTTGGTCATGTCATTTTTAGCAAATCTAGGACTGACTCATTCCAGCCTGACAGGTAAGTGCAGATGCTATGAAGTTACCTCTGCAGCTCTGTCAGTGAACTTGTCAGAAAATAAAACAAAATATCCTTATTTAAGAAAACAAAAAATTCAAACTCACCAGCCTTTTAAAATAAAAATAAACTCAAATTTTACATATGTCCTTGCTGAAATACTAATTTGTAGGGAGAGTTTCAATAAATATACTTTATAAAACATCATTCTATTTTAAAGAAAAACTGGAAACACTCATTTTTTGAAGCTATAGTTTCTATGTTGTACAAAAATACCTTAGGGGTTCTTCTAAAAGGTCTTGATATTTTTATTTATTTGCAGAAGCAAAACTAAATTTCTATTTCACTGAACAGAAGCTAGCCATTGTATCTGGACAAAACTGCTTTAAAAAGTCTCTTTGATAAAAGAAATTTGAAATATGAGTGTTGATATATATACACAATCATGTAAATGTTCTCTTCCCCAGAATGACATGTTCTTATTCTGTGTTGCTTTCATACAGTTAAATTGCTGTATGTGGAATTTTTTCTATTATAAACGTTTTTAAAAATTTGAGAACTGTATTTCAAATTGGTAAACAGATGATTTGGGTTAATTTCCAAACCAATTGTGGTTGTGACCACTGGAACACCTTTTTGCAATAAAAATGTCCTCCACAGGCCCATGTCACCATTCTCTCAGGAAGCTAGAACTGAAAGCAAGACATTGTAGTTCACTGTGGGTTAGGAGAACTCATAAACTTTGGGGTCTTTGGCTCAGTCATTCTGCATGTGGACAGTCCAGAAGAGAAGGTGCTGGTCTGCAGAGAGTGAGAACCATGGAAATGAAGAGGAAGCACTGCTGAGGGTTTATGGCACTCTTTGAGGGCCTAGCCACTTCCCCATCCTTGCATGCAAGCCAGAGGCCATTCTGCAAATCTTGATTTTCTGAAATATTTTATATTTAATAACTTACCCATTTTTGTTTTGTTTTGCATGGCATTTCTGCTTGAACACTCTCAATCTGGCTTTTGTTACTTGAAAACAGAATATTACTAGGGACCCAGATCTCAGTTGTTGTTGGTGGTGGCATTCATTTGTGTGTGAAAATGAGAATAAAGGTAAATTCAATGTTTTATGGTAAATACAACTGGCAGAAATCAGTGACTTATAGAGATGAATGAGAGATTGGCAGGATAGGAAAACTGCGGGTATTCATCTGCCTGAGGCCTATCAGGGGAGATGTCTCCAGTAGTCAATGCATAAAATCTGGTAGGGCAGAATATTTAATCAGGGAAGTTTTACAGATAAGTAGGTCCTGATAAGAGAAGAGAGAAAATACTGAGGCAGCACAACAAAGATCTAGTTAACTTGACCGATGTCTAGGGAAAATATAGCATTTAAGTTGTGAGCTCTCATTGAGCAAAGTTGTGGCTTTATACCTGCAGGTATTTTAGTACTTTAAAAAAGAGCCCATCTACCAAATGTGATTATAAAAAATCACTTCGCAGAAAATGTTGCAGAAAAACAGTTAAGTACTCAAGGACTATAGCCCAGTGGTACTCATTCAGAGGTGATTTTGCCCGTGGGGACATTTGGAAATTATTGGTTGTTAGAACTGAAGTGAGAAAGTTACTAACCGCAGCCAGTGAGACAAGGTGATAGATAATTCTAATTTGATATCTAAAGATATGTTTAAAAGTTACTATAAAATGAAGTAAGAAACTAGATCTACATAATGTCACCTTTAAAAAGAAGCAGGAGAATGTTGATACTGATACAGTAGTACAAATGTAGCACAATACAGTATATAATAGCTAAATCTTAGAAGTAGCCTGTATATCCATCAATAGATGAATGGATAAAGGAACTGTGTTTATGGAGTACTACTCTGTCATAAAGAAGGATAAAGGAGTAATTTGTAGGAAAATTGATTCATCTTGAGACCATATTGTTAGATGAAATAAATTGGACACATGAGCTTAAATGCCACATGGTTTCTCTTATAGGAAAAACCCAAAATATAAATAAAGAACAAAACAGAAGATAGACAATAGGAAATAGGAAGATAGATCTTTTACAAAAGGGAAGTGGGCCAAAAGATGGAGGGAGGCAGGAGGATAGAGAGGGGAAGGGGATGAAAAAAGAATTATGTACTTGTACAGACTTCCCAGGAGGAATATAACCACTATGTATTACAAAAATGTACTAATAAAAATGAAAATTTAAAAAGATACTATGCACAGTGTTTATGCACTGAGCTTCAGAAAGAGTAGCTATGTATATTGTCCAAAAGTTCAGAATAATGCAAAGTTTCAGAGAAATAGTACCCTTTTGCACAAAAATACAGGAATTCAGCAACATTGCTTGACTCTCCATGAAACATAGAATGCTCCTACGTTTGACTCCAATCTTCATTGTCTCAGTTTTCTATTGCTTCTGCAACAAATTGCTACAAATTCAGTGGCTTCAAACACCACAAATTTTCATCTTATAGATTTAGAGATCAGAAGTTTAAATGGATCTCATTAAGTTACATTCCTTTCTAGGGCTCTAGGGATGATAATACTTTCTTTGACTTTCTAGTTTCTAGATGTGTCCACAATTCTTGGACCCTGCTCCCCTCCCATCAGAAGAAATGAACAATGGCCAGATGACTTTTCGGGATGCCAACTCTCTGGTCCTCATTCTTCCCGCTCTTCTTCTTCTACATAGTATGCCCCTCCCCCTCCCCCCCAAAAAAGCATATGTTGAAATCCTATCCCCCAGTGTAATAATACTTGGCCATGGGACCCTTGAAGATAATTAGATCACAAAAGTGGAGTCTTCATGAATGGAATTAGTATTTTTAGTAGAAGAGGCATGCCTAGCTAGTACTCTTTCTATCATGAGAGGATACAAATGAGAATTAGGACATCTGCAAACCAGTAAGCAGGCCCTCACCAGACATCAGATCCACTGGCACCTTGATCCTGAGCTTTTCGTTTCCCAGGACTGTGAGAAATACATGTTTGTTGTTTAAGCCTTCCAGTTTATGGAATTTATTACAGCAGCATGATCTGCTAAACACTATGTGAGAATCCTTGTGATTCTATTAGTACCAACAAAATAATCCTCATTGCGTTAAGGTAATAAGGCATGTTAACATAATATACATAGACACCTTGGAGGGTGCCCACCACATTGGCTAAAAGAGCAATTTACTGATAACTAAAAACATTTATTAAGCTATGTTAGAGAATTAAGCTTCAGAATTTGAAAGGGGATAATTACATTAGACATTTGAGCAAAAACAGCCAAATGCTGATAAATTTTGTAGAAAATCCTAGTTTTGGTCCTTCTTATGAGTGCACATTTACAGTACATAATGATCACATTTATTATGGGGAGTTGGTACACATACATAACCCATCTTATTTCTTTTCTTTCATCTCCTACCCCTCCTGTCCTCTTGCCAACTCTTGGTCTCCTTCCCATTTACAACTGCTCAACAGCTCTATTTCAAAGTTTTTCCCCAATTCTTATTTTTTCATGCCTTTTCTCACACTTCTCTCACCTAAATCTTGTAGAAGAATCATTTCTAAACATCCTCAAGTTTTTGGAACATTCACAAACCAAATGAAATTATAATATATGAAAGAAGGAATTAAAGGACAGCATTATATTAGGAAATACCTATTAATTTACTGTTACTATAAGATTAAATATGGTTCTCCTTCTGATATGTCTCAAAAATCTTCCTCACACTCCCGTTCCCCAACCCTAAAAATGCTATTCTCTATCAAAAACTCTTCTAAAGTTAGAAACACTCCTCTTTCCTTCACTGGGAACAAAATCAAAGGAAGAGTTATGGAAGAGTGGTCCGATACTGACGATGTCATAGGTGACCCTTCTTGGTGATGAGGAAATCAGAAATGACATTTCTAACATATTGAGAAACTAAGGACCACTGATATCAATAATAATGTTGATAATTTTCTAAAGAATAAGACCACTTTAGTTTTTGATCCTCTTACTAGTATAGCATATATTTTGTGGAAGGGGGATAGAAAATTACCTAATTGTTTCAGGCAGTTTTCTGTGTTTTCTTTTAGGAGAAAACAAAAACACCATAAAAGTAGATTGAAACTGCATTTTTTTAGGAAACCAAAAGATTTCCATCATATCTATTCTACATCAATAATTTCCTTTTGAGAATATCACAAATATCAATTCACATAATGATGCTTCTAAATGGATAAAAACCTACTCAATTTTTCCTCTTTAATAAATCAAGGAAATAAACAGTGCATTTTAAAATGGCTTACATTCTAAAATAATAAAACAATGATTAGGGATATAATGAAAACTTTCAGCACTTAAATGAGTTTTCCTTTACTCAAATAATCAATGTAATTCTAGAAAAAATGTATGAAAACCAAGCAAACAAATCTCTGAGGTACAAATCCTTCGTGAATTTCAATAATTTAGTTATAGAACAGGAGACATTATGTGGTGTAAATAAATGTCCACTGTGTTGTATTTTAAAAAATAAGGGGTATAAAATGTTCATTGCTGAAAATAAATGTCGTATAACTTAGAAATCATATAAACATATGTTCTCCGTTTGGTCAACTGTATTTCGAGGTCCTGAAAGACTATGAACACATCAGTATTGTTATATCCCAACAAAATGTCTGTTATACGATCTTTGCAGGCAACCTTACTTATACTGGCCCAATTAAATGTCCTTTGTCCAGAAAAACGAATACTGGATCCATCACAGGAGAGTAATAATACATGGAGGCTTTATAAGACACTCCATTAAGAATACAACCTTTTCTAGTACAAAATAATTTGGCCTAATAATCTATTTACACCACATTTCATTTATCCATTAATGGATGTCAAAGTTGATTCCATGTCTTGGCTATTGTGAATGCAATAAACATCTAATTATAGCCAGGGATTTAGCTCAGTGGTTTCGTCACCTGCTGCGCAAGCGCAAGGACCCGAGTTCAA
This sequence comes from Heterocephalus glaber, assembly GCF_000247695.1. The sequence goes on from NW_004624783.1 coordinate 15,766,323, forward strand.
TCCCTGGTACCAAAGAAAAAAAAACCATCTAATTACAGTTATCTCTTTAACATACTGATTTCATTTCCTTTGGATATATACCCAGCACTGGGACTGCTGAATCCTATGGCAGTTCTATTTTTAATTTTTAATAATAACATTCTATTTAAAATATGAAGATCAGATAGACTATGTAAGAAAAGATAATTTTTTTAAAATTGTAGGTACACTTAAAGTCCTTGAGAACATTAAAAATCACTGCAATTTATTCTCCAAGTTTCTCCTACATGCAACAAAATGAATCATCTTTGCATGGTAATGAAATTTTACTCCCAGGTACAACTACATGTGACTAATAGCTTTAAAATACTAACCAGTTTTGCAATAACCAAAGAAAGAAACTCCCATGGCATTAATTCACACAGTGTAACATTTTCCCTTCTCCAATATCTCTTACTTTTTAACATAAAATCCACTATACTCTACTTCATTTGAAGAAAAATATTTATTAAAAATCTCATTGTACATAAAGAATAGACATTTATGGTTCTCAAAAGCTGGATTGCATTAAGATATTCCAATAACCATGTTGTGTTCACTGTCCCTTGCTTTCCGAGTTCTACTAAGCATCCTCTTTGTGAGCAAAGGATACACCTGGGAAACTTCCTTAATTTACTTCTTTTCATCTGAAAATTTTAAAAGGTTTGCTGATGGCTATTATTTACAGTAGCTGAGTAAAGGGAAGCAGTGAGCCAATGGGAAGATGTTAACTATTCTATAAATGAAGTACTAAGGAGTAGAATCTTCTTTAAAAAGTCAGGAAAATGCCAGCTATCCTGTTTCACTGTGAACCCATATTCCATCTTTTCTTGTTCAACTTTCTCCTTTCTGGTCACTTTGTTCTTATATCCTTAGATTAAGACCTTGGCTACCTATTTAGATAGGTGCAATCACTGGATTCCTATTTTTAAAGAAATTCAGGACAGCTAATATACTTCCTATGAGCAAGGGGAGGAGGGAAAGTACATCTTTAAGACTCAAAATTAATGGAAAAAGCAATTGGTATTATGATTGCAGAGATACAAAATCTGTGAAAGCAAGTCTACAACAAAATAACTTTAGACAGAAGACGACGAAGAGACCAGAAGATGAGTCGAACCCAAGAGGTGGAGAGGTGTAGCTAAAGATAGGGGAAGTCGGTTCACTTGGTCTAAATATACTAAAATACTCATTAATAAAAGCCCATAGTTGGCCAATCATACCACTTTAGTAGATTACAAGCATCAATATCCCTTGTGTGCTCCCTAAAGATTTATCAGATATGGCTCAAAGTCCAAGAATCTAACAGTATTTTTGAAAGATTCTATGGTGAACCTGAAAGTATAGATGCTGTTGAAAATCAAACCTTCCACAAGGCCAGCACCTAAGAAGTATATCTAGCTATGGGAACAGCAATGCTTTGCTAGGTCCCTTCCACTAACATGACAAAAGAAAATATAATGGGAGCTGAGGAAGGATGGGACATCCTGAAGTCAGGAGTCATGCTCAGATTGTTTCCTGGTGTCAATACATCTCATGGTTTGTATACTGAGATGCTATCATGTTACTTGTCCCTCAGTTTTGCTCCCTGCTTTTCTTTTGGTCTGAACCACTGTTGAGCTCAAATGCAACCTATTTGAAATACCAGTCTTTATATGTAGCATTAAGCAGTACTGCAATGGGGCCACATTGACACAGTTGTTTTTACCTTTACCTTCTACTCATACTGACCTCACAAATCCATGAGGCACATAATCAGAGAAGGTAGAACCAAGACTTTCACCATGTGCATTATAGTCACCTCACACCTTTTCAATATCCAGCCCTCATTCACATTGACGGTCCTAATTCACAAATTTGCTTATCACCTTAATATGTATCAATGGTACTGAAGAATGCTGTTTTCTTCTGAATCAAAAACAACAGTGCCATTATTTAGATGCATATTCCCAGTGTTTATAGCTTACTGGATTAGAATTTCCATGTGCAGGAGTTAGAAATCTGCATCATAAAACTACATCATGTAGGTAATTTTATGTCCACTAAAATTTGAGAATTGGTGAAAATTACAGTGGTAGTGAAGTTAATTAAATAATTCTTTACTCCATTAAGTCATTCTATACATAATGATTTATTGCTCTGTATGTGTCAGATATTTGATAGGCTCTAAGATTATTAAATGACTTGAAAAGAGTATACTATTATTTTCAAATGGGGAAAACAGATAAACTAAAGACAACCAGAATAGAACATGATAGGTCCTCTCACAAACAAGCACAGAGACCTCTAAGCACATGGAAGGGTTGATTCTCTCAGTTCTAATGATTCTGAAAAGTTGCTAGACAGCCATATATTTTTATAACATGACTGTACTGTCTTAGAATGCCAAAGGCTTGCCTTTTATTCTGTACAATAAAACTACTACTAATGATGACAATAATAACAGTTCTTTTAAATTTGTCAGATGATCCCAAGGTACGCCTCATTATTGCACAACCTTCTGGCATTTAGACATTTAAAAGTACCATAAATTTGAGTTCTTCATAATAGTCATTCTTTCTAAGTTAGGTGGAATCTCAGTGTTGTTTAGATTTGCATGTTTTTTGTTTAATGAGAAACCCAAAATAAAAATAATGTAATAAGTAAAATAAAAGAGAGATAACAGGAAACAGGAAGGTATACTGTTTGGAGATGGGAGAGAGGGTCTGGGGAAGGGAGGAGATGGGAATGTACAGACAGAAAGGAAATAAAAAATAATCAAGGCATTAATTCTTCGAAAGAACATTATTGTTATTTATCAATCATATAACAATAAAATAAAAATGGCATAATTGTTGATATACCAATTGATATGTTCAAATGTAATTCAAAAAAAGTCACAAAAAGCCATGTTAGCCAAATGCTTTGACCACTGTTTCTGCTGTTATTCAGTGAGGTATTAAAAATGTTTTAAAATAATATAATTGCTTTATTGGCATTTCATACACATGACCTTATTGAAATTTTAATTTATAAAAAATCAACTAGGGATAAATTGTCTATTGACAATATATATATGAAAATTATTAAGCGATATAACTATCAATACATGACTTGCTAAATTTTTCCAGATGTTTGAGTACAGTATTTGTAAATTGGATATTTATTGTAATAACTATCACACTACATATATTTGTAAAAATTTAAAGTTTTATACCACATTACATAAGTGACTGTATAACTAATTTGTTCTTTTACTTGTAAAAGAGGAAATGTAAAGCCCAAATTTTCTCAAGTACAAATAATGTTTGATTTTTCTCTAATGTACCATAAGCACTATGGATAGACTATAGACCAACGATGGCAAACCTTTAGGGCTTTTAATGATACAATGATAGGTTCGCCACCACTGCTATAGACTGTTCTTACAGTGCACCATGTTTCAGGAATATAATACAATGTGATCAAGGTGACAATAGTTATTACTGAACCATATGTTGTTAAAAGCATTAAATATAAAATATATAAAATATAAATAAATATAAAATATTTTCAAATATTATACATCTGTAGGTAGTATATATAATAGTCAACACTAGAAGGAATACAAGATTAATAAAGCTTTTATATCCGGTAAGCTGATGTAAATTGAGATAAATGAGACACATTACAATTTAAGTTAAAGCAAGGTAGCTGCCAAGAGGAAGTACAAGCAAAAAGCTCAAAAGAGAATGTGACTGACTGTAGGTGGAGTGATAAAGTTTGATGGACCATAGAAGGATGTGTCTTAAAACTACCATTATTAATTTTAAAAATATAAATATTGTTCATTATTGTATTATTTACTGAGCTTCTTCTAGTGTCCAGCCACTTTGTTAGGTGGTAGTATAAGTAGTTCCTACTTAATACCCCTACACTAGAACAAAATGCTATACCCTCCCAGGTGAAGAAAACTGCAGTTCAGAGAGGTTAAGTACTTAGACCTAAGTCACACAATGTTTTGCAGAGCCAGGATGCAAGGATAGATCTCTCAGATATAAAACCTGCGTATTTTCTGCCACATTTCCATGAGCTACTTCCTTGAAAACTGGAACTAAATACAAACATAATCGTTGAAAATAAAAGGATATTGAGATAGAAAGATCCACGGTCTTCAGTTATTTAGTGGCAAAACTGACATGGAAAATCTGTTGATGAATACATGAAATCTCTTCCTAGATAAGTGCCTGTAAGCACACTGACATCAGCTAACAGGTTGGTTTTTCTAAATTTTGTTTCTTTCCTTTTTCCATTTTGTGTTCTATTTTGCTTTTCTGTGCTGGGAATGGAACTCAGGGCCTGCACTTGCTAGGTAAGCACTCTTGACTGCACTATATCCCTAGCCCTGACTTATTCTTATATAAAGTTTATCAATGAATCTGGGATGAGAATATAAAAAAAACCCCACATAGCCACATCTCTCCAAATTGTTATTTATGAATTCAGGGCATACACGGACCCTCTCTGGTCTCTAGAATCCCTTTTTCCCAGGACTGGGGTTCCAGCAGAGGATGGTACTAATAGGGCACTGGTAATTCTTCAATGTAATTTCTTTGCAACCTCAGGCTCCCCCAACACACACCTTTAAACCAGCATAATCAGTGGCATCTTTAGCATCTCTCCATTCCTGTTACTTCTATCATATGGCCTCTGAAGTTCCTGCGGTGCTTTCTTATTACCACTTTTTCATCCACTTCAGTCCATTCTCTGTACTTTTTTCTTACATAACAACTTTCGCACTGTCTTATTTAAATAATTATTTGCTCACATTTTGCACTAATTACTAACCTCTTAGTTACTAATTACCAACTTCTTCCCCAGGTATAGGCTACTCCACACTCTACAAGGTGAGTCCAAACCACACTCAGCCTACTACCTCCATTTCATTACAAACAAACCAAACAATCAAATTACCTTTTCTTGTTTTCTTTATTGGATATCCTTGTATTTTGACATACTCCTACTGATACTACTAGAGCTAGCTTAAACACTATCTTCGCTATGATGCTTTTGCCAGTTTCCCCATTCACCTTTTCTAATAACACTTATAGGTATCTCTTGCAGCAGTTCTATAGTAATGAATCTGTTTATATAAATTCTGTATATCCTGCAAATGCACAAAGCTGAGGTCATGGATGACTGGATTTTGTAACTCAGGCATCCATACCAGGGTCTGGAATAGAAAGGGTACAAAGGACAGCTTAGATGATATGAGGAAAGGGTCCTTTGTATCTTGTTTTAGATTTATGTTAAGTACAGACAAAAATAAACAAGACATATACTAATGGATTTTCACTTAATCCTATATAATGAAGAATTGAAGAATGTTTTTATTTGCCACAGAATGTTTTTGTTTTTCTCCTTGTTTATTGTATGTTAGGCAGGATGATTGGTTGTTGATTGGTTGGTTGGTAGGTAGATTGGCTCACTTGGATGGATGGATCGATGGATGGACATATAGCTGGATATATGGTTAATAATTTTAGCAGGGAATTAAAGCAATAAAAATTTTTGAAAGGATAACAAGCAGCAATATACATAGGCTGATTTGAACTATCAAGATAATCCTTAGAAGCATCAACTAAATACTTGGTTAATAATTTTTTTATCTGCTTAAAATATACTGAGGATGGGCTGGGGATTTAGCTCCATGGCGCTGTGCCTGCCTCGCAAGCGCAAGGTCCTGAGTTTGATCCCCAGTAACAAACAAACAAACAAACAATACATATATATATAGGAGAGGTATATAAATTGTCAAAATAATTTGAAAAGGCTATTAAGATCATCTATAAGATATGTTTTTCTGCCAATAAATTTTGCTTGGGCAAACAAAGATTTTAAAACTCAGTTTAGTAATATTACAACTATCTCACATATCAAAAGTCAGTGATTACTTCATTCTTAATGATGTTTTCCCAATTTAATTGTATTTTTATTTATTTATTTATTTTTTGGTACCAGGGATCGAACTTGGGACCTTGTGCTTGCCAGGCAGGCTCCGAAACCACTGAGCTAAATCCCCAGCCCTTTAATTGTATCTTTAAAAGACTAGCTTTATATTTTATTTTCTATATCTGGACTTGTACGTTTTTTGTACTTTCTTTGTACTTTATATATATATATATCAACTACTTTGATATATATTAATATATATGATATATATATCAAGTTAAAAAGAAAACAATAGCTAGAAAGAGTATCTTATATGTCCTTGAAATCCTTAAAAATACAAATTAGTGGTAGGTTATGATTATTCAGTTAAAGCCTTCTAATAGAAATGCTAAATATACCACCTGACTATATACCTACTCCTGCTTTTCACTAAAATTTGTTCCCCAATAAGTAACTGGGACAAAAACGTTAAAATACTAAAATATTTAACTTTTAATTAGCATATTTTAAAGAAATTGAGGAGCACTTTCCAGTTTCTGTAGTAATATTCTTCAGTATCTTATTAAAATAACTTTCTACTTTGGTGAATAAGCATAATAAGAAGACACCAAACTGAACTAAATTTTGCTAATATAAGCTGTTTAAATGGGCACTCATGCTGGCTGATATACAGTCTCTTTCATCCTAATACAAGGTGAAGTAATTCTTCATAATTTATTCTACAAGGAATGTATTGTATTCATAGATACAGCACTTTCTTCCCTAGGAACATGTAGATAATCTAAGAAAGAAAATCAGATAAGCAATTCAGGACCAACTCAAGAAGATTAACTTTAAGGAAATGGAAAATAATTAAATATAGATAATTTCCCCAAGCCCAGAGGGACATGTTAAATACTGATAAAATGAGACAGTAAAGTCATTTAATTTAGCAAGATAGCAGTCATCTAAAAAATAACAACAAATACCATGATTCCTGGGCTGCTGTAAGTGGTCACAAGATTCTATGGAATAGAAGACATGAACCTGGAGGACTGTTGTTTTTTCAGGGGTGTCTTCCTGTAACAAATGCCTCCCATTCTGCTAAACATACAGAAATCACTTAAATATTAAATGCAGCTACGCATGCTCACATGTACACATGAAAGCTAAATGAAACTCAGGAGTACTGCAAGCTTACCCTCTAACTGAGTTGACTGAAAGTCATATTGCTTTCTGATCTCAATAGGAACTCACAAATAATTTATCCAACTAAATATACAAATCCAGAGAAAATATTAAATCCACATCATTTGGCTAATATCCTACTGAAAAATAAATGATGGAACAAAGTCTTATTACTAAGGTTAAAATATATCTAGTCCAAAAGAGTAAATCCCTTGGGCTTGTTCAATGCTAAGTCAAGAGTATACTGTGGCATTTAACATAAAATACACTCCTTGACTCTTCAGACATAAATCAGGAAACTATTAGCTAACACATACCAATTGATTTTCTGAAGCCCTATAAAGAGTCTCACATAATGTCTTTCACAATTAGGAGGAAAACCAATTGATCTTATGATTAACTTGGCTAACATAGGATGTACATTTAGGTCAAAGCATGAATATTGGGTTTGATATTGACCAAGTTGGCTATCTACATGGATCAAATTAAACAAGTAATTTCCAGCATGTGGCCACATCTGACCTGGCCTTCTATCTATTAATCTGACTTTATTTAGAAGTTCAGCTATTAAATTTGTATAATTTATTTACCTCAATATATGGCTGAACTACTAAAATTTGTTCTATTGGAAATTCTAAGTGTAGCCCCAGGTAAAACAGGCAGTTTACTTACATGACAGCACTAAATTTGAGTGACTGTATTGAGGAAGAAAAAAACTGTAATTTCTGTGCTGTTGGAAAAATTACTTCAAAGCTCCAAGCCAATATTAATGTTTCTACCTTGAAAATAAAATAGAAAATCAAAGAACTAGAACCACTCATCTAGTTAACATTTACTTACACTGAGTTAGATTGAGTATGAAATTAAATATTAGAGAAGTTATTGAAAATTGCTCCAAATATGTGTATTATGTACAGTGTAAAATTGTAACTAAAGAACATGGAATATTCTTTCAGAGTTTACCACACACTGAAAACTTTAACAAGACAGAAAGCACAGCTATACTATTGGAGAAATAATTTTACCTCTACTGATACACAAAACTAGAAATTTTCCAGGTTAAATTTTTTTCATGGCTAAATACCCAGTAAATAAATATTTGGAAAGTTATATATAAGAAAATTTCAGTGATACAAACTTGGCATCAATAACCTGAATAATATAGGGTAGCATTGTTTTAACAACCAAATAGCCAGAGAAGAATCTGTCACTTCAGTAAAGTTGCAAGAAATTGTATTTTTTTTTTACTCAAAGGCAGATAAGAACAATATTAATAATTTTAAATGCATATGGTCAGTTATTTGATTTAGATGGTTTAAGTGCTACAGCAGGAGTGTCAAGTAGTCACTATAAGTCTGTTTCTTCTCTGATTATTTTCTTAAATTCGTTATAGTGTATAATTAGTACTATTATTGATGCTCTGAAAAAAGACAATGAACAATCTATTTTAATTTATCACATTTTCTCTTATGACATCTTAATTATTGTAGTTAAAATAGTTAATTATTGTAGTTAAAAATCACTTGCTTTCAAAAAATATTCTGCCATATAGAAGGGTATGGTCATTATGGTCATTAGAATTTGCTTGTTTGGTTTTTTTGTTTGTTTGTTTGTTTTTTGCAGTACCTGGGATCGAATTCAGGACCTTGTGCTTGTCAGGCAGGTATGGCGCTACTGAGCTGCATCCCTGGCCCAGGATTAGAGAATTTTGTTCTTAATTGTTGGACAAAATATTTTTCCACAATAAATTTTAAAAATGGAAAAGAGAAACTGATTAGCTTTATTCACCATATTACTTGATGGCATCATGTGGACATATTTCCATGAGAAAATCTAATGTGAAACAAGTTGTAAATAATCGAGAAACTGAGACAAAGTAATCAACCTGAAATTTAAAAATCTAAAACCTTCATTTATTATATAATCAGATAGCAAAGGACACAGGATGGATGTTCTTAAATAAGCCAAATATTACCAACGATATGCTGGAATAAGACAAAGAAGGAAGAAAGTACATATAATATTCCAAGCTTCTTACAAAATCTTTAATGTTACATGTAGTTCACTTGCTACAGAAAATGAAAAGCTTCTATTCTAGAAGATACTAAGAAATTCTCTTTTCAAAAAAATCTAAGATTAACAGTTGAGGGAAAACAACTTTGCATTATTTTTCAGTAATAATAAAATAGAAGGAACAAATATTCAGTAGTATCTATGAGCCTGGTACCAGGAAATATACATATTGGCATCTACTTTACTTCTGCCAACAAGTTTGACAGCTATATACAATTATTTCTACTTTTAAAAATATATGTAAATTAAGGCTCACAGAAATTGAACATTTTTTCAAGGTCCAGTAGTTACATTGGTTGGAAAATGAACTCAATAGGATTAATTCAAAAGGTTTACATAATTTTGGAGAGTGGAAAAAAACAGAAGAAGAGAAATTGAAACTATCAAAATGAACCTTTCATATTTCTATACTTACTTAAACATTTTCTTCACATTTTTTGGAGAAAAAAATTGAAAACCATTTAGAATAAATACATATTAGAACATGTAATGAACTGCACAGGAAAGACTGCCAAATTGTTAGCATTAATGAAGTGGCCTTAAATACTATGATATTGGGATTTGCCAGTTTTAGCATTTTAAATATGTTTTGTGCTAGGTTAAAAAAAACCTAGGAACACAAACATGGCAAGAAGAAAGGTGGCTAACGACAGTTCTAGCAGAACAATTCTGGAATACCAAAATAATCATTCTAGTAAAGGTAAGAAGATTCAAGTCATGAATGCAGATTTTTTCATGATAAATGTCTTTTTATTTAAATACTATAGAGAATAAGACAGTAAGTATAAGGCCAAAATTACTCATAATAGTCATATAATGAATCTTGAATCTATTAATATGGTTGACTTTGAGCAAGATTTAGGCTTTTATTCTTATAAGAAAAGAATATGCTCTTAAATATGTTTTCTTTTAAAATCTTCTGTTTGCATAACTAAGTGTTTGATAGAGTATCAATAGAGCAATAATACACAGCAAGACAGGCCCTTGCCTTGCCTTCATGTTTTTTTTCCACAAAATATTTGTTCCAGAAATGTAACAGTTTGTGCTGCTTCTGCCCAATGTATCAAAATGTTTAATAACTCTTTGAACTGCATCATCCTTCAAGAATGTTGTTAGATCCGCCCACCTTTCAGGAAATGTACTGTAACTCTGCCCCTCTTCTCCAGTGAGCATGCTCCCTTATCATAGATCCCTATATAAGGAGGCTCCCATTTCCAGTCAAGCACTCAGACTTCGGAGTAAGAATTCTGAGCCCACCAGCATAATAAAAGGTTTTCTACCACCTCTTTCAGTGATCTTCAGATTCTCAAGTCTTCAAGTTGCAGTAGCTGAGACCCAGAGCTGTAACACTGAGTTGTACCACCCAGTTGTACCTCAGAGCTGTGACACTTGGCTATGACATTGAGCTGTAACACTTGGCTATAGCAGTGAGCTGTTCCACTTTGCCACAACAGTATTAACTCACATAGTCGGATTCATAGGGAGCAAACATTTTTTACTTAAAACCCATACAAATTGTAGATTTAAATCAACCTGGTAATAATAAATGATGCAAAGGACACATTTCTATTATTTAATAAGTAAAAACATATACTTATTTATTGATAATAAAATGAACAGAAATCATAACCACTCTTATGGACTACATTATATAGTATTTTTGTATTTATCTTAAACATTAAAACATGTTAATATGACTTTTTGAGAGGAAATATAAATCATCAGTATTACATTGAATCCTGTCCAGTTTGTTTCACTTTGCAAAAAATTTATGACTGTGACTCAATCATAGCTCTTCAAGACTCAATACTTTTATCTGTAAAACAAGTATAGTAATTACATCTGTCTCATGGGCCACTATGAGCATTAAGTTAGGTACCAATGATGAAAAATTACCATCATTACCATCATCATCATTAAAATCATGAAAAAATTTATCCTTGTGGAAAAGGAGTATGTTACTTTTGAAATTACAACTATGTCCTACTCATTTTTACATTTTCATTAGTCCCAACTAATTTAACCTTTATATTTATGAAACCAAGTAGAAAAAAATAAAAGTATTTGAACTAACATCATTTCTGCCTCATTAATTAAGGTAAACTTAAAATTTCTAAGAAGAAAATAAATATTTCCATCCATTTACTCAATAAGAACAGCGGACATAAATTTACAAGGGGTAGAAAAGTACAAACCAGCTCTCTCTCTCTCTCCAAATAGCTGGCCAAGAAAATTTCTCATGGCTTTATTTCTTGGTTAAAATTTTAGAAATGCCCAAGGCACTATAAAAAAGATTTTTAAAATTCTATAATAACCCAGGATAAACTTTAAGTGTTCCTATATTGCCTAGCTATATTCAAATACATATCCTATATTAAGTACTCCTTATGCATAAAATTGCTAAAACCTAAAGTAACTGAAATGCTCTAATTTAAATAGAACAAAATTGCAAAGCTAATAAAAATCAGGTTAATATTCTAAATTAAATTAGCAACTTGATATAAAGAATAGTTATTTGTGGTATCTTTTAAAAGCACAAACTAACAAACATTTTTTAGAAACCTGAATACACAGAAACCGTTTAGGAAGACAGTTACCAGTGACAAGGTAGAGCAGAAATGATGAGATGGGGTTCAAAGGATACAAATTTCTGTTATGAAGGATAAATAAGTTCATAGAGCAAATGTAGAGAATGAAGATTAGAGATAATGATATTGTATTTTATACTAGACATTTGCTAAAAGAGATTTTGGGTAATTGTACCACACATTAAAACATAAAAAAGACCTATGTGAGATTGTTGGTATATGAAGTCATTTGAGAGAAGTAATGAGAGTAGTACATATTTAAATTATTGTATTTAAATTTTTAGGAACTTTAAATGTAAATAACTGGAAAAGTAAGGACCTTCTTGAATTTAGCAAGTCCATCTTGCAGTATATGGTACATGAAGATTATTTTCTCCACCCTTTTCCCTACTGGACAATTTCAAATATTTGTTGGGAATTAAATTCACTTGGCCTTTCATCAATGTAAGTGCATTATTCATGTTTGCTTACTTCTTTTCTCAGTAGTCTTGGACAATTAAAGTAGAACAATATGGCATCAAAATGTTTACACATACAAAGGCTAAACTGTGAAGCAAAATAAAGCAGCTGCATATATCTATATATGTAGTGATATTATATCATAATATTATAAGGTAAATATAAAAAATATGTCAGTATAAAAGTAGTATATACATTTATTTCTTAATCACAGAATTAATTTATTTGAGACACTTAACAAAAGGTTATTACTTGTTCCAAAATTGAAGTATTGTAGAGAACATCTGTCCCTGAGAACTTGTCCATGGACACCCACAGGAGTAGCCTGAGTACACTGGTTTCTATTGCAGGATCTTCACTACAGTGTGAATTGTGTTGTCAGTTTTGTTCCCACAAATTTAAAGTTTTTCAACTGTTTTTTTTAATTCTAGGCTCTCAGATTTGGATTCTCATTCTCTTTTTCTTTCTTACTGAAACCACTAACAGTTCTCACCTACACCCTCATTACACTCCTACCTTACCCCAGCCAGAGTCACAGCCCTGGACTCTAGCTTGCTGAAATTTATACACATATTCATTCACTCACACATTTAAATTTGCATCTGCTTTGTATAATACTCCATGTTGGCAAGGGGGTTAGGGAAAGTTATGGATTTTATAGATCCTTTTAGGCCAAAATGTCTTCTACTAAACTCTCACTTGATTCATGAGGAACAACTCGCTGCTTAGAGGAAATGCCACACAGTTGACCTGAAATTAACTTCCATTACCACTATGAAGTTTTCTGCATCACCAATAATTTAAAATAGATATCGATGCCTTTAACTTCCATTTTTCCCCAGAAAAAATTACTAAACATTCAGACTAGAATCCAGTCAATACAACAAAACTTTAAAACTTTAAAAATATCCAGGGGAAAGAAAAGAAGGGAAAGGAAAAATTATGAGAAATGGAAAAAATGGAAACAAGGTCTTCTGTAAATAGGGAGGGGTGGAGGGGGTGAAGGGAGGGCTGGGAATGGGGAAAAAATAAGAACCAAGATGCATCATGTAAATGTACAAGTTCCCAATGAGAAATGTAAGTGTAATGTATATCTAAAATGTACCAATAAAAGAATTTTTTAAAAATCATACTATCCCAAAACTTTAAAAATACCATACGTGTCTTACTAAGAAGAAGCAGGGGATTTAACTTATTCCAAGTTTATTTTCCATAATAAAAATCTAAACGATTTTCGCTGTTTTTATCAAAAGTAAATCCTCAATTATTAAAGAAAAAATGTTAAAAAGTAGCTATTCAGTCTTGCTTTCCGGTAATTAAACTTTTCCTATCTGTCATTCATAAAAGGACATTTTGAAAAATTATTTTCTGAATCATTTATAACAAACAGTTTTTACTTCATACTGCTTTCTTAATAGTTTGCATACTGCGAAGACACAGGTGTATACTATGAAGAATAACATGTGCTAAGAAATTTACTGTAAAAGTCCCTATTTGGCTTATGAGATGATATATTAGAAAACATACAGTCACTCAAATGTAAAAATGATTAAAAAGTAAATACTCCTAAGTTATTTTTTTTTAATTTATATATATATTTATTGGTACATTTTAGGTATAAAATACATTTACATTTATCATTGGGTGTTTGTACCAGAACATGACATATCTTAGTTTT
>NW_004624783.1:15783874-15863215 GCF_000247695.1 Heterocephalus glaber
TAAGGAAAACTATAAGTACAGTATATAATACTTTATATGATAAGAATTATGTGTTAATATTTTTTACCAATTTCTTTAGCAAAATATTGAGAATTTTTCATATCTTTAAATCTTTAAATAAACCTCTACAATTGCCAAAGATTAAAACTAGACCCGTATCTGTCACCATGCACTAAACTAAAATACAAGTAGATTAAAGATCTAAATATTAAAACAGAAACACTAAACTCGCTGGAAGACAAGTTAGGTAGAACTCTCGAAGACATTGGCACTGGAAAGGACTTTATGAACAAATCCTCAGTAGCACGGAAACTAGCACAAAGAATCAACAACTGGGATCTCATCTTATTAAAAATCTTCTGCAGTGCAAGAGAAACCACCAGCAGAGTTAAGAGACAACCTACAATGTGGGGAAAAATTTTTACCAGCTGTTCCTCAGACAAAGGTCTACTATCTAGAGTATATAAAGAACTCAAAATAATCAGATGCCCCCCACAAATATAAAGACCCAATTCAAAAATGGGCAACTGAAATGAAAAGACATTTCTCAGGCAAAGAAGTAAAAGCAGTAAATAAATATATGAAAAAATGTTCAACATCACTGGTCATTTGAGAGATGCAGATGAAGACAATGCTGAGATTCCACCACATCCCAGAAAGAATGGCTGCTATCATGAAATCAACCAATAACAAATGCTGGCAGGGCTGTGGGGAAAGAAGAACCCTGCTCCACTGCTGGTGGGAGTGCAGACTGGTTCAACCACTGTGGAAATCAATATGGAGGTACCTTAAACAACTAGGATTAGAAGTCCCATTTGACCCAGCTATTCCTCTTCTGGGTATCTTCCCAAAAGAATTAAAAGAATCATACCACAGTGATATACATACACCCATGTTTACAGCGGCACAGTTTGTAATAGCTAAAACTTGGAAACAGCCCAAGTGCCCATCACCTGGAGACTGGATAAAGAAGATGTGTTTTGTTTTGTTTTTTAATAAAATGGTGTACTACTAGGGCATAAAGAAAGAGAAACTAGAGACATTTATAGCTAAATGGATTCACATTGAGGCCATACTCTTAAGTAAAATAAATAGGACACACAGGTGTAAATACCAATAGTTTATCTGGTGTGAAAAACTAAAAGTGTAAATAAGAATCAAAATGTATAATTGATATTGTGAAATAGGCAGAAAATGTCTAAAGGAATAGGGGAAGTGGGAGGGGAAGGGGAAAGGAAAGAAGGGAAAAGAAAAAGAAAAACATGGAAACGAAGTCTTTGTAAATAGGTAAGGGTGGAGGAGGTGAAGGGAGGGCAGGGGAATGGGGAAAAAAATAAGAACCAAGATACGTCATGTAAAGGTACAAGATCCCAATGATGACTATAACTGTACTGTATACCTAAAATGTACCAATAAACTAAATGAAGAAAAGGGCCTCTAAATCTGTGGTGCTTCTGATAACTCCTTAAAAAACTATTTTGTCAATTTAAAATAATTTAATTCATTATTTTTGAAAAGTTGTCAAATCTCTTGTAGTAACAATCTAATCTAAACAAATTTATGTTAAGATTATACACATCATTATGTTTAAATTCTTCATTCTAGTCATGTATATATGGCAGAATGCTGTCTTCATTTAGGTTTGGGGAAAGGACTTACCCTTTTTTTTTTTAGTTTTCTATATACTGTATTATGACCATTACTTGTCCCTGTGTAGTGAACAGCTATTGGATACGTTCTTCACAAAATTATTTAACCTCATAGTAAATGTGCCGCTCTGAATGACACACAAGGGCAACGCTACATACAAAAAGAAGTGTTGTTCATTAAATAATGGCTACATATGATGGGTTAGGTATGAAAAGCTATTATTTGACTCTTGCAATTGCTGTGTATCATCTTTTATTTTTGTCATTTCTGAAGGTCATACTTCCTAGGACTTTGTGTTGTAACAGAAGCCACTATAGGTTCCAAGTTGCCAGCTCCAATTCATTACCCCATACACTTTCTAACCTAGAGATCCACTTGCTTCAGAATAAAGGCAGTGCTTTAAAAATAGCAAGAAGGTACAGATGAATGGACTACACAATGAAATTCTACAACACACAAGTATTCATACGAAAGCAGTCGACATTAGTTCTATTTCTAGTATATTAATGATTATATCAATAAAGCAATTCAAGAAAGGTTTTATATTCCCATATGAAATATTTATGACCATTACTGTCCCTTCTTTGTACAGCTGATATTCTTGAAAATTGTCTAAATTTAGAGCTAGTTTTATAACAAATGCTCTAAGCTTATTTCCTTCTAAATTCACACTTTTACATATTCAATGCACTTATTTCACTTCATTTTATTGGATAAGTCAAATTTCCTTCAGGAAAAAAATGGTGTATAAGTCTAGGTCAAGTAGTTTATGCTGCTGTAATAAATAAGTCCCAAACTTCAGTGTCACAAGAAAAGAATATTATTATCTGCATCAACGGGATATGTATATTTGATTGAAATAAAGTATGCCTCATGTCTACAAAACTCTATGTCAACTATTCTATACATGATGACTGAGTGATGCAAACCATCTTGACTTTGTGGCTCTACAATATGTGCACAAGTTATCAGACAGATACTGGATAATGATGCAGAAGTGTCTCCTTGCTCCTTCCCAGACATCACATGTATTTCCCCCAATCAGGTTAGGCAGAACATTACATCTAGACTGACTAACTGGAGATCTTCATAAAGTCTAGTTTCATTATACTATAAAAGGAGGGATAAGAATCAAAACAGCTTGCCAGGTCATAAACATAAATGAGTTTATGTAGGTAGAAGATATTAAGAATTAATTTTAAAAAGGCAAATTTGAAATTTCCTTGGCAGCCATCCACCGATGTTTGTGTTCATTGCATTTTATTGAAATAAATTAACTTACCATTTTTTTTCAAAAGGCAGTATAGTCAACAGACAAAAAAGTAGGGTGATGAAATTTAAACTAAAATTGAACAGTTACAGCCTTAAGCATGATGTATTAATTTTTCTGTGCCACTATACCGTCAACCAACAGCAATAATGATTCAGCAATCATTACTATTTCCCTGACATGTTATTACATATGCACTAAAGACTTTTTCTATGGCTGCATGCCAATAACTAAAATATTATCAGTAATAATTTCAAATTTATATTAATTACATTATCAAGTTTTAAATTCCCATGGTGAATAGAAAACACAGTTTGAACATTCTCACCTCTGCTCTGTGTCAGAATCATTTTATTTCTTTCCTTATAAAGAGTTAACTTTGAAAAAAATCACATTAAACATTTCTTATATAAAAAATTTTTATGGGTAGAGATTTGTCTGCCATTAAATAACCATCAAAATTTTCTGGGCACTTATTTCAGTTTTATTGTATTTTCAGTTAGAAATGATTTCTTCTCTTAAACAAGGACATAAATTTCCAGTATAGATTAAAGTAGAAGACATGAGCCATTTGTTATTGATAAAAATATCACAACAAAGAGTTTAGCACTTCTCAGTCCTTAAAATAGTTTCAATATATGAATCTATCTTAAAAAAGTGAAACTCTTAAATGAAAAGCAAATTATTCTTGCCAAACTTTCGAGATGTTGGCATTTTTGAACTATTAATTAACTATGAATTTTACAGTTACACTGAAAGCAGAAATTATTCCTAAAGATTTATATGGCTAGGTAATTCAAGAAAGAATCAAAGTTTTGTGAACCTGCTTAACATGAAGTTGTGTTGTATTAATAATACCCATTACAGCAAATACCTTGTAGAGTTAACAGATGATATCTCTATATTTATTGTATTCAGTCAAGAATTACTTATAAATCCTTTGTGAGTAGTTACTGGGCAAAACATACAGACCACTAAGGAAATTCTGTATATCTTACTCCTAATGTTAATAAAACATTCTATTGGGGGAAAAAAGCTTCTACTTAAATTGGTTGAGTTTAATCAGGGTAGATTCCTGGTGTAAAGTTGGCATACCAAATGTCTGTCAAACTGTTTCTACTGGAAGAAAGAATATAATATTTTTATTATATCACTTGAATGTCATCTTTTTATCCTTAAAAATGTTAATCATAGTATGTGGTAATAATATGGTAAATTAAAAATATCACATAATATTTTTTAAATTATAAATTATATTTTTAGTATGTATATATGTAAAATTAGTATTTCTTTCCATCTAAAAATCGACATACTAATTATTTTTTTTGTCTGCAATGTCAGGCTTAAGTGTTTCCTATGTTCAGTCATTTTTAAGTAGGCACCACTTCCTATGAATCATTTTCTTCCTCTAAAAGAACACAATCCAGGTAAAGGAGAAGACATGACTCATTTACTACTGAGGAAAGTAATGTTACACCTAAGTCTTTAGGACTCTAGTTAGTACAAACAATCAAAACTATGAACCCATTATTAAATTGCTTTAATGGGGTCATATTACATAGTGTGAGGATGAGAAGAGGGACACATAGGCTGGGTGGCTATGCCCTAGATGGCATTATTGAGGATGTTATATTTCTGAGAGTAGATTTAGGGTACATACAGAGTTTTCTATGTAAAAAGATTCTAGGCAGAAGGACAGCATGGCAAAGCCACAGAAATGTGATAAAACATGGCAGGGTTCTAAAACGTGCCATTTAAAAGAATACTGTAATACAAAATGAAAAAAATGAAGGTAATGCTTAGGTAGTTCCAGTGTCTTTGTGTCAGGCCTGAGTACAAACTTATGTCTGATTTCATAAACTACAACCTTAACATTGCCCTTTTTTTTTGAGGTAAAGGGCAGGATGAAGGACAATTACACCCAAACTCAGTATGTTTAAAAATTATGTCACATCGAGGTGAACATCTAGAATGTATTTTAAAAAATATGGGGAGAGGGAATCAAATTTTCATAATCCTACAAAAACCTTTTTCCGGCTGTGAAGTCTGGCGAGCTCACCATTTTTTTCAGTTTTTTGGCTCCTCTACGTATTTTTATGCATTGTATGAAAAAAACTAAATTATTATTAGATTAATGCTTCAACTACATGTCATAATTTGATTTAAAATTAAATGTATAACTCTACTTCCCTAATCCCTTAGTGAGTATCATTACTTTTTAAAGGAGGATCAAAGTCATTTTTTACAGAAGTGACACATCCCAAATAAAACAGCTGATAGGTGGCTAAGTCAGAATTTGATCCCAGGTCTTCACATTTCAATTGAAGTACTTGCTTCAACACTGTACTAAACAAAGCAAACACTTGAATTTGAAAACACCCTAACTTCACCTTAAGTCAAACTATTAAGAGTCACTGTGCAAATAGAAGATATTCATTAAGTCCTCCTACATAAGTGAAAAACCCTGAGCTATAGATTCAGCCAATCTATGTATGTTTCTGTTCAGAAACAGCTGAACAAATATTTTAAAACTGCAGTGAGTCATGTGAGTAGTTTAAAGGAGACAATAAACATGCAGAACTTCAAGAACTTATCATGAGTGATTTTTTTAATGCTGTCATTTTAGCATCCAGTTGAACTAAAATTGATTAAGCCTAAGTTTTTCATAATTCTTGAAAGGTGGAATTAACTAATGAATCAAAATAAAAGAATTAAAGGCCAGTGGCTAAAACTGAGTATCACCATTCAGTTGAGTATTTCAAAAAGATGAGTTTAGGTCTAGGAATTCTAATGGAAGACGCATGGATTTCTGTATTTCATAGTTACAGCTTTCATCTGTAATATTATATATAGTACATTACACTTATATTCATATTATACATTATTTTACATTTGTTATATATTTTATTTCTAAATAAAAAAGTATTTTAAAACATAGTAAGGGGAAATCATATATGAGTAAGTGAATATATCTGAAGATTTTCAATAATATCTCATTTTAATAAGGCAAAGAAAACCTGCAATTGGTAACTTAAAAATTGCCAAGAGATACCTGCAAGGATTGCCAATTTGTATATGAGTTCTCGGCTTAAAGTGTTTAAAAATGACCTCTTCTCCACCCAATAGAGCTCTCCTTATGATAACTGGATAAAACTCAATGTCATTTCAGCAGAGAAGGCAAAGTACAGATAAAAAGTCATGTGGGTCAGGGATTTGGCTCAGTGGTTCCACTGCCTGCCTCGCAAGCACAAGGTCCTGAGTTTGGTCACCAGTACCGAAAAAAAAAAAAGTCATGGGGATTTTAAAAAATATTTTTCTTTATTAGTTTCTTGATTGTGAGACAAGAAAGGAATATTGAACATGAATGAACATTAAGAGTATGGTAGTTTCTATGACAGGATAGGGCTGGTGGACAAAAAAGTAAAAAAGAAATTTAAAAAGACCTTCATTGTGAAGTCCTATATACAACTCAGATTTCAATAAGATATATTTGCTATGAAAACTAATATTCCTTATAGGATTATTTTTCTCGCAAAGCACTGCATATATTTAATTTGGATTAAATGAATATTATTTGCTTCTTTTTGTAGGTCATGCAGGCCTTAACTGGGGGTAGAAAGGAGGTATTTTGTAATGTTGAAGAATATTTCCAAGATCATTACAACACTCACAAAAATAAACTTAATTCATTTATAAACTTGAGCTTTGTCAGGAAATGCTCCGTTAACTGGCTTTTCAAATGCCAGAGAATGGTTCATTAGCTTTAACTGTAATATTATGATGACGATTCGTGTAACAGAATAGAGAACCATATCTTTTTATCTACATAAAAATAATGCAGTCTCTGACGAATTTGGGATTTCTGACAGTTTAGTTATCAAGCCTTGATATAAATTCATGCAGCATATTGAAAAAACATATCTCCACTGTTATGGTACATTTAAACTGACAAGAAATAGGACTGAACAATGATTCTTTGAACAAATGACTTTGTATAGTACGCAATAAGCTTTTTGCCACCTGGCACTTACATATAGGTCACTGAGAGAAATCTACACTTCAAAATACCTATTTAGAAGTGGTATAAACAGAAGTCCCCAGTTAATAACTTACTAAACTGATATTTGTAATAGTGTTTTGTGGGGGAAAATATATCAGTTTTATTTATTTATTCAAAAACATATGTTCCCCCAGAAACTAATAATACCTACACAAATCATAAACTTCACAGTCTAAGACATTCTAGGCATTTTAACTTAGTGGTTGCATAATACTCATTAACCAATAACAAGTAAAATGAAAAAAGAAAAAAAAAACTCACATATTGTGCACGTAAGGTCCTCCTGGCACCATGCCAACTACTGGGCATGAAGTAAGTAACTACTTTCTTAAAGGTGTCTGATGAGCAACTTGATTATGAAATAGACAAAATGCCAAGTTTCTTTCCGAGGAAGGGCCAGGAACTCCGTAAACTCTGATATAAGTTAATCATTTGGCTTGAATATAAGAGCATTGGTGAAGGTCAACAGAAAAATATCAGATGTACATCTTAAAGGATTATTAAAACCTAGCAGGGCAATTCAGGGTAAAAGAAACCAGGAACACACATAAAGAAAATATATAGTGGGGCAAAGATGCATAAATGCAAAAAGATAAAGTGTGTTTGAGAAAAGAAAAATAATTTACTAATTTTGAGCATGCTGTATGGTCTATAAGACTGAAAAAAGGGAAAGCCACATAAGAAAAGACTTAAATTGTCCTTTAAACATTTTAAAATTTATCTGAAAATCAATGGGAAATCATGAAAGAAAGCCTCTTAATGAAGATCTAAGTGTATACTAAGAAGCTTAACCTGGTGATGGGGAAGGTGAAACTGACATAAGGATAGGCAGAGAGTCTTATAGAGGAACGTGCAGTAATTTAGCAAGAAACAGCTTAAAAAGTAATCACAGTAGATATAATTAACTCATCAGACCTTAGCATGAATCTATTTTGGGGGCAGTGTGACAAACTGGATTATAAAAAGGAGTATGGCGATTAAGAATTTTTAAAAGTTAAAATGTATCTTTGACTGGTTGGTTTCAAATATGTATCTTTCTGTTTCCCACAAATTTTTTCAACATTTAGCACAAAATATTTACTATGAGCTAAACATTTTAGTGAGCATTAGAATAAACAATGTTAAAACATTATTATCATCTGTGTAAGTATAAAAATTACATATAATCAAAATATAATCGTAATTCCAAGATAAAATAGGCAAGCTGTGTTTAACACTGAGAAAAGTAATTAAAACCTATTGGGAAAATGAAATTAGCAGTAAACTGAATTCCATTCAATTTGCACTTTCAAACAATTATGCTAATTATGAGAAGTTTTAAAATTAATTAAGCTAATAGTAAAATGAACTACTTCAACTGTCATATTCCTACGTTTATTAAATAGCCAGAAAATCCAAAACTACAGAATATGTATTTATAGCCTTTATTTAATTGTCATATGATAAAAAATCATTTGAAAGATTTATAATGGAGACAGAAATATTTCAAAGTTGTTTAATTTGAGAATAGTCTTAATGCTTTAGTAGTGGGTAGGTAGACTTGTTAGTAAATTTCATGTGATACCTTTCTGAGCTCAACCTTGGCACTCATTTCAAAAGAAAAGAAAAGAAAAGGAAGGAAGAAAGGAAGGAAGGAAGGAAGGAAGGAAGGAAAGAAGGATAAAAAGAGATTTTTACAGAAAAAGCCAAAGTTTTGTTAATTTTAAGCTAACATTTTAACTTAAAGGTACTGCTTATTCTATCCATGGTTTTATGGTTCAAGTCCTGAAAGGAATTAGGTATTTTGAGATTGAAGGATTTATATTCAGGACCACTTTTTCCTTGTTTGAGAATGTAGTTCTTAGACTTGTACTTTTTTTTTTTTTTTTTTTAGCAACAATTGTAACTTTATGTAGAGAATACAAGATAATTGAAATTTTCACAGTTCTTTGGATAAGGCCATCATATTAGATAATAAATATATAATATACATTTTATATGTAATCAAATTTTATGCAAAACTAATATGTACTTAAATTTCATTTTCTTTTTTTTTTCCCCTGTTAACTTTATTGGTACATTTTAGGTATAAAATACAGTTACAGACTTGTTCTAAAAGTATGGAAGGTCCTTTCTTCCAATTGCAAGGATATTTCAGAAGAGCAATTAACTTCATCACTACTACCTATAATAAAGAGCGATTTAAAGCTAAGTCAATTCTAAGGAGGAAATAAGAGGTTTTCAGATTTGCATATGAATTACTTCTTATAAAAGAGTTTCCTTCTTTCCAATGCTAGATGGTGAGTGAATGTACCCTGGATATTCCACATTACCCTGGGCCAGTTAACGCCAGTTTGAAAAAAAGAGCAGAGGCTGGACTGTTAAATTCATCTACTTTCTTTATGGAGGAAAAAGGAAGTAAACCAATGCCATATTTTAAAAAATGTAGTACTAAATCAGAGGAAAGCAAAACAACTGAAAAAAATGCCAGGATAGAAATAATCACTATAAAAATCATATAAATTTTATCTTGAATTTAATAATAAATTAGACTCTGAAGGAAGTCTTAGAGCACTGGCAACTAAGATAACAATTCTGAGAGGAATCAGGCACAAGTCACTGCAGAGAATATTCTAGTGAAGCTCAAGGATCCCTGAGGAGAAAGGAAGCTAAGGGCACAAATCTGAAGTAAAACTTTACAAAGGGAATTCAATTCACAGGCTTCTAACTCCGGTCCAAAAAGTCCAGGTTCATAAAGACTTGTGGTTGAAAGGCTGGTGGCAGCTATTCCATTTTGGGGACTTAGCAGAGAGCTTTGTTCCTGGAGTATTTGACAGTGCTAAATTTAACACTCCTATTCCTCTATGGAAAAAATAAACCTATCAGATAAGAAAGAAGTTCACTGCAAAACAGAAAGACAAATTTCTACCCATAGTTCTGATTATCTGTGCAAAAACTCTAGAATTATAATTTCAAAAAAAATTTAAAAAGAGAGTTGTTAAATAATGAGTCAGTTTAATAAGATCGATTTTTCTTTAAAAAATTAAAAAATCATTACAAATTTTGTTACTTTTTCTAGATCTACAAACTGTGGGCATGTTTTCATCTTAAAATTCAAAAACAAAACAAAAATTTAGTTCCTAAATATTGAATTAAATTACTTTGCAAAGAGAAAATAAGCCCAGATCAAGACAGAAAGCAAACCACCCTGTGTATTCCTAGTGGAATAAAAACAGTAATATTGAATTTTAATTCGTGTGCTTGAGAAAAGTTCACTTGTTTCCATTTTAGATCAATTTGATTTATGACAATGAGAACTGTAAAAGAGATGGAAACATGAGGTTTAGGGAAAAATTAGAGTGAAGGCCTATGATACTGGAGAATTTTAAATAAAACAATGCTTCAACAAATAAGTAAATTAACCTCAAGAAGAATATCATAAAATCATCCTGTATCTCAAGAAAATGTCTGCTATACACCTTGTTCTTTATATACCAGAGATTATACAGGCCCACTACTGGAATTGTAACTAAATGAAATGAAATCAGAATGTCAAAGAGAAATCTGCACTCCATGTTTATTCCAGCAGTATTAACAACAGGTAACATGGAATCAACCTACGTGTCTACCAATGAAAAATGTTATGATACACACACACACACACACACACACACACACACAGTGGGATACTATTCAGCTATATATAAAAAAGAAAACTTTGACATTTGCAACAACATGAATGAACCTGGAAGACTAAGTAAAATAAACCACACACAGAAAAACAAATACCACATAATTTCATTCATATGGAAGCTAAAAACTCTTGAACTTCACAGAGGAGAGGCAGTAGTTCCAGAGTTTGGGAGGCTGAGAGGTGTTGAAGAGATATTAGTAAAAAGATATGAAACTTTATTCCTAAAATAAAGAGATCTAATATACAACATACTACAGTGAATAATGATATGTATTCCCCAAAATAGTTCAGAGTAGATTGTTAAGTGTTAACACCATAAAAAGCAATAACTATGTGTATATGTGTTACTTACACATATATAAATATGTTATATATGTGTGTGTTAATTAGCTCAATTCAGACATTCTATAAGGTACATATTTTTCAAGACCTATGTTTTACATGTATATTAATATATATAGCTTTTTCAATTAAAAAATAAAATAAAATATAATAAAAGATCCATACCAGAACCTCCCTGAGGAGCAAATAAAATAAAACAAACAAGCATATTTTCTGACATACAGAAGATGCCTCTTCTATGTCATGCAATGGCAGCCAGTCACCCTCAACAGCTCATTCTGCTAATTCATTCAAGAAGATTTTTAGAGGATGCACAAAGACCTAAAATTAAACTATCAAAATCACTGGCACAGCACTTGCTTTCAGGACAAACTGATTAAATGAATTTATCTGGGTTCAAATTACCCATTCATTTAATCATTCTGTGAATTTGGGTTACTTTCTATTTGTCAAGCATTATGTTAGAAAAGACGGGAGTGCTGATAACACATAGACCTGTTCTTTACAGGGCTCTCATTCTAGGAGAAAAATGTACAAAGTGATATATTACAATGTTACTTATGTTCTCTAATATAAGCAGACAGCTGCAATATTGAAGTAATAGTCTCTTTTTAAAATCTTGTTCATTCTCTCCCTTCTTGAGATATACAAGCTGGCTTAAGATGACATTTTCTACCTACATGGTAAGGTATGGTATATTTACTTCTTTTAGAAGAAATGGGCCTTATAAAATCTTGTCATTTATTAGTTGAGAAAAATCCAGAGGAAACCCCTCTTACCCTTTCCTATAGTCCAATCAGGGAAACTGTCCATCAATCACTTACCAAATGTTCTCTACCTAGGTACTGATATATAGAGAGAATTTAAGAATTCTCTCAGCCCAATGCAGGTAATAGCAATCTTGCCTTTATTTATGTCTTTCCATCTCTAAAAAACACCATCAGATTAGTAGCTGCAAAGTATGCAGCGGTGGTTGAAAATAAGGCAGTGTCACTGTGGTAGATTAGAATCTACTCCTGAGCTATTTCATTTCTCTCTCTATGGAGCCTGTGTGTGGGATATGTATACAGCTCTGCTCTTTGAGCTGAAGAATGGTCACATGGTTTAGTTGGGCCAATGAAAAGTGAACACAGGCAAGTTCTGTCTAGCAGAAGTTTTAAAAGGCAGCCTATGGTTCAGTGCATATTCTTTCCCATCAATTATACTACAGACATGACCCAGATAAAGACTGTTTCATCAGTCTGAGTCCCAGAATGAAGACAGTAGGAAGGAGAGTTGCAGAAGGCTCTTGAGGGCCTTGTAACACCAGGGAGAAATAAACCTTTGGTGAGAGACTCATTGTTCTTACCACATAAGCTAACCTATCTAAAGTAATATAATCACTCCCCTCCAGCACTATCAACGCTTCCCAGTTCTCTAATCTTCTTGTAAAAGAGCAAAACAAAATTCATTCTAAAATAAGAGATATTTGCTACCTTTTCCTATTTTGGGCTTTGGTATGATCTTTGTTACAATATGACTACAGCAGGTTATAAACACACACTCTGGAATGCCAGGATTTAAATCCAAGTGTGTTTCTTTTCAGCTATAGTACACTGGGCAAGGAACTAATTTTCTGAGCTTCTAACATCATGCTTTGAGAATTCATTGAATTAGCACATGTAAAACAGAGAAGTATCTAGCATATGGCAATGCCACAGATGTTATTATTTACTGTTAATTTACTATTGTTATTTGCTCTGGATTACTTACCAAGATGTCTATGTTTCTGTAAATAACATTTAAATTTCTGTCTTTCTGATCTCAACTCCAATCCATTAGAAAATGATCTTGAGTCTATATTCAAAATATAACTATTCACAATCCAAATACGTTATATATCATTTCTACGCTCAAACTCTGCAACAGTATCCTATTGATCACTTGCTATCTATCCCCTCTCTGCTTGCATCACGCCATACTCCTCCTGCCCCACTCTAATCCTCTGCTATTCTACCCATGCTCCCTTAATCCAGACAAATGGCGCTTGCTCTTTCTTGTACTTTTACTTTTGGGGTCTTTGCTATAGCTCCTCCACAGCCTGGAATGCTCTCCTTTCAGGTATCTTCCTTGCTGAGTTCTTTGCCTTCTTCAAGACTTTGCCCAATTGTCACTTTCTTACTTAAGTAAAAATTTTTTATTATTACAACACACCCCAACCCACCCCACACATCCATATATCTTAGCTGCATCACTCTTCTTGCTCTACATTTTCTTATTTTTGCCACAGCATTTATCTCGCTATCACTATGAAATGTGCTCATGTTTGTTGCTTCTTTATCTGTTCCAACAATGAAAGCTTTTTAAGTGGAGGGTCTTTTGTTTTCTTCATTGATTCCAAGAAATTAGAGCAGTGCCTGGTGTGTGAAAGGTGGTAAATGAGTATTGTGGGCTGAATGAACAAACTAGGCATAATGTGAGTTTCCTTTGATAAACAAGACCATTGTTTAGCAGTTAACTATGGTATGGTAGAAAGTGAACCTTCAACAAATTGTGCCTATTAAAAGAGATATAAGGCACTAAAAGGTAAATGAAGCCAATGAGGAACTGAGACAAAATGAAGGATTTTAGATTCATGCACATTCTACATTTGGATTGAGGAAGGTTAGCTATTTCAGGCTAATAAGGAAATCATGCCCTCAGAAGCCCTGAGCCTGTAGAGCTGTTTAGATCTGTACTTTAATATTTAATTTCATATATTTCTTGAAGGAAACTGATTGATAATTGCAACCAGTGAGCCATCTACTTTAAAAGATTGACCCCTGCAAGCTGTTATTTATTTGAAAATTAAAATAGTACCTTTTTTTTTTTTTTATAAAACAAGTCTCTGGTGGGTCATCTTCTTAACTTCACAGAGCTGAAAATAAACTGAAGCAAAATATGGAAGATAACTAATTAGTCACATGTTTTGCAGTAACTTTTTAGGGCAACAGAGGTGATTGGTACACGTTTTGATATTCTGAATTGACTCTCATCAAATGCTAACTTGAAATTATCGTATTCTTCTAAACTCTTATTTATTGTTTGTTTGTGTTGTGCTTTTTTTTGGAGACGGGGTCTCAGTGTGTAGTTCAGACTGGCTTCCAACTCATGGCAATTGTCGTGCCTTAGCCTCCCCAGTGCTGGGGTCACAGGTGCGTGCCACCACGCTCAGCTTTAACTCTTATTTTAACAAATGTATCTCAATTCTTTGAAATTGTCAACTCAAACTCTACCTCATATGCATTTAGAAGAAGAAGAAGAAGAAGAAGAAGAGGAGGAGGAGGAGGAGGAGGAGGAGGAAGAGGAAGAAGAAGAGGGAGAAGAAGAAGAAGGATGCAATATAACAAAGCCAACACTAAATTTCATTTCTACTATAACAATCTGTCAACACATTCAGGTGCTTCAAACACCCATGTTAGTTTGGGAAGTGAATACCTGCATATTAGCCACAGAAAGTGCAATCTTTTAAGGACAATGAATAACTGGCAGTCTGAGGAAGTGAAACTGAGTGATTTAATTTCTCCTCAGTGCTTGCTGTTGTTTTGTTTTCTGGCAGTATAACAGTATTGGAGACACAGTATTATAATCTGAGAAGGGTCTTTAGTGAGCTACATCCTAGGCCTTTTTTCAGTCTTTGTTTTGAGACCAGAGTATCCCTATATTCCTAACTCATCCAGGTTGGGTTTGAACTTACACTCCTCCTGCCTCAGCCTCCCAGAGTGCTGAGATTGCAGGCATGTGCCACCATGCCCACTCAGTCTTTCATTCTTTGTGGTAACTAGTAAATTTTTTTGAAGAAATTTAGCTTGTAGTACAATTTCCTGCAAACATCCTTTTATTACAGACTACTAGAAATGAATCAGAATTAATACAAAAAAGAATGAAAATGTGTGTGGACTGGATAGGGGATTTATGCACTTCAGATAAGCTAACTTGCTATATTTTAATAATATATTTCACTAAAATATGTATTATTTCAATACCTCCAAATATTTAAAAATTTACAATGATTTTCATTATCAGAGAAAAGTTGTATTTTAGAATAAAAAAGATGTTTACAAAGAAATATTTAAATTGATTTTTCCAATTTCTAACAAGGATACATGAATTAGTCTTTCAAGTTGTAGTTTGGCCTTCATACACACACAGGGGTGGCCAAACACACAATTGTTAAGAAATGCCTTGAAACCCAACAAATTTGCACTAAAAACTGAAAACTCCCCACCCTGTTCTCAACTAGCAATTAGCATTTCACCATTAAGGAGAAACACGGTCTCTTGATCTACAAAAAAAATCTGGAAAAAAATGTAAGATTATTAAAGGTTAAGGAATCCTTGACTTACATTTTGGAAATTTTATTCACTGGAGCCAGTGGGAGGTAGAAGCTAAGGCTGAAATGCTTTGGATCAAATGAACCTTGACACAGTACTATAATCTAAGACCAATCATGGAAGGAAGATGAGCAATGTGTCCAGAAATTTAGATGTGACACACCTGGTTACAGCTCGCCCAGTGGAATTAGTATCAAATAAAACAACTGTCCCAGGCCTCTTTACACTCTGGCAACTAAGATCTCCCAGGAATTTAAACCTTTAAAGAAGGTATTTGTCAGGATGGATACAGCCCTTCACTGGTCACCTTGATAGGACAGTAAAAGGCAAAGTTTTAGCTTTTAGCAGCTGTGTCCTCATTGCTACTTGTTCCTTTTGAAAATGATTATAAAATTAATTGGTCACTATTTTCTGGAACTGACATTACAAGCTGAGTTTCTTCTGAGAAGCAATCCCTATTGCTATTTAGTAATTAGAATTTTTAAAAAATAAAAATTGGCAAGAAAATCACTTTTTTAAGTTAAGAGAATAAAAAATCTTTATTCATAGAATAGAAGTTCTTATTGGGAGACTTATCTGTTTAAATAATCTGCATTTTTTTCAAATTATGCACTTCTCCATGTAGGCACTTGATCCTCAATGCCTATTTAATAATCATTATTAAAATTGCAGATTCTACTGATGAGATGCTGCAATGATGTAAATATCAGAGGGAAGTGGCACATCATTTTCAAAATGATCCCCCAGTTCTTTTTCATTAGGGATTAGAAGAGTAACCATTATAGTTGCTCAGAACAGAACAGGAAGCCCTCTGTTGGTTACATCCTTTTCATTTACCTCATGATTTGGCTTCGCTTAAAATCACAGAAAATAATCATGCAGACCTGAGTTTGAATTTTAAATTCTGCTGTTTGAGTTTAAATTTTAAATTCCACTGTTTATATTTTGATCATAAACAAATTCCTTTATTTTCATGAATTGCAGGAATTCTCCTCTGTAGCAGTGACATGACAGCTACTTTGCAGATTTACTTAATCTCTAAAGCCTCAGCACTGTGCTTGGCACATAATATGCACTCAACAGCTGTATACTCGTTTAATGATTTGCAGTTATATACTGTGCTAAAATTTTAAACTTTTAAATTGCTCCCACATGTATTTTCTCACTGGAGTATAAGAAGAAAACAAAAGAAAGAATGAAGGACAGAAGGAACAAGGGAGGAAGGAGTGAAGGAAGGAAGGGTGTAAAGAAGGAAGGAAGGAAAGAAAGAAGGGATCAGATTAACAAGCACTATCCCACTTAGAAATTTAATAGATAAGGAGCTATGACCAAAAACAGTTGTAATTGTTCAATGTTGCATAGTTCCGACAGAGATTCAGATTTTGGGAATAATTTTTTCCAATATGTTCTTTTAATAAATAAATAGACAAAGTTTCAAAGAACTTCAAGTTAAGTATTGGAACCAACCTGTTGTGCTATTATCTAGGACAATTGTCTTCTAAGCACACCCTGATCTTTTCCTACCTACTGAGTTCCAGCATGGAGCAAGAGCAGCAGTAGTACATCAGGGATCCATTCCACTGACAGCTTGTGAGAAAAAGAGTTGGATGGTTCTGGCATAGTCTAGAGCTTCTGCCCAAATCCCAGAGACTGTCTACTGCCTACATCCCTATCCAAAGCTATGTGGTACAGGGCTTGAGAATGAAAAAATCTATTATGTGAGCAGCTCCCAACACAGACACCTTTTATAATTCAAAAATTTTTTTAAAAACAACAATGAATATAATGACTACTCTTCTAATCTCTTAAAAGAAAGATAAAAGGTGTTGGAATACATCTGTGTGGCATAGAACTAGGGGATCATTAAGACATAAAACAAAGCTAATGCTGACATAGCTATAACTTCCCTCCTGCTAACCATTTTAACACTTATTTTGAAATTTTAAATACAAAATTAATTTTTAAATAATTTTTGCTTTGTGGGTTTCTTAATCATACACCCAGTTGGCTAACTGAACAATCCAGCACTGCCCACACCTCTGTCAGCTCCATCCTGAACACTCTAACGGCACCCCTGGAACTTGAAAGGCCTCCCTTCTCTAACCCCTTACCTTCTACAATCCCACTACTTGCTCCATTTATACACTGTGCCTCTGTTTCGACAAAGATAAGGACTCCTGGACTTTCCAATCCAAGATATATCCATGAAGTTCCTGCCTCACTGAAAGAAGACTTTACAAAATAATATTTTGAAGGCCTAGCTATTTCCAATGCATCAAAATACTGTGAGAAATACTGTGTCTGTAGTAATTACATACTAAATTTTCAGCAGCAAAATGTAATTTAAGGACAGTAAATGACCAATATAATTTTGGAAGTTTGGCTTCAGTGCAGAAAAATCACAAGAAAAATGAATTTAAAAGTTAGTTAGATGGCAGAAATATGTAAATAGGTCCATAATCTCCTGTTTCTCTCCTCAAAAATTATAATGGAATCTAAATAAAAATTTCCTTGACACTTGCTAATTTTTAAAATATTATCTTGTTTGTGTTTAATCATCACAACTCAATGATTTCTCATCAAAACAAAGCTTACTTCTTCATGTAAATCCCTGTGATGCTGTCTACTAACTGAAATAATCTCTAAAAATTTCATGTTTGTCCCACAAATACTCCTTGGTGTACCTGTACTTGCAGCATTTACCCCCAGATAATTTAGATTACAAAACCTTACCTCAAGGTTTGCTACAAACTATCTCTACTATTCTGATTTTGTCACTGGTCTATTGACGGTCTTTTGAAGCAAAAGACATAATTCTTTTTATAGCAGTCTGTTTTTAGTAGCAGTATTTCTATTTATGATATACGGTAATTCTCAATTGCTGAAAATTGAATGATGGTAACGAACTGCACTTTTTATTCAAAATGGGAAATTTAATCCATACTTGTATAAAATCACCTACAGATAAGGGTCACTGTTATCAATCCCCGTCAAGTTCTTTCTCAATCCAAACATTTTAAATGAATTCTGCAATAATAATTTTAAACTGAACATTTCAATTTTATTCCTATTTAAGTTTGTGCAAAGTTCTAACTTGTTTTCCACATATATCACCTAAACATTCATTGAAACATCTGTTTTTTACACTTATAGAAATTTACATTAATACTATCCACAGAGCTTCTATTTATAAGATACGTATCTGTTTGGAAAAAAAATCTCAATTATCTTTTCCTTTTGGTACACTTTCTATGTTCTTCTTTCCTATAGCCTTAACCACGTATGTCAAAAAGTATTAAGGGGTTACACATTGATACTCCAGTATTTTTTTCATCTCTATCTTCATTCCTCACAGACCCAGCACCTTAATCAGGACTTGGCAGGATTATTTAGGTCACTGACTAAACCATCAGCTGCACTAAACACAGACACATTTCTGCCTCTTCTGTCCTCTCCGAGTAGGGATTATAAACATGTAGAGAAGTTCTGGCTGACACATGGGGGTTCAGCCTGTGCAAGCAAGCAGTCTTTCAGGCTTCTCAGTGCTCGATTCCTGAGCAGTGTGAAACCTCCTGCACCACTGCTGTCTGGCACGGTCTGTAGTCCCCTAAATCTTCTGCCTATCCTTGCATCCTTACTGTCCACATCTGAAAGTCTGGCTCAGGATACATCTCAAATGTAGGTTTTGTCAACTGATAATTAAATTAACCCCTTCCCTCCTTCCCTTCCTCCCTTTCTTTCTTCTCTCCCTCCTTCCCACTCTGCTCCATTCCCTCTCCTTTTCCTTCCCTATGTTCATCTCTCCCTCCATTCTCCTTCTTTCCTTTCATCTCAAACAAAATACAAAGAAATAAATAGCAGCTGTGAACTTTACCTTGGCTTTCTCATAACCTCACTATCTTGTACCATCTTTAAATGCCTCTTTTTAATACTTTAGTTTACAACTTCAATCTTATATCCTAATATGTTCTTTGTATGGTTTGTAACTATTGCATTTAACTTCTTACAAACTGTTTTTCTCCTGTCATTGTCTCAGCTTGTCTCATCCATAAAGTGTGCCCCCAATCTGTGAATAGTTTTCCACAGAAAGTGGACTTACTTTCTTTCCCACAGCTTCTCTTTAGAGTTAGTAGCATCAAAACTACTTTCAGTTCCTAAACCAGCTTCTCTTCTAGAAACACCCAGTTTAGTGGAGTTCACGGCACACAGGGCCCTGGTGTGACACCCCCAGGGATAACTTGCCAAAATGAAGTTCAAAACTAATACCAGAGCCAGGCATGGTGGCGCACACCTGTAATGCCAGCACTCAGGAGGCTGAAGCAGAAGGATCACCTCGAATTCAAGGCCAGCCTGGGCTACATAGGGAGTTCAGGGCCAGATTGAACTACAAAGCGAGACCCTGTCTCAAAAAACAAACAAACAAAGAAACAAATATCAGAGTTAGATTTGTAAACTAAATACACATTAGTGAGACTAGAAACATGAAGTAAGACAAGCCCCAGTGGTAGAAATACAGCATCTAAAAGTGATGCATTCCCCAAACATTTACAGAGTATCTATTATGTGCCAAGTACTCTATTAGGTAGTCGAGATACATTAGGGAAGGACGAAAACAGATAAAGGTGAAGGATATAAGAGAATGATGATCCAGAAATGTAAAGGATGAGATAAAGTTAGCCAAATGAATTCCTGGGGAAAGTGTTCCAAACAAAGCACATGAATACAGAGGCTTCCCCTGAGCTCCAGGAATAAGGAAAGCAGTACGAGTCCAGTGAAGCTGGGAACAGTGAATAAAAGAAACAGTTTGGAAGACATATACAAGTGCAGATGTCAGATAAGAGTGCCAGGGGTGGGAGATTAAATAAAGCCACACTGACTACAGTAAAGACTTTGGCTTTTTATTCTGTGTAAATCTGAAAGCTATTACATGACAATGAGCAGAAAAACACATGATCAAATTTCAGTAATGACAGGATCACACTGGATGATGAAGTAGGGCAAGGGTTGAGCAGGGACTCTGGTTAGGTGGCTGGCTCAATAATGCAGGTGAAAGATAACAATAGGTCTAACCAATGTGTTAGCAAGGAGAAGTGGTTGTTCTCTGAATATACAGTATTTTAAACATAAAGCCACAGATTAAATGTGAAGTAAGCCAATGAGTTTGGAATCAAACAGGACTTACTCCAAAGTGTTCCAAGAAATTGGATGAATGATGTTTCCATCACTTGAGATAGCTAAGGTAGATTTGGAAGAGATTTTTATGGAGAAGACTGGAGGTTCAGTTTTAAGTGTTACACCCAGTGAGCGAGAACCAACCAGAGGCCTATATTAAATCCACACAGGAGTTTATTACCTGCTGGGACCCGAGCCCGAGTTGAGCATTGGACTCAAGCCTCGACTGGGGGTTGACAAATATGTTTTATACACCTTTGAGGCCAACAGTTTCTAGGCCCCCCTATGGGATAGAACTAGCAAAGCAAGGGAAAGGTACAGAAGCGGAACGTCCTGCTGTTAGAATATTTGTAAAACAATAGTTGATTGTTATTTCTAAAGAGACTTTCTAAGGGGAGGAGGTTTTTAAGCTTCCTCCTTCTGAGTTCATCTAAAGGGCAGGCAGGTGGGTCAAGCAGCAATATGGAGTCTGTCTTGCTAACTAGGGTCCTTCACTAAGCATGTGCAGTTTCAGAGATTTCAGAGACATCTGAGATTTCAGAGTAAACCTAAAAGACAAATTGTTCTCTTCTATACATTGTCCTCCCCCATTCCTGGTTGTTTTTCCTCCTGTCTCCCAAATATCCCACTTGGACTTGCCTACCTCTGGTCAAATCTATGGTAGTGCTCTATAGGTCAACTAAAAACATGCTGTGCAATGTCCCAATATAAAATATACATCGTGGATGAACTGACTCTGATAGGAAGCCATAACATATAGCCTGTGTCACAGAATTACAGACTTTTAGGAACCTTAGGCAGAATCTACAGTAGCCTCTTATTTTATCCTTGAGGAAGATGAAACTCAGGAAGGATAAATGACTTTCAAAAGGTCAGTCATGTACTTATTACAGAGCTGGAGCTAAAACCAAGGGATCCTGCAAGCTATTAGGGCACAGTGCCACACAGATGATTTCCTGCTTTCATTATAATTCAGATGGTACAGCATTCAAATTCTATTTACATATTTTTATTTAGAAATATAATTACATGCCAGATTTTTAGCATAGAGTTACTATTTTCCTGGCTTTGAAAACAAAACTTAGTCTTTTCCTTCCTTTTCTAATTAGATGTGTTTTGAGACCTTCTGTTAACCTCAAGATGAACAGGACCATGGATTTTACCAAAAAAATTATTTACACCAATAAGATACCTTGGGATTGAAACTAGGAAAAAGAGTACTTTCAAAGATATTTACATGAGTAGAATCAATCTAAATAAAAACAATAAGATTACAAAAGTTCCAAAAAATTCTTTATGAAGAAGGTGCTCTACTATCAAAATTTAGAAGAAAAATCTCCTAAGATTTTGCAGCACCTCTTTTGTCAGCTACAGGTTCAAATATAATTTCATAATGAAAGTCTTAGGGTCACATGAGAACAAATGATAGATACAATCTCACCCAAGTAGGGATTACTGAATAGATTTAATTATAACCTTCTGGAGTTGAATAAAATAAAGATTATTGATGTGTCTTTAACTTTTTAGCTGCACTTTCTGTATCTTCAGGAAATCCTCACAAGACCATGATGTTAACTAGATCCACAAAGAAGGCAACAGATTCATAGAGAGCTGTAAATCCTTCTATTCAGTTCTGACAGTACAAAGATAGCTTAGACTTCTTAAAGTAATTAAATAATCAGCTGCACTATAATCTTTAAATAGAATTAGAACGCACTTTGGAACTTACTTTCAACCAGGTTCTGCATTACACTAATGAGCCAAATAAGGATTAATGGCGATTACAGCAAATCAGTGTGTGAAACTGTAGAAGCTGTGTTTTTAAGCACTTCTGCTTTTGCCTTTCTGCTTTTCAAACTTCTTTTCTGTCTGCTCCTTTTCATGCAACATGCTTAGCATGCAACTCACTCACCATGTGGTACCATTGCTCATTCTTCTCACCTGCTCTGAATGCCTTAAATCCCAAAGCTCCATCCTCAAATCAATGGCTTTTATAAATTCTGCTTCTGAGCATAGGAAGGTACTTCATTGAAAATTTAATGTAGGAAGATGATCAGCTGAGAAATTAACTTATATTTTATTTCTAAATGTATCTCATTAGTGAAAGAAAGAAAGGGGGAATTTGTTCGATCTCTAAGAGTGTAACAAGGCATTGTTCTTTACTACTGAACTCAGCTTTACGGATTTTTTTCCTTTTTCCAGAGCTGGAAAGAAAAATTTTTAAAGTTAGCACTGGGTAAAAGAAATTCACTGAGCAACCCTTAGCTTCAATATTTAGATCAGGCATGTGGTACATTTAGGTTCCAAAGTAACTTGCACCCTACAGGAATAAAGACTGTTGTGACAGCCAAAAATGGAGATGTATAATCATCACCACACGTGTATAGGGCACACATACACTCATAGGTTTTCTTGGCACAGTTAAGGGCCAGTGGCCAACACTGAAGTGCTACCATATGTGTTTTCATGAAAGGGTGAGTATTTGAGCTGAACTTAATTTGATTTAAACAATAACATATGATGTTGGCTACACAAATATTTAAAATAATATCACGTCTTGCTTACATATAATAGGCTCAAAAATAACACAAAGTAAAAAAAGGAAAACCAAGAATAAATACATATCATTTTAAGTTACTTATGAATACAAATAATCATTTCCATTCCTTAAAAGCTAT
Organism: Heterocephalus glaber; assembly: GCF_000247695.1. The sequence continues at coordinate 15,807,072 of NW_004624783.1, forward strand.
GATTTTTCTTTAGGTGTTCTACTCTTTAGGTATTCTATTTCTTTATGAGTTTCTTTAGATGTTCTATTCATTGTTTTTCTGTACCTAAATTTTTAGTTTGCTGTGTTTAAACTGAAAAGTTTGTAATACTAGTGTTAAGATTTTGCAGTAAGGACCAAATCTCATTTCTTTTTTTTCTTTTTTTCTTTCTTTTTTTTTTTTCTGGTACCAGAGATTGAACTCGGGACCTTGTGCTTGCACAGCCGGTGGTGGCACCACTGAGCTAAATCCCCAGCCCCACATTTCTTTTAATAGAAAAGGATATAGAGAATAGAATGGAGGCATTTCACTCTTCTCCGAATCATGTAAATCAGATACTCGATTTAAAATTTTTTAGAACAGTCTACTTTTCAAAGAAGGATGTTATAGAGCCAAACAATTTGGCACAAAGTCATAATCTTTAAATAGACTTCAGGTATATTCTGTTAAATTTTGCAGATTTCAAATCTGATAGTTTTTCTAGTTTCAAGATCAAAGACTGCAGTATGATATGATGTGCTAAGAGCATGATACATACAATAAAATGTAGTAAGAAGTAGAGATCAAAGATAGGGTTTGATAAACCCTGTTAATAATAGGAGACTGTTGGAAATTTTTGTTTGCAAACATAAAAACCTAAGGATGACCTTGCACATTTCCTTGATACGAAGATATCTATTTGTCTATGCTTTCCCTGCAATGCCCATCACAGTCTTTGTACATAATAAAAGTCAGTAAGAATATACTGAATTGTATTTTAATTGTTAATGGTAGCAATGATTAGTGTTCTTTTCATTAATTTAACCAGAATTTTGTATGGTGAGTTACACTGTCCACAAAAGAAAAGGCTATGTACTATTTACATAATTTCCACACTAGGATCATCTGATTAAAAGTTTTTAAGATGCAGAAATTTGTTCCCACATATAGAATTTTTCATTATCAAGGGAGAAGTTCTTAAAGTCTAATTAATTAATAGCTGGTAATTCCCTTTATTGTGGAGTTGCTTGTGACACCCAATGGTCAATGTCTGTTCGGGTTGGCTCAGGAGGTGGAAGACTGCTAACTCCAAGGAGCCAAAATGTCTTGAAGACAGGATATTTTGCTAACTGGTTCAGAGATGGGCCTTATGAGGAAAACAAGGAAGGTCCCTAGAGGACAATCAAATAAAAGTTAATTATTCAGCCAAAATTTCACCATGCCTTGCTTGCCTGCCTTGCCTAAAACAAACATCTGTACTCAGCAGAACTCTATGCCTTTGTTGTTCCTCAATAAATGTGGGGATTTGAGTCAGTTTGGGGCTTTACTCCATTCTGGTGAAGTCCCCTCCCCATCTCCCAAAGATATTCTCAGTCTCTCATGTCTTCATTTGTCTCTCTCTATCAGGGTTTGCGGGATCAAACCCAGCACTTTATAGAAAAAGATAAAAAAATGAAGAATAAAATTTACGTTACTGTTTACATAACCATAGATGTAACTGAGGATTTTTAATCTTTTATGGGTAGTAAACATTGTAAAGATATGTAAGATCATTTTTTTTTTTGGTACCGGGGATCAAACTAGGGTCCTTGGGCTTGTGAGTCAGGCAGTGGAACCACTGAGCTAAATCCCCGGCCCCATAAGATCTTAAAATATAAAACTGCACAACATATGAATGGTTTAGAGATGTCACCCATCTTGTGGTCTGTACTGGTGGTGGTACAAACCAATGGAATATTGAAATGATCAAGGACCACAAGACAGACAAATATAAAACGATTTCATTTCTCCTACAGGTTCCCTTAATTACTTGTAAAATATAGAATGAATGTAGTTATAAAGAGAGAAGAGAAACCTTTCTTGGCAGGAAGTTGAAGAAGACATTTATGCACAGGGTATAAAATATTTCCAAAAGCTGTCATTCATAAAACAGGCTTCAGGTAGAACATAATCTATTACCTTTATGGAACACAACTAACATTGGAACATTGAATGTTCTACTCTGAAGATCAATGAATGCCACTTGAAGCCTCTTTCTTTTTATTTCTCTTCTCTCTTTAATATTTGCAAATGGGAAGGTGACCAAGAGATGGGAGGTGGAAGAAGAAGGGGATGTAAAAAGAATTAAAATGTGCTATGTATATATACTATCTCCCCACAATAAGTGTAATCACTACATACTTCAAACAGGTACTAATCAAAATTTTTTTAAAAATTAGGACTATGTGCACATGAAAATAAATATCTACAATCAAGAGTTTAAAATGTGTCTATTTTATACAATGAAATATTAAACAGTATAAGAGGTAGCAAATAAGATATTTGCCTCTGAATGTAAAGATAAAATTCAAGTGCATGAACTATCTAAAGATCTATGCCAGATAGCACATTACCAAATGCTTTGCAGAAAAATACAGTCTGCACCTTGTTAGAAATTCACTGGTTACAAACCTCAGGCAAGGCTGACTTCTACAGCAGTTGAACTTCAAGGCAGCCTTTAAATAAATACGTGGGTTAATACAAAAGAGTTGGGGAGAGCATTTCAAGTAAGATAAATTCATGAGCAAATGTATAAGGGAAGACTTGGCTACAGTATCTATACATTAGGGATATTGCTGATATTGAACTAAGAAAAGTACGGGATCCGTGCAAAGAGAAATGATGAGAAAAATTTAGACAGGAAAATGAAACTTTAAGTTGAAATCATTAAAGCACCAAACTGAAAAGTTTGAATTCGTAGCAAGAAAAAATGAAAACTCTTTATCCTATCTACTACCAACTGACTGTTTTAGCTTTTAATCAATTCAATTGAGATTTTTGCACTGAGTTTAAATACAAAACCCTAAGTTTCTGCTAGCTTTGATATGGGTAAAAAAGGAAGAGATACTTTAACTTTAGGTTGCTTCCCAATGTCATCTTTGAGAGGATTTTTTAAGACTATTTCTCTATATAATAATCTATCTTCTTATACTGTTATAAATGCCTGTTGTATACATTGTTAATTCCTATAAGAAATTGTTTTCTCCCTGTGGTCAATATCCATCACTATATTGTATCCTCTGTGTCAACATTTTTCTAGTCTACACTTGTTCATCAAGTTCTATCTTATATCCCTTTTTTATCATATGTACCAGAATCACCTCTACTGATACAACTTAGCTCTCAATCACCCATAATATTTTAACTGACCAAAATCAATGATCATACTTGTTGCCCATTATGGACTAAACTGTATCTTCTCAAAATTCTTTGTTGAGGTCCAAATAATCATGACTATATTTACAGAAAAGAACGTAAAAGAAATACTTATAGTCAGGTGATAACATGAAAATGGGGCCCTAATTTAACAGAACTTAACATTCTTATAAAAACACAAAAGAGACCAGGAGTGCACTTGCGGCTGTGTGCAAATCCAGGAGAGAGGCTTATGAGAAACCAAACCTCCTAGTACCTTGACTTTGGACTTAAACTTTCAATATATGAGGAATAAATTTTTGTTATTTAAGCTATCCATTTTGCTATTCTGTCATGACTGTCCTTGCAAAATAATATACTGCTTGTATTTAGTTTAAAATAGGAAGAATGAATTGTAATGGAAATGATTTTGACTTAGGCATAAATCCCGAGTTTGAATCCTGTTTCATTAACAGCTGTGTATTTATTTGGTCTTCAGTTTCATCACTGTTTTCAGTTTCATCATTTTAAAAATTGGATCATAACACTTAACTTTCAGTATTATTAAAAGTAAAAGACTGTTAACACTGATTCTAGTTTCTGGTGACACTTGCTTAATTAATGTTACCTGTTTTGATAATTTTAAGTTCACTTAGAAAAAGAATTAGCAAAAACATAAACCTAAAAAAGGCATAAATGTATTATTAGAGGTCTAAAAAACATTGATGAAATACAGAAGATAGAAAAGCAAAAAGCTTACTTTGGAGAAATAAAAAAATTAAAAATAGTGCCGAGGGCTGGGGATTTAGACCAGTGGTTTCGCCACCTGCTGCGCAAGTGCAAGGACCCAAGTTCGATCCCCGGTACCAAAAAAAAATTTTTTTTAAAAATAGTGCTGAAAAGCATAGCTCAGTCTGGAGCTCTAAACTTTTCAGTGATATCTATCCACATGGTCACGTAGTTTTGTTTATTTTTTCCTGAAATGCTAACTAGCCTATATATTGCAAGAACAGAAAATGACTATAGAGTCACATGAAGATTGAGACTGGCCTAGAGGTTATAGCCAAAAGAAAACCATAGAGAAGGAATGAGGATTCTACTGAAAACTTCTATGAAATATTAGATCCTTACTAATTAAGAAAACAGAACAAGTATCTGATAGGAGATATGACACCAGAATGGAAACTATATTTTCCTCCTCTCATCCACTACATTCACTTTTTTAATTAACCAATACTATTGCTTACAAAAATTCCTCATATGATTATACTTGTTCTAACAGCCAAACTGGGGAGATTCTATGTTGATCAACTTGTTCTCAGTTAAGTCATGGCAAGAGTATTTCAATTTTATGATCATCCTATTTCTCCTCCTAGTTGTGATATACTAGGACCTGTGGTCATTCAAAACATTCATTTATGATTTAGAGTTTACATTACAATATATTCATATTTTATGTCTACAAAGAAAAGTCTAATGCACATTATTATCCTTGAAGCAGCTATGCTCTCACCAATGTAATTATAGTTTCTATGATGTTAAAGGCACACCTAAGGAGGCACGCATTATTTCATGACTTTGTAAGAAATGTTATAATCATATAATCACCAGGGATGGCATTCCTTCTGCTCAGGGAGCATATAACTTCTCCACAGCTTTCCATTAACTCATTAGTCATATGGGGTTGGCCTAAGGAATTGGGTGCCCTACATCAGTTCATGGTTAACAGACAGGAATCACAGTATTCATATGCCCATCAAGATTGCTTTGTCCTTTCTAATAACTTTTCCTCATCTAATCGACTCATTTTCATTCTTAGAGCTCTTGCTTTTAAAATATAACAATTTATATACTTCTTAGTAGAAAATTTATGAAAAAAAAATGTATTAGGTACTCTCTATGTATTTAGGTATAAATGAATTATGTACATTTGTTGAGGTGATAGAGGTATTATAATATTAAGATATTTACATGGAGAATTTAAAAATTACACCAAGCAAAGTTTCTCAGCACTATAAAAGCACCATCAAAACTGATGAAGATATAGTTTCTCCAGAACAGAATTTCCTAGTAGAAGATATGCATATGTTAAAGAGCTTCACTAAAAAAGCAAGAGAGAATAGAAAAGTCATTTCTTGATTGGGTGAACTGACATAATTTAAGAAGAATGATTGAATTTACCAGTACATTGACTTAAAAAGATACTGACATATCTTTATTCCTCCCCCAAATCTGCTTTAATACTATGCACTTAAACATATTTTGAATACTTAGCAAAGCTAAGAAGCATTACAGTTGATAGAGTGTAGCCTATGTAACATTTTTGCTATAAGTTTTCCTTAATTTCTAATTAAAGTGATTAAGCAAAATAAATAAATCTCTTATAATACATTTCCTTATATCAAGTAAAGTCATTAATCACATGATTCTGCATGTGTACATTCATTTATCAGATGAATTTCTCATGTAAATGCTCCCAAGATTATGTGAAATAAACCTCAGGGAGCTGCAAATAGCTCAGCTTTAATTTTCCTGTAGAATTGAGGCTGAAACCAGTCCAAACTACCATTACAATCTATTTTTATATTTAAAAATTTATTATTGATTTTAAAAGAAATAAAACACTCATTGCTTGTTTACAAAAATAACATCTTTGTCATTAAAAATAACTATATTTTCTAAAAAAATCGAAGAGTATCATTGTTTTTCAGTTTTGCAAGTCACTATGCTGGCTTCATACAAGAGAACTAGGTCCTCATATTCACTTTTGTCTTCAGTTATTGAAATACCGTATTTTGGTTGAATTATATGAAGAAAATTCTGTCTCACATAGATATATAGCAGGAAAGGGGTGGTGTATTTTAAAAGCAGTCTCAGATAACTACAAATATTCGTGACACTATACAAACTCTCTTGATGTGATAATTTCTTAAAAGGTAGATACAGGATGGGATCTCAAACTCAATGAAATTTTTATACTCTCTTAACTTAAAATCCATTCTTCTATTTTACACTTTGAATAGATCTTTTATACACAATCACAAATTTGTAACACACTGCATTGGATATTTGAAAAATATTGCTTCCCTGGTTCACATTCATTTTTCAAATGTAGACACATATCATTATATAATACATAAAAACATATTGTCAATATCATCACCAATTCTAGCAGTAAAGCCTTCAACTATTTGGAAGCTGCAAAATTCATACCAGTGGTTGTAACAGGCTCATTTTTCCTTTTTTTGTTATCGGGGATCGAACTTGGGAACTTGCACTTGCGAAGCAGGCGCCAGAACCACTGAGCTAAATCCCTGGCCCAGCAGGCTCATTTCATTCACTTTTGAGAAAAAGTCTGCCAAATACCCACATCTGAATAGCTACACTTAGCATGCCAGTTGTTCTTTCAAGAAAAAATGATATTGAATTATAAAGTGGTTACTTCCATTTGCCATTCAAGAAAGAGCATAAGCTTTTTCTTCTTGAAACAACTGAAATGCTTTCATTTAAAGCAGAAATATTCTCTATGTATTTCTCATTTCATGACATAAGATTTAAAATCTCATAGGTTAAGATTTAATAAAATTAATAACTTTCGCTGTTTCATATTTTTAAGTAAAACTTATTTGTAAGCATTGAGTATGTAGGGATGAAGAATATGAGAGTTCAGTGTCACTGGCTTCAGTTGTTGAAGGCATCTTTACTGTTACTTCTTTACAAAATTAATGTACCTTTCAGTACAATGAAAAACAGCAGATAATATGTTAGAATGTCACACAAATAGTTTGACTTGTGAATTTCCTAGAAGTATCTCCAAGATCCCCAGGGGTTTGCAGCCCACAAGCTGAATACTTCTGCACTAGCTCAAAATAATTTCTGGAGTTTAAGTCCTTTATGTTCAGTTGTCTACTAGATATCCTGTAGGCCCTAATATTTCTAGAATTTTAATTACTTATTGGTCACATTTCCTTCTTTTCCCTGAGCTGGGTTTTTTTCATTTCTTTTCTCAGATACCATCATTATTCAAGTTAGACATGTAAGAGTTACTCTTGATTTTCTTTCTTCATAACTATTGTCCAGTCAATAAGCACAAACATATGCTGAATTCTATCACTCTCAAGGCTGAGTTAAAAGCCTTCAACACACACACACACACACACACACACACACACACACTCAACTGCCCAATAGCTAGTCCGTCCCCCCTTGGGTCATCTTCTCTTATTCATTCCTCACTCTCCTATTTCAGTTAACATTTGAAAAAGCAAATCCAGATGATGGATGCAATATTGAGAGATGGTGGCTCTGTCACACAGTCATGGTCCCAATTTCTACTTCTTCCACTTCCCAGAAGAGGGACCCTAGCAAATTACTCAAGCTTGTGTTATAATGTTCACCTCCATAAAGAAAAGTACATACGTTTTTATTACACATGGCTATAAAGACAGAATGGGACAATTCATAGTAACTGCAAACACTATCTGGCATGTTCCTCTCACTCCTAAACTATGTTCTTGAAGTTAAATACTTTAGCATACACTGTTGGTCCCCAGTATCCATGTGACTTTGGTTCCAGACCTGTTGTGAATACCAAAGTCAGTGGCATAGCATTTGCATAGAACCTAGACATATCCTACCTTATACTTCAGATAATCTCTAGATTGCTTATAATACCCATTGCTAAGAAAATGCTATGTAAATTTGAAGACAGACATAACTATATACTTATTACAGAGCATATGTCAGCAGTAATATTGCTTTCAGATATTTTCCATCTGAGACTGGATGAAATGGCAGAAGGCTGACTATTCATTACTGTCCAAGGCACAGTGTAACATCTGAAATATATTCAATATATAGCTATCCATTAATAATTGCAACACTTTGTCTAAATTATCTGCAAATGCAGATTAGCTTCGTTACTAATTTTATTTTTTTCAGTTACATGTCTCAATTTCCAAAGATTCTATTATCAAATTAAAATATATATTAATATGTTAACACATATAACCTGAATTGTAGTAACAGTGTTAACACACTAGCATACTGACTTTAGGTTGGCAAAATCCTAAATTAGTTTTTAAAATGCATTTCTTCTGAAGAACTGTAAAAGCAAAAAAAAGTTTAACTTGACCATAGGTTGGTTTATGAAAGTGTCGGTATGATCTATAAAACTCATTAATGTATATACAATTTTTAGAAAATGCCATGTATATTTTAAGAGAAAATGTTTATTGCTTCCTTCAATCTCAAAAAAGGTTGTGATTCAACCATGGTTTATAACTACTCTTTTGGAAAATGGCAGTGAATTCAGTGCCAGGAATTGGCAGGGTTCACATCAAACTGGATTAGACACATTTTTCAGTATGAAAATTTTTGGAATATGTCAAATCATACAATGAAAAAAACTGCCTACCAGGTCTACATTTATCCAAACTTTAAAGATAAATTACATAAAATCTTCAACTATAACCTAAAGTACCTCAAGCCTGAACAAGAGCCAAGAGATAAAACCATTAAATCACAATGCCAATTTTACTGCCTACGTGTTCACTGTGCACCTTACATTTGCTGTCAACATAGCCCAGGACTTAGAAAGAGCCTATGATCACAACTTTGGCTTTGCTTCTTAAAAGTGTGTGTTCATTCTCTTAGATTTAAGAATGATTTAACTTAAAGCAATAATTTTTTTAAATGTGCATATATCAGCCTGCCCAGCCACCAGCGGCTTGTCAGGCAGTGCATTCTCCAGCCAGAAGCCTGCCCGGACAACAGTGGTGGGGGTGTGCAGGCCCCAGGCAACGGCCCCCCTGGAAAACAGCTGCTCAGGCACCCAGGACCCAGCCAAAGGCCTGCTCAGATACCCTTGGTAAGTGTGAGCAGGTGCAACCACTGTGGAAATCAGTATGGAGATACCTCAAACAACTAGGATTAGATGTCCCATTTGACCCAGCTATTCCCCTGCTGGGTATCTTCCCAAAATAATTAAAAGAATCATACCACAGTGATATATGTGCACCCATGTTTATAGCAGCAGAGTTTGTAATAGCCAAAACTTGGAAACAGCCCAGGTGCCCATAAACTGGAGGCTGGATAAAGAAGATGTGTTTTTTTTACAAAATAGAGTACTACTCAGCCATAAAGAATGAGAAACTAGAAACATTTATAGCTAAATCGATGCACATTGAGGCCATACTCTTAAGTGAAATAAATAGGACACACATGTGTAAATACCAATAGTTTTGAAAGTGTAAATAAGGATCAAAATGTAGAATAGATAATGTGAAATAGGAAGAAAAGTCCAAAGGGGAAGGGGAAGTGGGAAGGGTAGGGGAAAGGAGAGGAATAAATATGAGAAAAGGAAAAAATGGAAACAAAGTCTCTGTAAATAGGGAGGGGTGGAGGAGTTGAAGTAAGGGCAGGCAAATGGGGAAAAAAGTAAGAACCAAGATATATCATGTACAAATTCCCAAGATATATCATGTACAATAAAGGTACAAATTCCCAATGATGAGTGTCATCATATTGTATACCTAAAATGTACCAATAAACTTATTGAATAAAAAAAGTACATATATCATATAAGAGATAATCTATGACAGGTATTTGTATACTATACAATATAAAATTATATATACGACAAACTGTAATATTCAATATCAATGAAGTTTACATCATCTATAATGTATAACACATAATAATGTTTTCTAAAAAATCACAGCTTTTCTAGAGTAATGACTTGCACATTTAATTTAGATAATAATTTTATACATTTTTATAAGCAATATCAAGTTGAAATGAATTTTGATTAAAGTCTTTGTTAACAATCAAAAGGTTCATATTTCATTAAATACACTTTAATCTTTTTATGACATTCAATAGGGATATACTAGTTTAAGATAGATATTTCTTTAGATTCATTTTAGTGTTATTATAGTTTATATGTAACTTCACCTTTAAATACATCTAGTGGACTTGAATATATATTGCTTACATCAGTATTTGTTAATATAAAAATATGACTGGAACTACCATTCAAGACCTAACAACTGATTTTATATGGACTGGATGTTAACAGGTGCTCAATTACAGGCTATTGTGGGAAGAGAAATCTGTCCTTAGGTTGAAATTGACTAAGGAGCTGAGATAGAAATAACATGAATGTATTATAAGCATAAATATTCTGAACTCAAACACACTGATTACAAATTCACAGGGTTGCTTCTATATTTGCTACTGAAATAGTTATCCTCCTGAAATAATCATTATCAGCTTTTCCATCTTTATTACCTGTTCTTGTCTGCTCTATAAAAATCAGAAAATTAAATGCAAAATCTTTCCATTAGTGCGCTGTTAAAGCTGTAAATTTAAAAACAAATCAGAGAATATGAAAGTCAAGATCCTCTTAGTAACATTAACTTGTCCAACACTGATTATATATAATTCCTGGATTACTGGTTAGTGTTTTAAATGTGCACTTTATTATAAGGCATAAAGTACGTAGGGAAATTAATGCTGTTATGAAAACCCTAACTTTTCATATTCTTGAGTTATGAAGGTTAATACTTGCAATCCTAACACTGTATTAGAATAAGATATTTCAATTTAATAAAATAAACCGAGAAAATGAACTATAGTCACTCAATAAAACTGATGCCTGTTTTCTTGAAGGGAACACATAACATCTGAATTTAAAGGCAGCAGATGAAAACTTTAATGATGTTGTTGTTTTATAAACACTGATACAGTTACTTCATAAGATTGTATATGCTGGAAAGATTTGTAAAACCTTCATGTTATATAAAGTTACCAAAATTCATAGCCTTTAAAAAGCCAGACCAATTCATTTACTATATAGTCATATATCAAGCATAATTTTTGCTGTTCCTTACATTTTTTTGTTCCTTACATTTTTAAAGAAACTGAAAAAATACTACATAGAATGTGGAACAAATATCATTAATATTTCCAGGCTCTTATGTTATCTATAATGAAATATAGAACAAAAGGAAGTAAGAGATGGTACTAAATATTTTTCAGTGGTGCATAAAAGGAAACTGCGTGGTCCACACTAGCTGCTCAGAAAACATGAAGTAAGTTGCATGCCATCTACAAGACTAATGAAGATCATGCAGTCCCCTTTACTGACAGAGGGTACCTTGAGACTGGTTCAGCACCAGGGTGAATCTGAATAACTAGTATAGAGGCTACTAACTCTAGGGCAGTGATGGCAAACCTTCTAGAGACTGAGTGTACAAATGTCAACTCATAGCCCAGTTATTTATCACAAAGTGCCGACACTACAATTAATACTGAACACTGAGGTTTTAGTCTAGAAAAAACAACTGTTATCCTATGCTTGGCTGCTGGGGCAACTTGGCTCGCATGCCAACAGAGAGGGCTCAGCATGCCCGCTGTGGCACACATACCATAAGTTCACCACTGCTGCTCTAGGAGGAAAAACTCAAAGCTGAATGTAGTCTGCAGAAAAATTCCATCTGAGGATATTACCAGAAACTCTAGTAGTAGTACTTCAGAACATTTTACTTATTATCTAAAATACTTCATACTAGGCTAAACAACAAACACAGGGGCATTAATTCAAGAAAATACACACACTCCCTAGGAAAGCATTCCATGTATGTGTGTGTATGTCTGTGTGTGTGTGCACAGGCATTAGCTTTGATGTGGTTATAATGGTCCTATTTCTCCTACTGCTTCAGATGTCCATCCAATTAGCCACACAAGAAGCATTAGGGAAGCATGGTGAACCTTCCTTAGGGAAATGTAGACAAACAAAAATTAATTTCTTTGTGGGTCTGAGAAAAAGGCCATATAGCAAGTAGTGTAGGTCTCCAAAAAATGTGAGGCAAGAGGAAATGTTAGTGGAATATAACTATCTCTTCTTAAGTGGATTTATTCAAATTATTCATGGAAACTTCTGTGACAGATGTGTATGTGAACATTCTCATTCACATGCATCAGCTGATCAAAAAAAAAAAAAACTGTTTAGGGCTGGGGATTTAGCTCAGTGGTGCCACACCTGCCTCGCAAGTGCAAGGTCCTGAGTTCGATCCCTGGGACAAAAAAACCCACCAGAAACCAGCTGTTTAAATAAAGAAATTTGTTAAAATAAAAGATATATTAACCTTCTCAAAATATTCCTACTTAAGTCACTTATCTCATTGTTAGCCACTTTTTGAAGCAGTTCTGGAACACCTCTTTCATGAATGAGTTTGTGAGGTATGATCAAAAATGTGGTGACTAATACTGTCAAGTGCCATCCAACAGAAAGGAAGGCTCAAAAATATTACAGTGTATTCTCAACCACATATTCATCTGACTCTTCCCCAAAGTTAAAATGTCCATGAAAGGTAAATTCTTTGAATAGATTAAAGACATCAAGGTAGTCATGATAGCCCAACTAGGAAAGAAGGGAGGGAGGGAGTGAGGGAGGAAATCATATATGCAGCAATTGGTGTACATCATAAAAACACATTAACATTTTTAACTTAAACCCTCTTAGAAACAACTTACTCAAAAAAGTGTAAAGATCTGGCTGAGCTATTATATTAACTATTGCTTCACACTCGCCCATTAGATGATAATCCCTTAGAGGGAAGGAAACATGTGGGAAGCAAACTGCATATCCTCCACCTTTTCAGAGTAGAGAACGAAACTTCACTTAATATATGTAACAGAAATGACAGTTGTTACTAATTATTATTCTCATATCAGTCAGTGGAACATCTAAAAGATGCTCTTATCATATTTTTTCATCAAGAAAGTGTCAAATTCCCTATTAGCAAGGTCAAGATACAAGAAGAGAAAGTATAATATGTAGTGATTTAAGAGAGAGATGGGGGGAGAGAAAAGGAGTGAACATAGTAAGAGGACAATGGTAGAAATTTTTAAAGAAACTACTTAATTTCAGCATGAATATATATTTTTCTTACTTTGAGAACAGTTAAAATGCTACATTTTAAATATGGCATGGGATACCATAATCTGTTCTGGGTTGATGGATTTAAAGGTCATGACTTCATTCTTGTCAAGATGAACATTATAACATTTATACTAGTATAACTAGTATAAATAATTAGTAACCCACACTGTCACTTTCCTCCCACACAAGTACCTTTCTTCCCTAATCCATGAATCTCAACTACTGGATGGTCTTTGCATTCAAAGCAAAAAGTCTGTGAGGCACACTCAACAGAGTTAAAGAGCAGCTATGGCGTGGAAGAAAATATTTGCAAATCATATATCTGATAAGGGTTTAATGTGCAGAATCTATGAAAAAAACTCCTACAACTTAAAAAACAACAGCAAATAACCTTATTAAAATAAGCTTTGAAAAAATAAGCTTTGAACATGTATTTCTGAAGATACATATATGACCAACAAGGATAATGAAAGATGATTAAAATCACTCATTCTTAGGGGAATGCAAATGAAAACCACAATGATATATCACATCACACCTTTCAGGATGGCTACTATCAAAAACCAAAATAGCAAGTATTGGTAAGGGTGAGGAAAGTCTGAAACTCTTTTGTTGGTAGGAATAAAAATATGGTAAAATCACTGTGAAAAATAGTATTATGGTTCCTCAAAAAATTGAAAATAGAATTACCACTTGATGCAGCCATTCTACTTCCATAATTGAAAGTTAAAGAGATGTCTGTATATCTATGTTCATTATAGCATTATAAACCACAGCCAAAAGATAAGAGCAACTCAGTGTTCATCCATGGAAAAATGGATCAACAAAATAAACACATATAATATTATTCAGCCTTAGAAGGAAGTCTATGCTACTTATAGATGATGCTTGAGGACACTATGCTTAATGAAATAAGCCAATCTGCTTATATAAGAAATCTAGAGGTAGACTTCATTCATAGAAACAGGAAGTAGAATGATGGTTTCCAGAGAATTGGAGAAGGAAAAATGGGGAGTTGATTAACAGGTATAGATGTTCAGTTTTACATAATGAAAAAATCTGGGAAGATGGGCTGTATAAAATGTGCAGATAATGAACAACAGTGAACTACAGTATATACTTAAATTGGGTACGGCAGAAAATTTTATGCTAGATACATTTTACAGAAGTTTTATTAAAGCCAGACATCTAATTTTATTAGTACATGTGTCCAATATATAATGATTACATTCATTGTAGGGAGTGTTTACATGTACACAACACAACTTAATTCTTTTTATCCCCTTTCTTTCCTTTCCCTTCCTCCCTCTTCCCTCTGTCTCTTGGTCCCCTTCTTTTTTGCAAAAGATCTATCTTCACATTTCCTATTATCTATCCTTTATTTTGTTCTTTATTTATACTTTAGGTTTCTCATATGAGAAACCACGCAGTCTCCACCTTCCTATTCATATGCTAGACAAATACTCTATCAGGAAAATTCTAGATGACCAATTATGTTCAAACATGATAAAAAAGAATAACTACTAATTTTTCAAAATTTAGTTGTTTTATCAAACAAGTTCTCCTAAATTTTGGGTACCTGAAATCTATTTTTTTGTTTTGTTTTCTGAAGGAATTCTTTCACAAATATCTCCATATAATTATACACTATGGTTTGGTTTGGTTTTCTTTCAATATTAAGGCAAGAGAAAGTTTTGCTCATTCCTCTTTTAATCCTTGATCTGCTCACATATTAAGGCCAATTCAATTTTCATGCATTTTCCTAAAAATGACTCAAATTTATCATTCTTTATGACTGAGTAGCACTCCATTGAGTAGATATACATTTTCTTTATCCATTCATCTGTTGGTGGACATACACATCACTTCCATGATTTAGCTATTGTGAGTTGTCTAACACTCCTTTTCGTCAAATAATATGTTGTATAACTCTTTTTCTCTCTCTCTTTTGGTGTAAGTGTTAGGGAGTCAAATACAAAAAGTTTGTCTTTAGTAAATGTTTACCCCTACCATGAGTGATCTAGTATGAGTGATCTGGTGAGATTCTACTACTACCCTCTCCACCGTCTTAATCGTGTCTGTGCTATTGTAACATAAACTTGTTACAAATGGCCTTAGGTCTATTTTTGAAAAGTGAGATATGATTAAAATATGTAAATAGGCAATACAAAGCTAAATATGAAAGTGTTTTAAAGCTGTTCTCTTTCTTTGCTCTTGGTCGAATCTTAAGCAACAATGTTCTCATTACTGCAATATCTGTTCTTACATATTTCATCTTGTCTGATTCATTTCTGAATAGGCTGCACAGTCTTTTCTTCAAAATTGGTTTTCTAATGTATATCCACTTGTGTGTCATATTAGTTATTTGAATTTTTTATAATGTGGTTAAAATAAGCTGTTTTTCAAAGTAATAAGACAAAGTAATCAAGACCTTGTAAGATATAAACACTTTAGTTGATACAATTAAAACAGTAGGAAATATGATTTCCTTCTTAACAATATTGAACCTCAGAATTTAGAAGTCATGTATAGATTTAAATTTAGGATTAACTATGATGCCTTGGAAAAATCTTTTGACTGATTTGGACTCTATTACTTCAACATTCCTTTATATTCTGAAGACTTTATGGGTCTATCAGTGACATCCAGAATGATAGCTGGGGTCCCAGCGCTTTGCATGGTAAAAAGAATAAACTTTCTTTTGATTGTGCACGTGCACAGCTTATGCACTGCTTTCTATGAAAAGATCCAACACTGAATGTCATATGAAAACTGTATCCCCACTGAAATTAACACAAAATTAAATTTCAAACTGTAAAACTGAGTATTAGGTATACATGTGTTTCCTATAAATGGCTGAATTAAATGTATTACCAACACGAACTTATCTGTACCTTAAAAATTACTAAAAATATAGTTTACAATAATCACAGTTTCTCATTCTAGTATCGAATAGAGACACTAGTCTAGCTCAACTTTTTTCTCTATTTGTATCTTAGGATTTCTCTTATGTCTTACTATTTAAAAGCTGATTCTCCTTCAGACAAATTTCACTGTTGGAATGTACTACAGACTCATCATTACTCTTGCTATTATTTGCTCCCTGCAATACACACAACTGTATTGTGATGAACAATTTTTTATGTGTCTTTCAAGGCCTATCCTGAAGGTCTACCAGGTGAAGCCAGACACCCGAAAATGATCTGTAGTTTTATAGTACCGCAGAGTCCATATCTAACTTCTAATTTAACTTCTGATAATATATACACCAGAATAAATTGGATAGCTCATCTATAAACAGGGATTCTTCTCCTCGGCATATACTGAGACTGCATTTCTCATGCTCTTTGCATCTCTGTAGGCCACGTGACTAGTTCTAGCCAGTGGCATATGGGCAAACATATTCAACACTTTAAGACTTGAGACAAAGCGCAATATTTCATGCACTCTGCTTCTTTAAACTTTTCCACTGGCCACGTGCAAAGTATTCAAGATGACCAACAGATTCTAGGGATGGCAGAGGTTCCAGGTGCCTCAATGACTATATGGTTTAGAGTTACTGCCTCCACCCCATTATACCATTTTAAATAATTGTCTTATTTTTTTTTATTCCTCTCATCACATAAGGCTGAGAAAATATCTCCATGCTTTTTCAAATTTTCAGTATAAGTCACTATAATTACTCAATACTAGTCATTCCGCATATTTTAACAAAAAATAAATATTCTTTACAACCATCTAATATTATTATCACTCAATTATTTGCACGCTATTATTAGAACACTGCAAATACTTAATTATTTCATGTATTTATATGCTACACAATGATCACACTATTTATATATCTATACAAATTTTAAAAAGTAAAACAAAAAAATAAAAATACATATTTATATTTACTACAGAAGAGATTACTGATGTCCAGCTTTTCTTCTTCTGCCTTTTGCTCCCTATAAGTGTTTTAATAAGTGACATAAGGCCAGAAATTGAAAAAGAAAATCTCTAAAAATCCACAACATATTCTCTAGTCCCTGAAATGACATACAGTTGGTGTTATGAATGAGTTCATGAATCACTTATCACTGGTGATAAAAATAGAAGTTATTTACCTCAGAAGTCTATCTTTCTTACAGTGCCTTGTAAATACATTCAATATTTGAATCTCTAAGGAAGCAATCTAACATTAATTGAATGCTTATTCTGTGTCAAGTGCTTTACCATACATCATTGTACTTATCCCTCACAACAACATGAGATAGTTATTTTTATCATCATTTCAGTGATGAAACTCTTTAATAAAAAAAACTCAATTCATAAGTTGCAGAGCCATGAAGTGAACCCACAGCTTCTTCACTCTTTCATACTGATTCTAAAACTTTTCATCCCTGTGCGTTTATATGACACTTTGTATTTGAAATACTTTCTCTATTCTGAATATCAATACAAGTGAGTGAAACAACTGTCATTATTTAATGAGTCTCTACATTATAGCACACATAATAAAGTTTTAAAAGTCACATAAGTGATGCACTTTCATCAAAAGGGTCACATTAACAGATGGTCGCTTCCATTATTACAATCATTTCTAAAGCATTCTCCTTCTTTCCTTGTAAATTATAGTTTGCAATCTACAGCCATCAGATTATATTGCTCATTACCTTCACTGTTGCAGTTATTTAAGTCTTGCAATTAACACTTTCTTATTTCTCAGTATTTTAGCTCCTGTCTAAACTGCCACTCTGACAACACAACTCCTGATTTAACTGACAATTTCTACATTAACATCTTTTATATAGAAAAGATACATAGACATTTCTGAACATCTTACACTCCACCTATCTGAACTAAACTCTTCTGGGCCGGGGATTTAGCTCAGTAGTTCCACCGCCTGCCTCACAAGCACAAGGTCCCGAGTTTGATCCCCGGTACAGAACAAAACAAAACAAAAATTACATAAACCAAACTATTCTAAGTTATTTCTAGACTTACTAACTACCAGTAACACTCGTACATACTTCCATAATCACTGTTTCATTTGTCCAGGTCTCTGCCATCATATCCTAATTTTGCAGCTACTTTGTTCCAGTGTGCTAATTCTAATAATCATTTGATTCCACCAATACCTTCAATTAATTGACCCTACCCATTTTTCAATGTCCCTCAAGTTCTTTTACAAAATTACAACCTTCCTAAAATCTAACCCTCTTCAAGAACTGTACTTGTGCAAGTAATATTACATGCAGAAACAAACAACTCTGAATGATATCACTTTAATTTGACAAACTCTTAGGGATTCAAAGCTGCCCACAATATACTTTATTTCACTAATTCATGCATTTTCCACTATCCTTGAGGACTATTTCATAACTTCTGCCTTCTTCTTAAACTGCAGCTCTCCATCCTAATACTCCAGCCAATGACTTTGTTTCTTTCTCCACTAAAAACACTAAAACAACTAGAAATTATCTGTAACGGCTCTCATAGCTATATATTATATCCCTCCACAAGTAAACCCATATACTCTGTTCACTATCAAGTTTCTGGAGCTAAATAACATTTACTCATCTCTAAAACCTTCCCCTGTGTATTAATACAATTTCCCATCATCCACTCAAGAATCATATATTGGAATGACACTTTTTTTCTTCATCATTATTTTTTCCTAATGAACTGGATATGATCCATAAAATACTAATTTTTCTCGCATCTTAAAATGATCCTTCTTTAAACCTCATTTTAGTCATTAGCTGTAAGTCCAATTGTCTTTTCTCTTTTATAGCAAAACATCATGAGACGTCTGACTACATTCAGAACATGAATTCCATTCAGCTTATTCTAATTAGTCTGCTATTGGGTATTTTTCCTAGTCATTACATCAGAATTATTCTTTTTATTTTTTATTTATTTATTTTTGGTACTGGGGACTGAACTCAGGACCTTGCACTTACAAGGCAGGCATGGTGCTGCTGAGCTAAATCCCCAGTACATCAGAGTCACTAGAACACTGGTGACTTCCAAATTGCTAAAGCCAATAGTCATTGTGTAACCTTTAATGACATTTGGCTTACTAACAGAAAGTGTATAATCCTTCATATACTTTTTTCCCTGGACTTCCATAACACCATACTCTTGGATCTTTACTAATTATATTATTGTTCCTTCTCAAATTTTTTACTGTTTTATTCTCATCTTCTCACTTATTGTTAAGAGTTTCCTAGAGCTCAGCTCTTTGTCACCTTTTCTTCTCTGTCTACATCCACTTTTCTGTGACCTCAATTATCAAATGCTTTTTTGTTAATTATTTTTTTTTTGGTACCGGGGACTGAACTTGGGTCCTTGTGCTTGGGCAGCAGGCGGTGAAACCACTGAGCTAAATCCCCGGCCCTCACATGCTTTTTAATGACAGTAGTATGCCCATGTAACCCAAATTTATATTTTTTACCTAGACATGTTTTCTGAACTTTAAACTCAAATATTCATCTTCCTATGTGACAAATCCACTGAGATGTAAAATATTTTATTGAAACACTTAAAACTGAACTCTTCCCCTTTCCCCCTAAAAAATCATTCTACTCAGACTTCTCATTTAGGTGGATGTCAACTCCATCCTTTTGGTTGCTAAGACAAAAATCTTGGCTTCATTTCAAATTCTTCCTTTCTGTCATATCCATATCCAATTTAATGAAAAATGCTGTTATCTTATATTAATGTATATACAGAATGCAGCTATTTCTCCAAATTTCCGTTGCTACCATCTTATCACTAAACCTATATTACTGTAATCACCTTTTAACTAGTTTTCCTTCTTCTATCTCCAAATTATTTTCCACACCATAGACAGTGTTCCTCATAAAATGTGGCAGATCAAGTCTCACTTTGGCTTTAAATGCTCTAACAGTTCTTCATCTCAACATAAAACTCAAGTCATTGCAAGCACCAAAAAGGTATTACACTGAGTACAAGGCTCAACTTCCTTTCTGATACAATCAACCCCTCACTCATTTACCTTCAGCCACTTGACCTTCTTGCTAATCAATGAAAATACAAGGCATGTTTATACTTTAAACGCTTGCACTGGTCAAAGTTTTTCTTGTTGCCTGTCAGATATCTGCTTGGTTATTCTCTTTTTTTCTCTCTCTCTCTTTTTTTTTTTTTTTGGTACTGGGGATCGAAGTCAGGACCTTGTGCTTGCAAGGCAGGCACTGGAACCACTGAGCTAAATCCCAGCCTGCTTGGTTATTCTCCTGAACTTCATCAAAACTTTGCTTAGATGCCACCTTCTCAATGAGGCGAACTCTGACCACCTCATCCCTTTCCCCTTTCCTTCACTTTATGTTTTCAGCAGCATATATGACTTTCTATCATCTAAATAATTTATGCATGTACTCTTGTGTATATCGACATATGTGTGTTTTCTCAATGAATTCCAAGTGTTCAGAAATTGTCCAGACATATGGCAGGTGCTCAATAAATATTTTCTCTGAAAATAGAGTAGTATAAACTTGGTCAATTTATATGCTGCTTGCCTGCACAAACATACATACACTGCTAAAGAAAATTTTTCCTCAATAATTGAAAAGTGACAGCTTATGTGTAAAGGATAATCATTCTATATATAGGATAATAAGCTCTCACAATTGTGAAGAATTTTAAAGGTTATGTAATCCAATCATGCATGTAAATACTTCTATTTCTTCTATGTTTCTCCCTGTTAATTTTCTATTCTGTGCTTAAATACTGCAGTAAAGGGGGGGTGGCTTTTACGAAGTTTGCAATGAGAAAATTGAAAGTCAAACTTATTTAATATTGTCTAAGATTCCATAGCAATTAAAGTAACAATGTTAGAGTTAAAAATTAGATTTCTTGCCAGCTATACTACTAACCTTTAAATATCTGTGTATAACCAAAAGTGCATTCAAATATATGTTCACTAATTAAACCATGACTATTTTATATTCACTGATAATTTAACACATACATACACAAAGTCAACTCAAAAACATTATTAAGAATCCATATATGTAAACAAATCTCAAAAGTGTGAAAAATTAAGTTTCTTCACAAAGCAATGAGGTTGATAAAGTATCACTAAGAGACACTAAAACTATAAGAAATGAGAATTAAGAAAAGGAGGTAGAATATTTCATGGGTAACTTTAAAACACCATTATACTCTAAAAAAAAAAATCTACCTTTGCATTAGAATGTTGAAGACAAAAATGCAAGCAAGAGTGGACAAAGCCCTTCAAATTTTTCTGTCTCAAAATAATTCTGGCAAAGACTAACTACATAATTCAGAACTGTACTTTCTACTACCTAGTGAGTAGAAAGAGGTACAAGATACAAACAAAATTCAAATACTATGTCTAATTCATGAAGTTTTTTTCATACTTTAATTATGTTTTGGACTCCTTCTTTGTGTACCACACTGTGACATGAATAAAAATGGGAATAAAATTATAATACAATGAAAAACTGATAATTAAAATGCATAAAGAGCACAGCAATCATGAATAACAAACTAAGTATTCAGTGATATCATTAAACTCTTCAGTTTATAAAGATCTTTATATCAAGACTCTCATGTGTAAAGATGCTATATTTAATAGATAAAAGGACAATTTTTATTACTGTGAAACTCTGAAATGTAAAACAGCTTGACATTTTTGATTCAGCATGTTGGTAATCATGTTCAAATAGACTTTACTCTGTGCAGCTCGATGTAAACTTTTAAAACTTCAAAAGAATACAGTATCTTAGAGATATGTCTCAGAGGGAGCAAGATCTTGATACTCTGTTAGAAAATATAAAAAGTTTGTTTCCCAAACGATAAACATACCTCATTAAGACTTTTGTAAGTTGTCAATTATTAACTATTTTTCCTCCAAAAACTTTTTTATACCTGTGCTCTTGTTTTTCATTATATGCATTCTTTACATACATGTGTGCTTAGATGTACTTTATATTCATACACCGCTAGGGTCCCTGGATCTAGCCAGTTATAGTTATGAGGATATCACTCTAGATGAGGAGAAAAATTCTACTCAACTCTAACACAACCTCCTAAATTTAGTGAGAAACAGAAATGAATGATGTTTAACAACTTACTCATCATCATCAGAACCCAGGTCTCCAGACAATCACACCAATGTTCTCTCTCTGGTAATCCATATCACTCCAATGTATACACTGTGCTGGCAGAGCCTCATTATTAGACTCTGATGTTTTGCTATTCATATGTTAGGTTTGATGATCATTAAAAAATGACTCCTACTTCGGTAGTGAAAATTACTACCTACCTGGGAATTTTCACAATATCCTGAATATCTTTCATAACCTATTCTTGAAGGTTAAATAAATAAAAGTAACATTTGGTTCCCAGGTGGAAAAATAATATAGAGTTTCTCTTGTTTCAAAACTAAATACTGCACTGTCCTAAAGGTACAGGTCACATCTTGTAGTATGATAGGACTATATATGGTGGGAGAAGCATCTGTAACTTTCTTTATTTTCCTTGTCAGGGTAATTCCACAAAGACAAAAAGAAAAAAGGACCACACCAAATTCATTGTATAGTTAATCTTCCCTTTTCAAGTGAGAATATAGTTTGGATTATAAACAGAATCTTGCCAGAAAGATAATTTCTTAGAACATTTTTTAAAATTTTGATTGTTTTGTTGCTCATAAGAGTGTAAGATCTGGGTGCCTTCATCAATCCCATCCCCAACCCAAGCCCACTTATTTGGATGTTTTAACAGGCATCTTTCTACTTGACCCTTATGCAGTGATTACATCTGTACACTTTAGGGCAATTTTTCTCTTCATTCTTTTTAGCTTTGTTCCATAAGAACAACTGATTGTTTCAAAAAGCTACTCAATCTGAGGATAACTGAAATAAACCTAACTACCTCTACATAGAGAAGGATTTTATTGACTTGAAAGAAATTTAGATTCCAAATAATTAGTGTATTTATCCACTTAAAAATGAACATTATAACCACAAACTATATTACTACACTAATAAGCTGCAGAAAATATATGTCTCTACCGTACATGGAACCTGGTTTCAAAGAACAATGTCTTAATAGCAAAGAAGGTACATACGAAAGAATGTGTCAAGGGACTTGGAAAGACCACAGTCAAAACATATATGACAGGAAAATTTTAAAAAGAGGTGCCATTTTCACCTTGGAAGGCAATATGACAGTCTAGGCAAAATTTCAAGGGAAGGAGATTGGGAATGGGAAAAAAAGATGATTGTTAATAGAACAATGGATGCTCATTTTTGGAAATGTCCAATTTCATTATCCATTTTATCCTTTAAATTCTAAAACATTCTTGGTTGGATTTTTGTTTGGTACCAGGGATCAAACTCACGACCTTGCACTTGTGAGGCAGGCACAGTGCCACTGAGCTAAATCCCCGGCCCTCTTGGTTAGATTTTAATGACTTTTGATTGAATAAATCCTGTGAAAAATGAATGTGGCTGGAAATTTTTTCAAAGGTAACTATGTTTATTCCACCTTAAACAATAAGAGATAATCAATAGCATACCAATGGGGCCAGGGATGTAGCTCCGTGGCACCGTGCCTGCCTTGCAAGCACAGCATCCTCAGTTCAATCCCAGGTACCAAAAAAAAAAAAAAAAAAGAATACAGATGTATATGAGTTTGGAGGATATGTTTTTACATTCTTCTTAACATATTGTGATATTATTTCCTGTGCTTTCCTAAATTTAAGTATTTGAGGCAAAGAGGAAAAACCCATGATGAAAATGAATCTAGTAATTAATCTGTGCTTCTACTGTACTTTGAAGAAGATGTCATCACATGAAAATCCCCATACTATTGCTGTCAGGGAAGGGAGAAAAGACGGAAATTTTTTTAAAGCCTTAGACAACTCCTGTCCTGGTATCAAAGCCATTCCTCTCAGCTGAATTACTTCCCGCCCAGCCTTTGCCTCCTCAATGAGAGCAGAAGTGTAACTTGACAGGGATTTAAAATAATCAGCTGAAGTGTTCAAGGAGACATCTATCTTTTCATCTGGTGCTTCTCACATCCATCTTGGAGAATGGATGAACCATGACATTATACCACTCCACGGGAAAGAGTAGAAAAATGTCAAAAAGCTAGTTTCCTTTTATATATGGCAGAACAGATTAAACTTTTAAGTTTAGATTACTTACATACTAGAAAGGCTCATAATGTCTAACCATGGAATGTCCTTAGGGTGATACATATAAATTGTTTCTACTGCTACACACAGTACCCTACTACACTTTGAGGATGTGATAAAATACATATTCCCTTGACCTCACTGGAGAACAAATGATTACAGTGGAAACTCTGTACACTTTTACACACCATCTATGATGCCTACATTCTCAGGACTCTAAAAAATGGGAAGGGTGGTTTTACCAGGTGTCACTGAGTGGTTATGTCTGTAGGTTCTCAGAAGGCAATTTTAATTCTGACCTTGATGGAAATAGGTATCAAGGTCAGGAATAGTTTCCATCTCTCTGTCAATGATATATAAGTTGTTTCAGAAACATAGGCAACATATCTCAAAGAAACAGATGTGATCAGAAGAATAACTCAACTCATTAACATTATTGTAACATCATTGTAACATTGTTAGAAAATTCATCATTTTGTTGAAGTGACATTGGTATGTCCGTAATCACTAAGTTGTCTTTAGTTATAGCTTCCATAATGCCTACAATATGAACACTCTTCAAAATGATATCCATTCAAATATTTCAAAATGTCTATCTTAATGCTTGAATATTATATTCTTCAGGCTAAAAAGCCATGAGTGTTTTGTCCTTCTTAATGTTTATGTAACATGTATTTAAGACTCCTGTTAATTCTTGTAAGCATATTCATGATTTCTTATAATTCTCTAAGTCTTATTCTGTAGCAAACAAGATTTTAATTATAACTCATTCACAGAAAATCTAAAGGATTTCATATTTACATGACAGTTGAAAATGTATTTTTAAAAACTTACTAACATGCTCTTAAGATCTAAAGTGCTAAAAGTTGTTTAGGAAAATATTTTGGAAGATAGTCCTCAGACGTTGTTTCCAAATACACAGAACAGTGAAGAATTTTGCCAAGAATAGTATACTTTGATTAATGCTAACAGCTAATTCTCTTGAACCCAGAAGCAAAGTTTTAATATGGATGAAGGTGGTGAGTTAATGTGTTTAATCCATATAAAATAATAACTGTACACATCAATTTTGTATGAAAATTTGTGCATAATTCTGAAAAAATTGTGCTTAATTCTGTGAAAATTCTGAAAGTTATATTAAAATCCTTTTTTCAAATTTTTACTATTTAACTTAATTTTGAAATGGCAGGAAACATTCATATTAAGATTCTGAATCCGAAGATGTGCGTGGGTATAAATACATACTAAGCTAGTTATATTTTCATTATCTTGCAGTTTCATCTTACCACATAATATTATTTTATTTCCATGACAGTAGATTGCAGTAGCTGCCCATTAGCTAGATTAAGGGAATTCCTAACTGAATTAAGACAGGGCAAATAAGTAACCAATTGAACAATTTATAGCAAGATATTTTTATGGCATTTCCCAGATGACTTTAGTGAGATAAAAACATGATGTGTTAAAAAGTACTGAAAGCCAAATTTCATAGTTATTAAATAAGTAGTTATTGAAATACTTATCTCAACAAATTATACAATAAAGAATATATAACTAAGATAATGAGTATTTAGCATCTCATACTAGAAGGAAAATACTGCACTAAATCTATGCTTAAGCTCAGGAAACTATTTTCCTATTTTTAAGTTAAAAACAAATAGTGTGAAAACAATAAGCAACCTACAGATTAGAAATTTACCACCATTTATGATCATTTTTCTTGTCTTTCTTTGATATTTGGACATTTTATATTAATTCATTCATTAAGATAAACCATTTCCTCTTGCACTGTAATTCAACATGTGGATCCATCCATTCATACCACAGTCCTTAAAGACGCTTACAATGCAAAGAGATTACCTGTGTTAGACACAGAGCTTTGCTATCTACCAGCTGAATGGCAGTTAGTAATTTACTACGTAACTACCAGAATTTTCATATATAAAGTGAGACAGATTTTATCTACCTGAATGCTGTTCTAAAAATTAACAGAAAATATGCAGAGCATAGTATAAAGCTAACATTCAACAAATATCATCAAATACTAAGTATTCCTCATAAATTTTAAACTACTTAAACATTTGGGAAATTCTTTTATAACAATACCTCATTAAGAGCTGTGTAGTAGTCTGTGGAACTAAGCAAGGGAAATTCTAGCAATAAAGATTAAACTACTTAAAGATGCTACTAGACTCCAGTTGGGAATGCTATGACATTATATCATGAGCTACCATGAAATACAAGGGCTGTAGCAGGCAGAAGAATGACAGGAAAAATTAAGATTAAGTTCTTGGCAAATAATTATGTGCTGTAGATTTTGGTAGGAGCTCAGTGTGAATAGAGACAAAACTGAATGTATAGAGTTTGGGTCATATTTGCTACAGTATGCTGTCCAGACTCAACTAAGGAAGAAAGAGCTTAGTTGGACATGATCACCTTTCACAATGTTTCCTATATAACTCAATTTTTAAAAAATTCTAAAAGCTTTAAATAGATCTGGAATCTATTATTTTTCAAAATAATGTTATGTGTAAAACTTTATAAAATACAGCACCTTCTACAGACAGGAATTTTGTCTATAATGTAGTTTATTCAAAAATCCAAGTTTGCATATTTTCCAACCTTTCCTGAAAAAACAGAATCAAATGAATACAGAGGTTATAAAGGTGTCAAAACAGCATATTATGTAGCTCATAATAGAATTATTTCCTGTACTTTTATTAATTCATAAATTTACTTAGTTGTTAAAATTTGGAACTGATTCTGGCAAAGTTCTGTTTGTTTATAATCTTGAAAAAGTAAATCCTCCTATTTACAGATTTGGGGAAAATAACTTGATATAGGTAAATGAGATGGAATTTGCAATGTTAACTAGTCTAAGGAAGAGACATTTTAGATAAATGTGGAAATGAAAATACTGACCAATGCAGACTGAATCTAGGGATCAAGGATTCCTCCTAGTTTTACAGGTTGAACCCCAGTTGAACAATTACATCTAAAAGGCTCAACATAGCTCCTGTATTACACCATCTGCAGTAGAAAGACCTCTTATGCTAAAAGGGCACTATAGGATACATGTTCAAATTCACACTCAAATTCACATTCTTGAGTCTAGAATTTAAACTGTGAGAAAAGTCTTACACTCTACTTTATCTTTTCTCCTTTTGATTCTAAACAGTTTAGTGACCCTTGCAAACTGTATCCTTTATTCTAATGTGTGAGAGATTTATTATAAAGTCACACGCCCAAACCTTAAAAGATAAACTTTCATATCACTTAACAATTATAACTAAATATTTATGGATGTATTTGATTTCTTAATTCTAGCCCTCCCTCTGCACCAGACACAAAGGGAGCAGACCATGCTAGAACTGGTCACGAGCACACACTGATCACTTAAGTTAGTACCTGCCACTCATTTACCCACTAGTGTTTACTGAATGTCCATTATGATCTAAGTAAACAAGGCAGATCGTGTTGCTGTCTTCCTGAAGTTTATAATTTTTGTGGACAAGATGAAGGATAAACAAATGGCTCTAATATATATTTGTAGAATATGTGAAAGAAAAACTGAATGAAGTTTATATAATTTATTATTTTTTTATCCATAGTCTAACTGAATCTGATTTTAAGTATCTATACAACTTTCTTGAGAATTCTTCTTATTTTCTATTTCGAAAATAAGATAAAATATATTCTTTATTCAATATTGGCTGCTGATTATTCTTGACTTTACTTTGTGTCTATAAATATGTAAGAATGTTTATGCACAGTGAAGCATACTGTGGTAACTGAAAAAGTTACTTGAAAATAACTCAAGTGAACATTATATGCAATCATTTTGCCCTTTGGAGGTTTTTTAGAATTCAGTCAGAAATGTCTGCTTCTTTTTATGACCATCTGTCAATGAACAAAGTATAAAGTAGGTCCCATTCTTCTGTTCACTGTCATAAAGTAATGAAATATTTATTAATGAACTTTTTTTAAAAAAGCTACATTCAATTTTTCAGAGCGCTCTTTTCAGGAAGCACAAAAGAAAAGTGGGCATCATATGGACAGGTAAATTTTAAAATAGTTCTTTCCAATCAAGTTTATATTTTAATAGTAAATAAATCAGCATACATTTATTCAATGCAAATATTTAAATTTCATATAAATAATATTTTAAATGTATTAACATGAGCAAACAGAATGTGCCCAGAGATGCTTTCATGTATAAGTTTTTATGTGAGCTCAACTACAGTGTCACTTATCAAGCTTGTCTCTTTTTAAAAAAATCAATGTGTACAATTAAGAAAAACTTTGGAAACCATGGTTCCTAATTTTACCGGCAATTGAACAATTATTCTCCTGCTTTCCCCTTGAGGCCAGCTTTCTTCTCATGTTGTGAGAATGGCCTCTGCGACCAAAGGTGGACCCCACATCACAGCACATGTCAACACTACGGCAGCATAATAATCTCCAATGATCTCACCCTAAATTGACACCATTCTTTTCAGAAGGTGGATTCTACTTTTAAACACTATCACTTTGTCTTCCAAGTCTTTATTTTAGCTTTTTAATTAAAGCTATAGTGTTGATCAATAACTTTGTTTTAGAATAACTTATTTTTTGCTACAAATCAAAAGGTTACATTTATATTATGCAAAGGAACAGTTTTAGTAATATCTAGAATTTAGTTTAAAGTTGTCAGTTTAATGGCACCAGATACAACATCAAGAATTCATTGATCTAACATCCAAAGGTCAATTATTGTAACAAACTATTTCTCATCAAGACAAAGCTACTACATATCATGCCAGTAAACTGAGTTTTACTTAAGACACAGAAAATAATAACTAGCTAACAAGTGTCATTTCTTATTACACATTTGTGTATTCCTTCAGTTCAAAAGATACTCTTAAAATTTTTGTACTCAATTATTCAAATTTAAATTGTCACTTAGTTCTGAAAATATTAGCTAACAAAAAGGCATATTGGCTGTGCCCAAAACGAAAACATAAAACTTCACAACTTTTATATTGCCTGAAAAAATACTGTATATCTGTTTTCTAAATATATTTTAATTTTAGTTATTAAGTTTTAGCTTTAGAATCAGGTACGTATCAGTAACCTGTTATATTTTCTTTTTCTTTCCTTTTTTTTTTTTTTTGGTACTGGGGATCAAACTCGGGTGCTTGCACTTGCGAGGCAGGCACTGGAACCACTGAGCTAAATCCCTGGCCCATGTTTTCTATTTTTAAAACATGCAATTAATTGATTGCATCTTCTTAAACTCACCTTACACAATATTTTCCATGTTACTTGTAGTAATCACCTTTTGATATCATCGATAACCATGAAAAAAAACTGTAGTAGTCACTTTTTTCAACATAGGTAGATAGGTACTATACTTTGTGAATTAATTTAGTTTCTAAAAGTTCCGTATCTTTTCTATATGCCTTCCAGGTCCAAAACATAACTATTCAATGTGCATTTTAAAGCAATCACACACAGACAAATATGCATGAAAATCAGAGTTTAATTCATCCACCTGGCACTAAAATACCTACATCCTATTATTTTCCTCTCCTCTCCTTTTCAGACTATCCTCTGTTCTCTAAAAAGGGACATTGTTAAAAGTTTAAGTTTGTGTTATATCATCCTCCTTGTTAAAATTATTATCTCCCAATGTCCAAAAAAACAAGAACTTCCTTGCAAACAAAAAACTTACGGTTAGAACGAGGGTATGAAAAATCCTCCCCAATCAGACACCGTATGTGACTTGGTGTGCGCAGTTCTCCAGACACACAGAATCATGTCTCACCAATGTACTTCATTACATAGTGCCTATGAATCTTTAAACTTTCTTGTCTCTATTTGTCTCTATACTTCATGATTGTAAAAGTAGTATTATACTAATTAGAATACACAAATAGAAGCATGTAGTATACTATTGATTATATAACTCCTCCATTTTAAAGGAAGGGAAAAACTTTTAAATATAAAGACTTAATGGAATATCATTATATTCTATCAGTAGCTTCTTGACACAGCTTGAATTAATTTTTTTGGCCACTTAGTCTCCTAAAGAACACTTCTGAAATTGATTCCAAGATAAATAAATGTATCTAATGCTGGAAAAATAAAAGATGTTAGAGACGGGGGAAAGGGGTCTGAAATGTGTATGTACATGTACCGATTCTCTACAGTGAATGTAATCATTATATATTGCAAACGTACTAATAAAAGTTTAAAAGTGATTTGGAAATGACTGTTTTCAATGGCTTAAATCAAGATGTAAAACCATGGCACATTTGAGGTGAATAAACAAAAGTGTTTATTTTGACCTTTCAACAAAACAGAGGAAGAATTTTCTTTTGTGTTGCTTTGTCTGCTTTTATTTAATAGCTAATAATTTTAAAAGATTATCTACTTTATAGTAAATTTTAATTATCTAGAACCTGTGCCTACTGTAAATAAGAAATTCTATCATAATACAAAAATATATGAACAAGAATAGCAGATTCAAGGTCTGTGTCCTACTTTTCACTTGAATTTTTGTATTAAAAATGTACTTTTATACAGAGTATTCGTATTCAACAATTTTATCCTTCAAAAATAAAAATCACTTAATACCTATGCAGTAGTTAATCCACAGTGATGTGGAAGAGTGCCTGAGGTGATATTTAGAGATCTGGAAGAAATTTGTTAAAATAATTATATAGAAATTTTTGGCTACCTTCATAAGAAAGATATTAGAGTCATCTATATTTATTAGGTAAATGGGAAGAAACCATAGTTTAGAAAATATAAAATTAAATACTCTGATGTTTTCATGCAGCAATCTTATGGAGAAGGACAGGGGCAAAAAGTAGTAGGCAAAAGGAAATCTGAGCTACTCTGTTGAACCACAGTATTTACTAGTAGCAAATCTGAGCTACGCTGTTGAACCATAGCATTTACTAGTAGCAAAGATGAGCCTAAATTATAAGTCAATAGTTAAAATACAAATAATCTTTACAAAATTTGAAGATTACCTTATAAAGACATGAAGTTATTTTATTTAATTTCCAGAGTTGCTCTAAGACATATTAATGATATTTCATTTGCCTATTTATCAATATTTATAGCATGATTCTAAAGAGCAATGTAAACATGGTGAAAGCCATCTTTCAAATCTGATACACCTATCATTGCCTACAACTTCTGCTTATTGCTGTTGGTAAGGAGTATTTCCTTCCTCTTCTTGATAAGAG
Organism: Heterocephalus glaber; assembly: GCF_000247695.1. The sequence continues at coordinate 15,838,600 of NW_004624783.1, forward strand.
AACTGGAAAAAAGTCTTGAAACAGTTAGGTGGCACTGATAGCATATAGAAGTTTCTCATCAGCTTTTATTTGGTTCTCAGCCCCAGGATTTAGACCACCAGGGAGTTATTTCAGTAACTTCCTAAGCCAAAATGAGCAGCAAATATTGTCAATAAAGCAAGCAAATATATTGCACAAAGATATGAGTTGCAATTGATGTTATAATTAATTAATTATAAAAGTATAATTAATTAATTATTAAAGTATAATTAATTAATTATTAAAGTATAATTAATTAATTATAAAGTATGATTAATTAATCACATTTTGGTCATTAGGAGTGACCTCAATAAAGAATTCTATTCATCTTTCATAGGGAATCAGTGAAAATGTCTTTATTTGTGAAAAAGATGAGCATTATGATCTAGACTTAGTGATAGAAATGAACTTTATACTTAATAAGTCCTTGACTTAGTTTCCTATGGCATCATATAACGTAATGTGTACAATTTACACTGTACTATCTTTAGTCAACTCAACACCTACTCTGAGCTCCTAGGTTCACTCATTTTAATTTTGTTTTCTCTTGTGCATTCTAGTTCTAGTACTGACTCTAATTTTAGATGTGAGAATTTAAGTTGCTTGCATTTTCTAAGTCTTGATAATAAAGCAGGAAAATTGAACCAAGATTTTATCTAAATTCTTACCAAATCTAACAGTCCTCTGACATCACTCATCTCAGCCTTCACATCCTAGAGTAACATGGCAGCAAATACACAACAGGTACTTAATAAATGCTTGTTTAATTAATACGGCATAGTTGTTACTACTTTATCCATGTAGGATGAGTGCATAAAGACTGTGAATCTTAAAATTTTTCACAAAACTAATGGTTGGAACATCTCAGAATTCTCTCCAACTGACTAACTTGGAATCATTGGCTTTACACTGTTTATTAAACTGCTGGTTTTTACAGCTTTATAGACAGTAATGAGTACACTTAATTACACATTCACAGAAGCAATAATCTCTAAAGACAATTTAATTTCTGAAGCTATGTACTGCAATCTCAGCCAAATCAGATATTCACAAAAATCACATGAGGATGAAGTTTAAAGATGAAAAACAATTTGTTTTACTTTGCTGTATTTTAAACCTATTTTCAAATATTTAGTAACTTGTAACTCATAAGTCATATTAGAACTAAATATTGTAAATGAGTATTTTTAATTAAAGTGTTCTTGGCAAAAAAAAAACCAATTCACACTATGCACAGCTGAATTCAGAATGAAAGCATAATGGATTTCTTTTTTGGAGAAAAGGTAACTACAATTAAAGACACAAATTTGCTATGTGTAGTACGACATATATATATATATATCATGATCAATATACTGTGAAGATGAATGAAATATTATAAAAGTATTAATTTATAATTAATGTATATTAGAGAATCTGATTCCATTGTTCTGGTGTTTCTACTCAGAACATGTGAATTCCACTGAATCAGATCAAAGTATTATTGTTTCTTGCATAAGTTTTAAGTCCTATATTTCTGTTCAATCAATAAATTATTGAAAATATAAATGCTTTATTAAAATTATCTGTAATAAGGATATAATCTCATTTTATTTTATTCTGAACATTAAACACAATAATTCCGTACAATAAAAAGCTGTGTTTCATTCCCAGATGAAAACCATTACTCTTAGGTATTTCTGATGTAACTATTTTCAAAGGTTAGTAGGTCCTTTTTCATAGTAACATGGATAAGTGGTGAAAATGTCAACATGTTTTGAACATATCTTGACAACAATACAATACTAAATTTTACATTACTAGTAAGTTTTGGCTAAAGCTTAATAAATACATTGGAAGAAAATCTTTATATAAAACTTCACAGGTAAAAACAGCAACTCTATACAAGTATGACGCTGAAAGCTTCCAAAGTCTGGAAGCAATGAATTATTTCAAAAATGACTTGATTTCAATGTAAGCTCAAGGTAGTTATGAGAAACATTAGGGGAAATTGGAAAGACCTTGTTAAAATAATTGAGCTTACAGAAGCAGTGATAAGAATGTAAATCTGAAAATTGCCTCTGCATCACATAGCTAGCTAAATAATCCTAGAAGTAAAATCACTTTTCTTCCTCTGAAAGCAAAACTGGAAATTTAATAGGAGCAAAGAAAAGTGGTATGAAAACCAAAAGCACGTGAATTTCCATCAATGTGAGACATCTTAAGGCAAATATAAAAAACGTAGTTTTACTTTTTAATGGTCTAAAACTAGAAATAAATAGTAAATTTTAGTTTCCTTAAATAATTTATTAGGAGCCGTGAGTGTATTTAAATTTTAGGAGTAAATATTTTCAACTTTCCTCCCTTAAATATTTACTATATTTGTATTTTTGGTGTGTTTAAGCAATTGCTTTTGTGCACTTTGCTTCTTCGTGTTTCCTGTCTCCAAATATCTAGAATTCTGATATGTCTTTAAAACACTGCTTTGGTAATGTTACTTAATGATTCACTCATCTTTGATTTTCATCAGTTTTCAATGGATAAACTTATTATACCATTTCATAAAACTTAAAAATTCAAGATTTACACACACACACACACACACACACACACACACACACACACCCTAAATGCTGGGAAAACCATAAGAATTTTTCAGATTCAAATACGATAAAGGTGAAGTCGAACACTATTTTCTATGAATGCACCAATTAGCAGAAAAAATTCCTGGGTCTGCTCCTCAAACCCTTCCTGGTGGGAGTCATCCTATAGATATGTTGTGTGGATAAATAAAGCAGAAAAAAAACTTAATTAAATGCTGGACATGGTTCAATTCTTTCCAGGTTGCATGGATCTGAAATATATCATATTAATAGGCCCTATTTTCTTTTCACAAACCAATTTAAGTTGAAGTAAGTGTTAATCAATTGATACACTGATAGTTTACTTCAATACATCGTTCAATAATTGTACTTTTTATCCTCCACAGAGAGTGTGTGTGTGTGCATGTGTGTGCATGCTTGACTTCCATTAAGAAAAGCCTAAGCCTCTGTAATGATAATGCCAGCATTAGTTCAGCAAAGAAGGGTCTAGGACATAAGCTTCCAATAAAATAAAGGACAAGATGCAATTTAACATACTCAATTGTTTAAATGACATTTTATTATTTTTCATGTTTAGGCTAGATCTCTCTACATGTAGAGTCTGTTTTGAATTTCAACACATGGATCCTCTATCTTGGCAAGTGGTTACAATTATGTGCTATTTGCACTTTAATATTATCCCATAAAGACAAGAAATCTGTAGTTATTCAGGAATTATTTACAATGTTTATAGATCTAATGCTTATATCAAACCTGACACATATTAACTATGAATACCCAGGCAAGCCTGATCTGTTTCTGCAGAAAAGAGGATTTATAATTTCTTCTTTATGGTACTGTAGGATAATCAAAATAAAATATAAGAAACACCAAAGACTTACTAAGCACTAATTTGATTATACATTTATTCCTTCATAGTGTCCAGAAATTATTTCACTAATAAGTCTTTTAAACTGTGAGTTAGAGAAAAAGAGGAGATCCATATTACCTTTTATTTGTTTGGCTTTAATCCAGTAATGTTAACAAAAATAAATTTTGAAAATAATAAATATATCTCATATATACCCTGTATTCTGCTTGTACAAAAGTAATTTTAAAAGGAAGAAATTAGTTTAATGAATCTGAATAATTCTCTTTTCCACAAAATTTTCCTCCTTTTAGGGCTCTTATTCAAGTAAGTAGAAGATCATACTGTTTTTGTTTTTGTTTTGTATTTATTTATATACAAAAATAAAATTGTCTAACAAGGCCTTGGAACAGAGGTTCAAATTCCCAGGATTACATTCAACTTCCTGGGCAGGAAAGTGTAAACTGTTGGCTTGTATGTTACAGCAGAATATCACAGGATTCTAAAAATACTGTGTATTTCCAAAGACTGACATTGTTCTTTAAATTCACCAAAATATTTTTTTAAAAAAAAACCTTTCTTGTAGACACCTTGAGCAGTGTTTTCTAAGGAATAACAACTTAGGCACTCTACCTACCTGCAATGACAATCTTAGAAGCAATCTGGAAGCCACCAGCAAAGTAACCTATAGAATTTAACAAAACCTCAGATGCTACAACTGTAAGCAGTCTTCCTATACCTGCCATCTAAATCCTCTAATTACTACTGAAAAGTAAAACAGGGTCAGAAAAGTGATTTCATTAAAATCACCTCTATTGTTTCTATATTTAATGTCATTGCAACATACTTTTGAATTTTTAACAATAATACTTTTTCACTGAAAACAACATTTAATAATAAATGCTTTCTCTCCCCCCAGTTTTTTGAAGAGAGTTGCCCAGGCTGGCCTCAAAGGAGACACCCCTGCCTCAGACTCCCAAGTAGCTAGGATTCCAAAGTACCTTTACTTTAATAATGAATCAAAATGTTTATTGTCTATTACACTTTCATATAAACATTTATATACATATGCATAGAAATATTTATTATGAACCTTTTAGGAGTAAGGAGCAAATTTCTTTTCCACAAGCATCTCTATGTATGCTGCAATCTAACTGTGCAAAATCAGAAAAAGAAAATTCCCAGTGAAATTTCATGTGATCACAAAGAAAAATGAAAGTGTATAATTAAGCAGACAGTTCTTGACCCCGGGCTGCAGGGTTGGTTAATAAAATTCCAAATGCATCAACAAACTACCATAGACAAATCTACTTCTTCAGATTTTTTGCAATGGAAAAGCCCTCTGAATGTCTATATCCTGTCACATTAGAGATGCTTCTAGGTCAGGTAATGCTGATCACAGTTAGAAGCCTGAGATTTGTGAAAAATGCTGAGAAGGATTTCAGTAATCTTCAGGAGAGAAAAGGAAAAAAGCAAAAAGATTTTTCTGATCTTAAAATAGCTGGTGAAGACTAAACCCCTAACCATTTATTCCTCTCAACAACAAAATGCAACTTTATTTTGTAGTTATTATATCTAATACTATCAATAACTATGTGTTTTGAAAGTTTATTTTCTGTATTCCATGGATGATAATGCTTCTCCATGTCTACTCATTCAAGAATAATTTAGTGAATCAACTAATTTTCTAAACATCTTCTCCATGATCACTTACTTTCTAACTGCATGAATTACTAAGTTCTATGTCAGTTTCCTCATCTTGAAAATAGTGATAAAAAAGCTACCTGATGCTTGGTGTTCTATGAATTTAAGGAGGTAATACATTCTAATATTTACTGCACTACTCTTAGTGCTCAAAAGATATTAATCATTGCTATCACTAAAAGGAGCCAGCTTTAAAATTTTGGATTCATTCTCAAGTCATCTTCAAATTAATGCTATTTCTTTAATGTACTATTCTATCTCAATATCTCTATAATTCATTAAAATCCTTGCTATCATTGTATTTGAAAGGGCCAATTTAAAAAAACAGTTATATTTTTTCTCTGATTTATTTTTCTATAAGAAAGATCATTTGAATAATTATACAGAAAACCCTGCAAAAGATCTCTGAAACATGTATTCTTATCATGATGCCATTTGATTTCTTGTGATTTGTCAGCAAAACTTCTCAAAGACTACAATTTTGCTAAAAAGATATGGCATAAGGACCGAAGCAAAAAAAAGATGGAACAAAACATGCATGCTATGAAAGTGAGAATGCAGAAAATCTAAGGTACTCACCAGCCAAACAAAATATAAACTACTATATATTATATATTTTACTACAATATATACACATATATGTGCACACAAAGTAAGCACTATACAGAGGATATAACTTTGCATTAAAAAACCTTAGCATTCTTTAATCACATTTAAACACAATCACATTTACTAGTAGTTTTACAGTGTGAAATAAAATCAATCTTCTATCATTCTGCATGATGTAAGGCAAATAGTTATGTGAGATTTTTGTAAATGATAGTTGACAGCTGTCATTTTAACTATCTTTGTATAAGAAAAAATGTTCTTTTAAAGAAAAACATGGAGAATAAACCAAGTTAAACTGTTCTACAGAAACTATAAACAATATATTGTGCACTTCTAACTAAACTATATTGTAAAGTATATGAACATACATGTTGATATTATTCTAAAATGTTTAAACTTTTAGGTTATCACAATAGTTTATCAGAATTAGTTATCAAAATACTTTATCAGAATTAGTTTCAAATAGATCATTTATTCTTTATCTGCATTGCACCTCTTCATCCTAAAGTTAATATACATCGTGAATGCTACTGTTGCTCTCTCCCTTTTTCCCTTTCCTCCACCTCCCTTCTCTCTCTGGTTCTCTCTCCCTTTCCCTCTCTCATGAGGACAATGATAATATCAATCCTGTTATCCTAGTGCTCTATGTTCCAGGTGGTCTGCAAAAGTGGAGTAAAGTACTCAGCAGTTTCTCTTGAAGGAGTCAGTAAAGAAATGACAGAAGTAACAACTGATATTTGAATAAACAGTAAAATGTATTAAGTATACAAGATTTTTAAGGGTCAAAGCCAAAAGGGGCAATGTATGTAAAAATAAATCATTATGAGAGGATTTGGCCCATTGCAAGAATTCCCTACGATGGGTATACAGACAATGAAGGGTTTTGTGTATCAAAATAGAAAGTTTTCTTTCTATTATATTGTTATATTATATTATATTATATTATATTATATACAGAGTTGTTACTAAGCAATGACTATCAGGGATTGGGTTAGGGATTAGGCAAACATGTGACCAATCAATCAGTAACACTACTTCATGTGGTAAAACTGAGGATTACAGAATCTAAGGTAAAGTACTTAGAACTTGGCACATAATGAGTGGCATCAGAATTAAACAAATAAATACCTTCTACTATATTTTATTCAGTAGAGAAACTTTCTTATCTTACAGTACTTCCTTATTTATTTTGAGGTATACCCAGTTACATAAAAAACAGTGCCTCACCTCTATTCTCTTTTGTACCAAGCCTCTTTTTCTCCAAAGACTCATGGGTTGGATTTCTCTGAAAAATAAGTGTCTTTTATCAGAGTCTGTTAAGCGTACTTCCTTGGTTTCACAGGGTAAAACATTGGGATGGCAAGGTCTAACCATTCCCTATCAATAACTTGAACTCATTGCCCATTAAGGTATTCTAAATGCCAAATACCATGAGCCTTTCTGGCTTTGTTCAAGATATAGTGGCTTTTGTGTGTTGATGTTCCCTGTCAAAGGTATTTAGATCTCAGCCTATCTAATCTACTGAATCATTTACCACTGCCCATGTATTTCCCATCTCATCCTTAAAAATCTTATGATAATCATTCATTTGCTGTCACCTCCTATTTTATTCTTTTGTTGCTTATAGTTTTGTGTATTTTAAAATTCATTTGTTTTCCTTTTAGTGAAATCTCAGAAAGGACCAACAATAAATGTGTTCAAGTTGATTTGTTAAACCAGAACCGTTTATTTCCTTCATTCTAGTAAGGTAAACAAGTGTACAAGAAGTTAAATAACTTGTCATTTACACAGAATATAACTGGCCATGGGCAAAACTAATTCTAAACCTATCTGCCTTCAAGGCAATTTTCTCCACTCCTATATTCTTTTAAACAGCACAAATCTGACTTCTTGATGAGAAAATCAAAATGATTTTATCTAGGACATGCATATCTAATCACTTATAATTGAAAACAATTTTTGAAATGAAAAATTATGTGAATTAATACAATTTAAGGTAATTGTTTACAATAATAAAAGTAGAATACAATGCTTATGCCCCTCAAAACCTTAATTCTGTAATTTTATCTCTACTTGAGTTTTTTTCCACTTACCGTTAAAAAATAATTGTAAAATCCTGCTAGGCCTTTAAAAGACAAACCAAAAGAGTTCTTGTGCTGATACTAGTAAAGATGGTAATGTATCATCACAGCATGGCACTGCTTGGAATTATTTCAATAAACAGGATAAATCTATGTTAAACTAGAGGAGCCAGTGCCCTCCTATCATCTTTATAGGAGCCATACCGTGATTATTAGAAGGCTGGATATAAAACCACCTGTATAATCATAAAAGGTTTTGCATCATTTGAAGCTGGACTATGGGTAAGGCTAAAAGATTTTTCTCTTTGGTGAAGCTCTTTGGGAAGTGGTATTGCATGAAAAAGTATAAGAAGGAATACTAGGTTTGAAATAGTCTCATTTCAGCTGCTGCAATGTTAAGTTTATAATTATCCACCAAAAAAAACCCCTCAAATGTATCTGTTTACTTTACATATATACTCATGGGGAAAAAAGGCTTGCATCATAAAATTCTAAAACCCACAAGTTTTAGCTTTTCTGTCACATCTGAGTGCATTTAATATACTTCTGCCATATTATTTATGACTTCACAAAGAAACTAGTTATTTCCTATTATCTGTTCAATAAATATGTAGAGAAATGCATGCTGGAGAGATACAATTTGTTAATGAAATAGCCCGGAGAATCTTCATGGTGCCTAGTTTCAAAAGCTTGTGTAACATCTATTAAAGCTTGCTTCAGTTCTAAAGAGTAACTGCAATTTTTACACACTGATATGTTCCACTCAGGTGGGTGAGCCCTGCTTCGCGAGTAGATTATGCAATATGAGTAATGGATGCTGCGATACAACATACATCTGACCACACAGGCATGTCTGAACATTTTTCTCTACTTGTTCCACAGTTTCCTATTACTGAGAAGATTGCCTTGTTTTGAAAATGAGATGGACACAGAGGTTCTAGTTCTTGAAATTATTTTCAAGAAGAAGAGAAAGAAATCTTGCTTGTTGTAGTTCTTAACCAAATTATCACAACAGTATAAATGGGATATGTTCAAAATACTTTGATAAAAGTTGCAAGGAATCTATAGGATCACCACGAGGTAGGCTGGTACATTACCATTTCCAATTTTTTATGTTTAACACATTGTAAAACAACCACCCAAAATGTTCTTACATGTTATCTTCTTAAAAACTTAGCTTTGTAAGCCAGGGATTTAGCTTAGTGGTTTCGCCACCTGCCTCACTAGCGCAAGGACCCGAGTTCGATCCCTGGTACTAAAAAAAAAACAAAAAAAACCTTAGCTTTGTACTGCTGATTCCCTTTGTTTAAAAAAATAAATACTAGGAAAAGACAAGTTCCAATCCTGTGTGCTCCTTTACTTGCTAGGAGTTTTAACCCCTCTATAATAATGAAGCTTTTCAAAGGGATGCCTATTTGAGAGGGAGAAAATGACATCAGATTCTGAAATACTTCTAGAGGAGAAAAGGAATATCAAACATAAAAATCTGCTTCCAATCTTAAACACAGTGTTGATTTTAAAATAACCTATAAATAAACTTGGCTTTAATCAAAAACTAAAAGTAATCAAATGCTGCTTAGATCTGAATATTCTTTCTTTCTCACTATTTGAAACGCAGTTTAACTTCCCCAAACAATAAACTTTATTTATCTTTTGCTAGGGTCAAGGGATAGTAGCTGCTGAGATTTATAATTTGTATAACAAACTTCAGTGCAAATCTCTCTGGACAGTCAGTACATCCATTTTCACTAATTTTGATACTAAATATTATTTATGATCTAACATTAGTCCCTTCAATTTAAAAAATATATTCAACTGTATTAATATGTAATTGATATACAAATCTTTAAATTATTTTCCATCAATTACACACAGTTACCACATTTGTTATTTTACTACTAGTAAGCATTTAGAAAAACATAAAAATAAGTATTTAAGCGTATATAATACACAAAGCTTATTTTAACTAAGATTTTAATCAAAGACAATAATTAGCATATCTGTATATTTCATAAAAATGTTTAGTTACATTTTAGATTGTTTTAAAATATAGTTGATAAAATGGCTAATAATTATGTATAGAATAGCACATATGATACAATGGATTATTTTGTTTTTCAAAGTGTCTCCAATATAAATCAACAGTTAAAAATTAGTAAATTCCCTTAAATCATTTAAAAATTATTTTAGAAAATGTTGTTTTATTCTGTGTACTTTCTCAAATATCAGGAGCTATGAGTCTTAGTAAGGAGGTAAATACACATAAGAGGTATTCCAAGCATAAGAATCAGCTGAAAATATACAAATGCACTCCTACCCGAGAGGAAGATTAGTGTTTTTAATTTTGAGTATGTAATCCTCCCGATTTACTGGAGTTATTACTAATTTGGTAAGAAAAACTAAGTAAAAAATAAATTGTTTTAAATATATATGTATATATATTTCTTGATTTTAAGACTTGTTACTTATGATTTGTGCTTTAATGCTGTATACATCTTTGTGCAATTTTCACTTTATATTCACTTATATTTACCTGAAAGTGCTATTTGAACAGAAATCCTGAAAGTAACATATTAAGCTGGTCAACCTAAAAGGTGTCATGGATATTTTGCATTTATCTGCTATATCTAAGTCCTAGATTTTTCTTTTCTTTTCTCTCCTATCTCTAGCTATCTTTAATGATTTTTTATACCTCATCATAATTTTTAAGTTACTGGAAGTAAAGAAAACAAATTGGGATCAAAAAAGAGAAAATACATAGAAGGCAAAGAAGTTAGTATTTTTTTAATTCTATACATATAAACATAGAAGCCTATAAAGACTGAAGAATCTGCCAATCACATGTAATTATGAACATGGCTTCATAAAGTTAAGAAGAATGCTTTTTCAAATATACATCTATTTTTTATAATAGTTAAGAAACATCACTAATGAACTATGTTAAATACTATTTATATCAACAGTGACAATAATTATTATAATATCACAACTTGTTTTGTTTCACTGCCTTCTAAATTTTACTGTTTTGTCCTTAGTTTCTAAGATTGAAAACTTCAAATATTAATGAATATAAAAAAATTAGTGAATATTTTCTATGAATACAGTACCATGAAAAACTCAAAGCATGGGCCAAATTATTGTTCAAAAATCATAATTTTTAAGAAAAAATAATGGTTGGTTTGAGAAAAGAACACAACTGAACACCGATAAGTAGAGTGAAGTATGCTAAACCCTCCAAATAATAATTACCACTTATCGTGTCCCCACTAAATGCTAGCCACTTTATACCTGTCATCTCAACAAATGCTCCAACAACTTTACCATAAAGCCATACTTATTCGAATTTTAAAGTTAGTTCCATTCTTCTAGATATTAGGAACCCTGCCAAAGATAAAAGGTAAGTTTGGATAGCCTCACAAACTGGACTGGTGCCAATGACTGGGTCCTATAAAAGCATTTGGTCAGAATGTTGAGATTTTGTTACCAAATTAAAGTTTAGTTAGCAATAACAGTTTATTACTAAGTTTGTAAGTACTATGCTGTAATTCTACAGAATGCCTCTGGGAAAACTAGTGCAATGCTTGATTTCATTTAACAGAGTAGTGGAATTTAAGCACAGAAATCTAGGGAAGAAATATTTTGGAGAGACAGAGGCAGAATCAGGAATCTGTAGGCTCTATAAAGCCACTGAGAATTTTGATGGGAAATGCAAATGGGTCTATGATTCAAAATTGCAGTCATGTATAAAAGAAACTAAAAAAGGGTGTAAAAACACAAGTAAGGCTTTACTATTGCTTCAGTAAGATTTTTTAAAACCTCTTGCTTCTAGGGTGCAGATATGTCACTTACTTAATTACTTTCAATTGCAGGTTGTCTACTTTTTACTTTATATCTAGTCATCTCTTCATAAAGTCTTCAGATGGAATAAAATACCATATCACAGCTGCATAGCAACATAAAAAACAGAAAGGATATGAATTTATGTCTGGCTTAACTTGGTCACATTTTCAACTGATTAGTTTGAACCTACAGCCTCTTGAAAAAGACACTCATAAAATTATTTTCATGCTACTCTGAAAAGCTCTGGTTCAGAAAATTACCACCCTTTTGATGTGAAGGCTGATATAACTAATTATAGCTCAGAAGATACAATTCCTCCTTTAATAATAAAGAAATAGCAATCTCTCACCTAGAATAGAACAGTGTCTGAATTTGAAGCATGAAAGATTAAATCAGTAAGCTTTGAAATTCTATTATATTCAGAAAGACGATGTCTCCAAGGACAATAATATTGACAATAGAAAAAGGTTTCTTCAAGAACATTTCAACCTCTTAGCAGACTGTGGTACAGTGAAAAATTGCTGGGCTAAAGACTATCGGCTGAGTATTTAGAACAAATTAGTCAACTTCTCCAGTTTAACAATAGTGCTGTGACTGTTTTAACCACCAATTCACACTAGAGAGATGAAAAGAGGCATAGAAAAGGAGGGAAGGAGAAAGAAGAACAGAGAAGACAAGGGGGAAAGAGAAGGAAGGTTGAGAGAAGGGTAAGGCTGAGAGGCGGAGGAGGAAAATGGATGAAAGGGGGAGTAGGAGGGAGTTACCAATTTAAATTTTAGTGCTTTTCAACCTTAATTGATCTCATAATAATCTGCAATGCTTAAGAAACACCCCCAGAGTTTTTAATGTACTTTGTTTAGTGTAGGGCATGTGAGTTAGCATTTCTAAAATATTCCCAAGCATGTCAGTTTTCTACTACTACAACAAATGCCTAAGATAAACCACCTTAAAAGAGAAAAGTTTATGTTGGCTCACAGTTTTAGAGGTTTCAGCCTATGGTCAGTTGGCCTACTGGAATCTTTAGTGAGGCAATACATCACGTTGGAAATATGTGTTGAAGCAAGCTGCTCACCTTATGGCAGCCAGAAAGCAAAAACAGTGTGGACAGGACTAGATCCCTGTATCCCTTCAAGAACATGCCCCTAATGATCTAACTTCCTCACACTGAGCACTGCCCCTTAAGGGGTACACCATCTCTCAATAGTATCATGCTGAGGACCATGCCTTTGATACATGGGTCTTTGGAGGACAGTCTAGATACAAACTATAACTCCAAGTGATGCCAATATTGCCTGAGACCACACCTTGAGTACTTTGTTATAGGTCTATATTTATAAAGTGTCTCATTATGAAAAATAAGACTTTATACTTTTTCTGATCTACCTGTGCCCAATCCTCCTAAATGATGCAGATTTTCTTATGAGAGGTCTTTCCCATTCAGGTCAGGAACTCTCAGGTCCATTTTATCTGCAGATCCTCAGAGACATACCCAGAACTGTTCTTTGCCAGTTTCCTTGGCCTGACTCCATCGTCATGTTGAAAACCAAAATTAGTTATCAGAAAAGCAAAAGTTAGAAGATTATCTTCTAAGGAATAAACAGTCATCAATAAGTAGCACCATCCTGAATATGCATGTGTATCAAGAGTTAGTAAGCTTTCCAATGTTTCTGAAAAAAATCTTGTGAATATGTTTTCTCATAAATAGGATCAGGAGCCATATGCATGAGGTCGCACTGTGACCATAGAAATGTAGAGTCACCAGTATGCAACACGGTGGAGCATATGATATTCAAAACCACAGGGGTTCAGGGCCAGGGATTTAGCTCAGTTGTTCCACCACTTACCTTGCAACCGGCAGGTCCCAAGTTTGATCCCTGGTACACACACAAAAAAAAACCACAGGCGTTCAATGCATGAGAACCAAAGCCTCACCTAGCAAAACCTTTGATACAGGGACAGGGCTGCATCAGATCTGGAGCACAACCTTTGCTCCCACATGTCCAGGAGGTGGGGTATGTAGTCAACTAAGATAATCATAGTGTCTTCTTACTGACATTTTAGCAGGGTCTTAAAATATTAAAATTTGAATTCTAAAAACAAAAATGGACAAAGTTTTAAAAAAACAAAAAATAAGACATTTAAGTCAGTTTGTTCTTTACATTTTTGAAAATCGTCTCAGTAAGTCTCTTCCTAAAAGTCAGTTCTTTTCTAGGTGTTATACTCTTTTGCTTAAAACACTGAACTTCTCCTGCCTATATATTTTTAGAAGAATTATATTTGTGCTATGATTAAATAAATATGCTTTGTATTTCATAACATGGGAGAGGTGAATAAAAAGCTCAGGAAGCAGTGTGTATTTACGCTGATGAGATAAGACACACTGATCCAGGAGATTATATGATAAATGGTCATTCTCTTTCATTTAATGTCCAAGTATAATTTGATCTAGTTTTTTCAGAATATTTTTTGGCAGTAAGTGTCAAAAGCTTTATTAATACACCAGCTAAAGGTACCACTGCAATCACAATTAATAACAGTAATTGTTTATTTACTCTGTGCCAGGCATTTGCCTAAGTGCTTTACATGTGTTATGATATATAATCCTCTCAACAACCCAGAGAAAAAGAAAAGAATCCTACTGCACTTTTTAGTGGTCAAGTCAACTTTTTTCTGTTATTCTCTTATGCAGCTATTATTTAAAAAGAGATACTGCCACATTGGGAAAAGATATACATTTATACATTCAGAATAAGAGTAAAGAACTTCATTTTCTCTTTTACCCATCTAAAGATGTTTAGGAATGCAGAGACTAAACTTATTTTCAGCTGCTCTACGTCAACATCCTGAAAATAACTCAAAATTGGGCACTCTTTGAGTGTCCAATGAGAAGCTACAGTTGTAGAAGACAACTCCTCTAAACCTACTAAAATGTAAAATTTTGTCCTTGGCAGAATACTGAGAATAATCAAACTTATTTTTTAAATTGTACTTTAGAAGCTAAAAGTGATTTAGGATGATGCATTTAGAAGAATACACATATACTTTGTTTTCCTGGTTTGCAAAGACCAGTAATGATTTTTATCTTTAATCTCTTAAATATCTTCTTTCAAAAAAGAAAAATAATAGCTGTTTGGAAATACAGTTCTGTACTTCTATGGCCAAAGACTACCAATTTGATTTTATAGAGAGGCTTACTGTGTTTTCACAATTATAGGTGAATTTGATAATATATTTCTAGGAATAAATCTCATAATTTACTCTTTCTCAAATACTACAGATCTCCCTTCAAGGAGTAATTGTCTCATCTTTCCCTGCTGTAATCTATTGAAATGTTATTGCCAAAACCAGAGTTTTTCTAGTCATTTTGACTTGTAATATCCATCTCCCATATTTCCTTTACAACAACTGCCTGCCACACAAAGTAAAATTTATTTTGAACAGTGTAACATGTAGCACAAGGAAAACATTGGCAGTGTAAAGGATAGGCATGAGTCTGATACCTTGTTTTCAGTTCTATCTCAGACTCTAAAAAGCAGCGTGACCTTGGAGAGGTGATCTTACATTTATGCATTTTATTTTTTCTCGTACAAAAATTGTGAACATTAGACTAAGTAATCTCTAGAGTCTAAAAAGCTCTCCAGATTCATGATTTATTCTGATAAGCTGGTTCTGGTCCTGGGATGGCCACTGGTTAAAAGGTAGCTCAAATAAGGTTACTAGAAAAGTTCCCAGTTCAGCAATGTACCTTTAAATACAGTTTATACTGGGCCGGGGATGTAGCTCAGTGGTGTCACCACCTGCCTTGCAAGCACAAGGTCCCGAGTTCAATCCCCAGTACCAAAAAAAAAAAAAAAATCCCTAAATACAGTTTATACATTAGTCCTAACAAGAAAGATCTTTTATTGTCTGGCAGAAATGAAATGAATAATGTTTTTATATCATTCTTTTAGAATTAAACATTTCAATCATACATGAAGTCTATTTAGTATACTGTTTAATATTACTTAAAGCATACAGCTTATGCAATACTCAACTAATTCTAATAAAGTAGCTGTATAAGTGGTTACAGAACTGATCGGAACTTTTAGGAAGTCTTTATTAGTGATATTAATTATTATGGATGGAATGAGTATTATGGGTGAAAGCTCTCTGTACTGCATATTATATATCTATATATATTTTATAGATGATAATGAGGAGGATAGATGGGTTGATAGAATCTTACAGACAAAATATCCTTTTGTCTGTAGCTTGGTGTTCCATCTTAGAACAAGTAAATTAAAACTACATTTAGAGACGAAACACAATAGAGGGATGCTGAAATAATACTTAATATTCCAGCAAACATGCCTTCTAGGAAAAAGTAGTTATCTTGTTACCTGTTTCAGTTCTCCACATTCTCTTCTACAAGTAGGTATTATGTACAATATGATGGCAGCAGACACTTGTTATTTTTGTTGACTAATTAATTAATTAAGGACACATTCCAGTTATGTTGTCTAACTGAATCCTAGTTTACACAAATGCTACCTTTAAGTGCATACCCCACACAAAACTTTTAAGTTGAAAAAGCTCAAATACTATATCCAGTAATGAGTTCATTGGAATAATAACACTTCAAAGGTTTCTATAAATTAATCCTCTGAAGAAACTGGGCTGCTATGAAATAGGAGATAAGAAAGTGGCAATAAAAAAAAAGTGGCACTATTCATGGCTTTTATTTATAAATAAAATAATTATTTCTGAATTAAATGAACTGATAGAAATAATTATAACATTTTACTAAAATTGGAAAAAAGCCACAAACAAAGCCTTTTAATGCTTTTAAACGTTAATGTGCCAAGAAAGTAACTTCAGTTAATATTCCAGGAGAAATTAAATATTCACATATTCACATGATGCTATTATTTCTTTACTACGAAGGCAATGCCACTGGTTCCTGCATTTTTCATCTTTACTCCGCAGGAGATGCAGATATTTACTAACCACATTCTTCGTGATTGTCTAGAAGTTAAAAGGTGGCACAGACTATAAAAAATGGGAGTTATGGTAATAATAATACCTGCATCAGACATTTGTTCTAAACATTAAATTAGATATAATATGTAAAGCACTTAAAAGACTTTGATCCACAATTAATATTACATAGAACTTTCAATGATGGTTCATTATATATTAGTTTGAATACTGTATATAACTCATCAAACCAAATGGAGACATCTCTTCAAATCCTTATTTGGCTGTCCAGGGGAATATTATAATCATGGAGCCTGGCGGAATTTGCCTTTGTGGGCCTCTTTCTCCATTAAAAAATTGGAAATTATATTTTATAACTGCATAGGTATAGGTATAAACATAATAATATTAAATACTAAATTTTTTCCAACTTAAAAAGTTCATTTTTCCTTCTTATTTTAAAAATACACTATTTTCGTGGGCCCTGGTATTAGTCACCTTTCCATTGCTAAGACAAAATACCAAACATACACAATTTAAAAGAGGAAAAGTTTATTTTAGCCTATGATTTTAGAAGTTTCAGTCCATGGTGAGCTAGCTCTAAGGCAGAAATGTCATGGCAGAAGGGCATGACAGAGTAAAGCTGCTGACCTCATGGCAATCAACAGAAATAGAGAAATGGAAAGAGCCAGAGAAACAATATAAACTTCAGACCCACTTCCTCCAACTAGGTCCTATCTTCTAAAAATTCCATTCAGCTATGAACTCATTAAGGTGTGAATCAACTGATAAAGTTACTGCCCTTAAAATTCAACCTCCTCTCTAGCTGTCACTTAATCTATTCAAGTTAACAATCAAGATTAATCATCAGAGTCTCTTACCAGTAATATGGGGCAAAGTCACTATATCTACTGTGCTTACTGGGGTAGGTTGGCCTGTGAATATCAGATTCTGTAAACTTGGAATATATGGTGGAAAATAGATGTTATATTTCTAGATGATAATGAAGACCTTCACTGTAACTATAATTAATATAATTAATACATTGTTTTATAAATTAATGAGGATATTTTACAATGCATCAGTTACCATAACTTCAGCAAAAATAAAACAATTCTATCATGCTAACCATGCAGTGGTTTTTCCTTGAGTAATATCCAGGTTCAGCATATATTCCAAGGACAAAAATATATGCTTCATATAATTTTAAAATGAAAACAACACATACCATTATTATTTTTTTTTTCGTACCGGGGATTGAACTCAGGTCCTTGCACTTGTGCAGCAGGTGGTGAAACCACTGAGCTAAATCCCCGGCCCAACATACCATTATTTTTAATATAAACCCTCTTAGTTTATTCTCTAAGTCTTCTTCCAATTCAGCAGCCAGAATGCACATAAAGTGAATTTGGTATTTATTTTTTGTATGTAGCATTTAGTTCCTTCATGTTGTTGTTGTATAGAGATCAACTTGAGTTTCTTCATCATTTACCCTTATTTTACTGAACACATAAGATGGAATTATAAATATCCAACTAACATGAAATGGTCCATTCTATGTTAAGTCAATATAGTGAAGTGAATCTTTTGCAAATTGTTCTAAAAAATAACAATTTGTCGTTTACCAGGTATACTCTCATTAGGACTTGGTTTCTTTGTCCCACTAACTGGGAACAATTCTTTGTACACTGGTTCATTTTTAAAGTCAACTTGGTTATAAACTACCTTATATACCCTCAGTAAGTTTTTTATTTTTATTTTTAGATTTCTGTATCTAAACTCTTTTAATAGTTCTAAAATGTGCCAAAATAATAGTGTATTTCCACAAGAAGATAGGAAATTATTCGAGGTCAACATTAATCTGCAATAGGAAAACTTAGATCTCACTGCCAGAGACAGATTAAAAGTTATGTTAATATCACTCCAGACAATTTCTTGTCATCCCTATGTTAATGCATTTTTCAAAATAAAAAATTGGCAATTGCATATATTCTTTTGTGCAAACTGCTGTTTCACTTAAAGGTGTGCACTAGACACCTTTTTACCCCCAATAAATTCGTATCAACATCATGATCTCTTAATGATATAATAACCTTTTTTTCATCCCTCCATTACTTTCCATGTTTTGACTTGTGCTATTAAGAAATGTTTCTAAGCAGAGATAATTAAGAATTGCTATAAGTATATGAGGTGATGTATATGTTAATTAGCTTGATTATAGTAATCATTTCACAATGTACATGTACCTCAAAGCATGATACAGTCAGTATGCCTTAAATATATAATTTTGTCAATTATACTGAATAAAAAGAAAAGAAAATAAAAAGAATCTTACTAATGGTTTCTAAATGTCTTACTTGTCCATGAAAACCCCCAGGATAGAAACCTTGAGGTAGGCATGGTCATATTCAGGCTTAAAAATAGCAACTTTGCAGGTGAACTACCAAGAAATATCTTGAAAGACAGTGCCACAGGACTTTCACAATTTTCTTATATCTCTTTCCTATCCTCTGAATTGTCTATATGATATCTAAACCTGAATTAAGCCTCCTTGGCCATAAGGTAGAAACCATGTGTTAAGTTTGGCAGAAAACCTGATTTTAAACAAAAATAGCCAAAGACTACTATCTTCATTTATTTGAGAAACAAAGATACTTCTCTATTGTCTTAACTGTTCTTTCATTTTCTAACTACTAAAAGTTGAATCCAACTCTGCTTAAAAAGAGTATTGTCTAAAAAACAAGACAGTGAAAACTTGTTATCTAGGAGAGTTTTCACCTGCAAAACTTACGGCACACATGCTCACAATGCACACACACAATAGTGAAGTCTGATAGCTATAATAGTCTCACTCCTTATTGAGTTCCTAATTCACTAATTGTGACTTATTTAATGTCTGTGAATGGTATCTACCAGAGTTTTTTCTTTTCTTTTACCAGACAATACAAAATATTAACAAAAAAATAAATAGAACAAATCAATAACAAATAAGACTAAATGACAGACCCTGCATTAACTAGTAAATCTGTGCTCAAACCTTTCATTGGCACTGATGACTCATCAAGAGTCAACAGGCATAGCAGATGTAGTTTCAGACTTGTACTTTTAGCAGCAGTACTCAATTATTATTTCCTGCACAAACAGAAGAAAATGTCTCTTTAATCTTCAGTGTTGGGCCGGGGATTTAGCTCAGTGGTTCCGCCGCCTGCCTCGCAAGCGCAACGTCCCGAGTTCAATCCCCAGTACCAAAAAAACCCCCAAATTTTCAGTGTAGTTTTATCGAGATTAGGCTGTGTGAGAAACATTTCTTATTTTGATCCAAAATGTATTGTTTTGCATTTATTAAAGCAGAAACTAAAAAAAAAGCCTAAATCAATGCTCTCGCCAGGAAAACCTTTTTGAGACTGGTTTCTAACACTTATTTTTAGACATTATTAGCAGGAACACCAGCAGTATATGACTGCATAAAGAAGTGGTCTCAATAATCCATCATCCAAATCACACTGAATATTCAATTTAAAATCATGAACCTATCAATCACTAAATGGTTAGAGTGAGAAGTATAATAGGCCTGAAAATTTTAGTCAGTGGACTTGGTATCTTTCCTATTTCTAGTTGTTCTAAATTTGAAAACATATTTATTTTTGTTTCAATACCACAACAGCAAAGTAACATGATTGGAATATTCTACACATATGAGTTCCCTTTGTGGTGACTGTCCCAGTATTGCAATGAAACTATCTGGAGAAAAAAATGCACTATATGGAAGCATGAGATACCCATATGTAAAGATATTCTTTGTGGTGTGTATACCTAAGTTAATATCTGACTACGCATTTTTAGAAATACAGAATTTTACTAGCCACACTATTAAAATATAGTAACTGTAATTGTTCTAACATAACAGGGAGAGAACATGTGTACCCATTTAAATTTAAAATAACTAATATTAAATAATGTTAAAATGCAATTATTCAGTCATCTTTGCCACATTCCAAGTATTCCACAGTAACAAGAGGCTATTTCTGCTGTTCTAACCATTACTGTTTCTGAACAAAAAAGATATAGAACATTTCTATCAATACAGAAAGTCCTACTGCATAGTACTAACCTAGGTTTTCATGTATCAACATATTTAGAAAGAGTACTAATGTAAAAATGCAATGTTAATACTGTTTACTATGACTTCAATTTTTAGAGCGAATGTAACATCCCAAAATAGGGTCCAAACTTTCAGTTCGAGAGCAGGAGGCTTGAAACCCATTAGAAATAATAACATTCATGAAACACTACTGAGTAGAAACGTTTTTTAAAAATCAAATTTCTGAAAATAATATTGATGCAGAGAAATTATTTTTAAAAAATCTACTTTGAAAGCAGCATGATGAAAATGTCAAGTCAGAGCCTTCAGCTAATGAAACAGAGTGAAGAATCATGTCTCCTTTTTATCTCAGAATTGCAATTCTTAAAAAATCAGTAGCTAAGGGCCAGGGATTTAGCTCAGTGGTGCCGCCACCTGCCTTGCAAGTGGAAGGTCCAGAGTTTGATCCCCGGTACAAAAAAAAAAAAAAAAATTGGTAGCTTAAAAAATTCTTAGAAAATAACTGCTAAGCGGATAAAAAGCTTAGAATTTGGGCATTCTAATTGTTTGTTCTTGATTCTGTTTATTGATGTCACGTTTCCATGTCTGGCTCTGCTTTCTTCAACTCTAGCCAACACCTCCAAAGACATTTTCAAATGTTGATTCATCATTTATCTAAAAGTTGCAAAATTACTTTTCTCAGCAGCTATGCCTAGTACAGTACATACCACATTTATGATATTAGTCTGAATTTATGTGATGAGTATCACCTAGATAATTAGGATAACTTTACAGAATTCATTCTCCGACCATTTTACTAGGGACTAAAGAGGCTTTCTCAAATAAACAATTAGTATTCCCATATGAGCATGCTATTGTACATACTAAATTCTAGAGGTTTTTGGTTTTTTGTTTTTTTGAGGCAGGGTCTCCCTTTGTAGTTCAGGTTGGCCCTGAACTCACTATATAGCCCAGGCTGGCCTCGCACTCAGAGTGATCCTCCTGCTTCAGCCTCCTGAGTGCTGGGACTACAGGCGTGCGCCACCACGGCACACCCAGCTGAATTCTGTTTTTAAAAGTGAATGATAACTAAAATGTACCAATAAAAGAATTTAAGTAAAAAAAAAAGGGGGGGGAGTGATAATATGAAACTAATTATAAGCACTAACATCATCTCGGGAGAATTATCTGAAAAATGAAATTCATTTTTAAGAGATTAAACTGAAATAGAGATTCCCTCTCCTTGGTGATAAGAACTAAACTCAATGAGATCCAGCACTTATCTTTGTGAAATCTGTAGGACAAAAGCCACAATTAGAAGTATCACCTTGAACACTTCAATTAGAAAAACATGATGTGTACAACACAGCTAGCTACAGTTGGAAGAAATATCACCCCCCAGGACTGGGGATTTAGCTCAGTGGTGCTGCCACCTGCCTCACAAGTACAAGGTCCTGAGTTCGATCCCCAGTACCAGAAATAAATAAGAAATGTCAGACCCAAATGCAACACTTCATTTTCTTATATATTGTACATGAATCCAACCTTCCAAAACAAAATTGAATGGATGGATATACATAGTAACATAGAGGTAGGTGTTACAGTATTTAAAAAAGATACACCACATTTTTCAATGTGTGAAAAGCAGAATTAAAATGTTAATGCTACCTAGAAGTGTTTGAATTATACCTTTGATATTTAGTGTTTACCCCCAAAATTCCCATGAAGCCTTGCAGTGTATACCTCCTTGAAGAACAGTTTATAGTCACTCTACATTGTTGGGATATCCTAACTAAGTGTGTCAAGACAGCATGAATTCTGGAGTCAGATAACCTGTTTGAATTTCGGCTTTCCTACATCCAGTCTGTGAGTGTGTATTACCTCTTCGGCACAATGGAGTTGAAATTGCATTTACTTTATGAAGCTATTGTTAGGCATGAACTATAGAATCCATGTTAAGTACATAATAAGCATTAAACCCATAATTACTAATATTCATACTTTTGCTAAAATATCTTACTTTTTCCATTGTTTTTTTCTATTCCCTTCATCCAAAATCTTTTTCCCATTCTCCGTGCACATTTCTATTCATAGCTGTGCACATCCTTAAATAGCTTATTCAGGATTCACCATCAAGAAGGCTTCCAACTACATTAAGTATCCTTCCTTGGCATAACTTAATTACTGTGTTTCCTGCATTGTAATGTGGAGTATGTATGTGTGCATATATGACTACTGTATGACATATTCCTTTCAGGCAGAAAATAAGGCTCATTAAGCTTTGTATCCTCAACATTTGGCAAGAGCACAGCCCCCGCACAGTACTCAAGTATTTGCTGAATAAATAAAATCATAATGCTGAGTGTGGTAGCGAGTGCCTAAAATCCTAGTACTCAGAAGGCTGAGGCAGGAGGATAGCCGTAAGTTCAAGGCCAGTCTGCTACACAGTGAATTCATGGCAAGTCTGAACTACATAGTGAGACCTTGTCTCAAAAAAACAAAAACAAAAACAAAAAAATAGAAAAATTAAAAAGTAGAACCTTGACATTTTCTAAGAGCTACTGGAACAGTACATTATAATATTCTTGCAGCAAAAGCTAAAATAACTGATATATTATTGAGTCCGCTTTTTTGGCATCAATATGAAACCCTAGTGTTACATATTGAAAATCATTATCTCTGAATCAAGATAATTCCCCTTTATAAATAGCATTCTACCTATTTTCATCAAAAACCAAGACCAGAAGAATGTATTCAGCATTTGGAGTATTAAAGCAAATCAAGTTAGATGCAGGTGTTGACCTGCAAGAGTTTGGAATACAGAAGCGAGTACAACATAAACATGCAATTTCTAGTACCTCTAGACTGCCAACTTACAATACTGCTACTAATTATTTGACAAATAATTTCCAAGCCTATGCATTACTGTAAACAAAACACCCTTTATGTTTTTGAGACATATCATCAATCATTTCTGAGTCATACTTGTTTATTCATGAAATAAAAGTAACTCCTATTTTGTAGATTCACATGTAATCACAGACTACATACATAACCAGACCTAAGTACAGTCCAGTATAGTGTAGACCCAGGGTAATGACTAATTAGCTAAGCGGTCTGTATGATGATGATGGTGATAATTTCCATATCATCCTTTTGAATAAATTTGATCAAACAGGTAAAAACAAAAAGCTGCATATATCTGACCTTTTTCTTCTTTTCATCTTGTTGGTCATAATAGGCTCATTACTGATGAGCTTCCTGGAGAGTAAAGGGAAAAATCATCACACACCTAAATAAATCTCAGCCTCTAGACTATCAAAACTAGAATAGCCCATGGGTGCTGGGCCAATTCAATTAGGATTTTTATTATACTCTTCCTTCCCTTTTCTCCCTCCCTATTAGATTTTAAATGTCTGGTTGAACAGAGTGGATGCTTTTGGGTACAATGATCTGGATAAACATTTTCATTGATGAGGAGACTCCTTTATAACATTTCCAGAAGAAAGATAGCCTATTGTATGTTCCATTTCATTTTTATAATACAATTAAGCAGACTAATGGAGACGTTTGAGTCATGTAGCTAGGTAACACACAAACAATGTATTTTTATTAGCTCATAGAGTGTAATTTGTCAAGAATTTTTTTAAAACTCTGGTAAAATTCATCCTCAAGGAGGATAAATTAACAATGTAAGAAAGGGGATAAAGAATCAGTACTGAAAATGTAAAGGAATTGAAGTTATTCCCTGTATATTATCAGACCATAGGGCAATAAAATTGGAGTTCAGTAAGATAAGAAACCGCAAAACTCCCACAAACACATGGAAACTAAATAACACCCTCCTGAACAACCAACGGGTCACAGAGGAAATTAAAGAAGAAATTAGACAGTTTCT
>NW_004624783.1:15866205-15947496 GCF_000247695.1 Heterocephalus glaber
TGTAAATAGGGAAGGGCACACAGGTAATGGGGAAAAAATAAGAACCAAGATACATCATGTACAGGTACAAGCACCCAATGATAAATGTAAACGTATTGTGTACCTAAAATGTACCAATAAAAGAAAAAAATAAAAGAATGGGTACTGAAGCATTTCAAATAATCACAAAAGACCTGTTATTTTATCACAAAATTAATGTAAACCAATGCACTTAGGCTCTATTTAGAGACATATAGCATTGGTATCATGGAAGGTCATGATTCAATGCACTCTCTTAAGGCCAGATCAAGTTTAGTGGATTTGAATTCAAGGCAACATGGGATCCAGAAGTCACTTTATACAACAAAAGTTTGCAAAATTGGGGGGGTTAAGTGGAGCACAGAAAAGTGTGAAGAGGCACACAACAGCTCTCTTTAAGTACCACCCTCAAAAGGATGTGAAACTGAAAACATGCAGTGTAAAAATCATAAAACCTAATTTGCATAAATGGAAAGTGTATGTTTCTGCTCAGTTAAAAATGTGAGCTGTGCCAAAAAGAAATGATCAGCCTTAAAATTTCAATTATATGAAGTATTGAAAAAGTTCATAGACGTCTATATAAACATAAAGAATATAGTAAATGGGTGGAAGTTCGAGCTAGGTGACCTACAAAGAATTTTAATTTTAGGATTGTGTGATTCTACGAATATAAAGAACTACTGATTTGATGACTTTCACTTTAACGGCTATTACCTATGAGACATGACACTGAATTTATGTAAGCATCGTGAGATATGACTTACCACCAACATGACATCAAAACGATTTGCATACCACTGCAAGTTAACGAAAATTAAGTAAGACAAAAAGAGCAACAGAACTAAGAAAACTGATCAGTAAGATTTAAATCAATTACTTTTTATCACAAAAGTGTATCTTCCAAAAAACAATTAGAATATTTGAGTGGTTAGTCATTTAATATATTTCAAAGTTAATTATACCTAAAATGTCAGACTCTGGCTGTCACCCTGCTCTGCTGCTGGTCTTGCTCAGTCTCCGCCGGGCCTCTGAACACTTCTGTTCCCCCAGACCTGCCTGCTCTTTTGCAAGAAGCAGCAGCAACTCTGAGAAGGGCCCGGAACCCCATCCTCTCTCGGTCCCTGGGTCATTCTGCTGACAAACCCCACATCGCAGCAACTCCCTTCGCAACAAGCGTCGTCAAGGAGCCAAGGGCCAGCCGGGCAACACAACACTCAGGAGGCTGAGGCAGGAGGGCCACAGGGGAACTTACATTTCCAGCTGCACAAACCCAATGGGGTCAAATTCGCACTCACCCCACAGAAGCAAGGCATGCGTGCGTTGAGAAACAATCCCAGGTGTCCGGACCCAAGTGGAGCCGCTGTCCACACTGCTGAGCCCCAAGGACCCGTGTGTCTCCCGCCGTGTCCAACCCAAGCCCCCGCGCTGTGCCCGCTGTGGGCCCCGTCAGGCCTGGCCAGCTGCTGCCCAGGGATCCTGCCTCGGGATGGATGGGGGCGGGACTCGCTCTGGGGAGAGGGTCCCCCAGATTTGGATGGATGGACGGACGAAGAACAGAAAGAAAAGACAGCAGCCAGCAGGGGGCACGACATGTCCAAGTCGAGGTGCCCTCTGTGCACCCCCATAAGTCTTACAATACTGAGCAGCTCCATAGTTAACGTGGACTCTGCTTAAGGTCGTCCTGCCTGTCACTGTCGCGTTGTGAGGAGAGCAGAGAAACATGGGACACCTTTGCCCAACGCTGGAAACAAAGGAGTCACTCAACTCACCTGGAACCAGTGAAGTTTCATTTCTCCTTCCTCCCTCCCTCCCTTCCTTATCTTTCTCTTTTTCTGTTTCCTTTTGCCTTTTCTTCTTCTTTTATTTTTCTGAGACAGTGTCTCCTTATGTATTTTGGCCTGGCCGAAATCCTCCTGCCTCAGCCTCCTGAGTGCTTGTGATTACAGATGTGTACTCTTCCCTCCACCCCAGCTACTCTGTTTTTTATGGGTGGGGGGATTTGGAGTTGTTTCGTTTGCTGTCACCCCATCCCCTTCTTTCCACTTTTGTATTTGATCTTTTAAGACAGGGTATCCCTATGTAGTCCAGGCTGGCCCTGAACTCATGGTGATGCTCCTGTCTCAGCCTCCCAGAGTGCTGGGATGACAGGCGTGTACAAACCACACCTGATGGAATTTTTTGTGTGTGTGTGTGGTACCAGGGATCGAACTCAGGACCTTGCGCTTGCAAGGCCGGCACAGTGCCACTGAGCTAAATCACAGGCCCCTGATGGAATTTTTTAACAAATTGCTTTGTTAACCAGGTGTGGTGACACATGCCTGTGACCTCAGCATCCATTGCGGCAGGTTGAGGCAGGAGGTCACAAATTCAAACCCAGCCTGGGCACCTTAGCAACATGGTAAGATCCCATCTCAAAATAAAAAACAAAGGGCTGGGAACGGAGCCCAGTTCAAAAGCCCTGGGTTCCTTCCACATTGCTGAAAAAGGGGGGAAAAAGATAAATTTACTTCTAGACTCCCTAATTCATCCAATTTCCAATTCTCAATTTTGTTTTGTTTCTTGAAACAGGGATTCACTATGGAGCCCAGGCTGGTCTTGAGCTCTCTGTGAGCCTCCTGCCTCAGCCTCCCAGGTCCTGGGAAAACATGGTTCTTGTCTTCACAATGTCACTATCTCCTCCTTGGAGACATTAGAGTGAATATTTAATGAAGGTGTGGTGTGGTTTCGTCCCTTGACCAAGAATAGATTTTTGGTAATGTCACGTTATTATGGTTTAGATCTAGATGGCCCCCAAATTCTCCTGTGTTCAGTGCTGGGTGCTGGACTCATAGGTGGATCAATCATGGATGAGTTCCTGGCTGAATGTGCTGTAGGAGGTGGGGCCTGATTGGAGGTGGTCACTGAGGAGTGAATACATTCTTGTTCCCAGCACCTCCATTCTCTCTCAGCTTCCTGGCCACTGTGATATGAGCATCTTTCCTCCTCCATGCCTATCCACCATGATATTCCTGCCTTGGAGTAGCTGACCATGGACTGAGCCCTCTGAGGCCACTGGAGCAGCTATGGACTGAACCCCCCTGAGACCACTGGAACAGCTGACTATGGACTGAACTCCCAAACCATGAGCCCAGACAAACCAACTTGAGGGTGTTGGGTATTGCATTTCAGCAACAGGACAGTGACTTGTTCAGAAGGCTTCAGAACTGTGGAGAATGTAAGTGTAGCAGGATTTTTATCCCAAGGAGATGGTCTGCTCTGGAGATGAATTTGAAGACCAACGCCAGTTTGGGAGACAAATGCCACATTCTTTGGTGACGAGTTCGTCCAGTCTGGGCTTGGGCAGTTTTGAGACAAATTGCATGGAATCATCCCAACCTATTGGTTAAAAGCTGCTAAGTGGGAAGAGAGTCTGAGGGGGACTTTGGAGAAAGAATGTGCAATGTCAGCTCTTTAATTATGGCACCTTGTGTCTCCTTCAGTATCAAGACTTTCAATGCCTGACATTTAGCATTTTGTCATGCTTCGTATTTGTCACTTGACATGTGCGACATCAAAAAGGATGATTAAAATAAGAAAAAAAATTGTCAGATTTGTATTAGAACAAATATTATATAATATGCTCAATGATAAATTGCAATACTTAGAAATTCACGTCTGCATCACTAAAATTTAAAACAGATATGGGGAATCTTCAAGCATTTAGAGGAAATGTTTTCAGAGGATTATGTTTTAGAAAGAGGGAGAGAGAAACAACAGGGACTGATAATCAGCAAAAGTTAGTTAACATGCACCCAAGCTATTTTTCCCCATTTGCTAGGACAGGCCTAGCAGTCAGACTCTGAAGAAGAAAAATTATGTTCAAATATCCTTGTAATTTCCTAATTTGACTACAAAATTGATAGTTGGCTTGTGTTCTTTTCAACTCTAGCAAACAATTGATCATTTCAGAGCAATAAGGAAATTCCTGGCAAGCTGGACCTGGTGGTTCATGCCTGGAATCCCAGGGGGGCTGAGGAAAGAGGATTGCAAGTTCAAACCTAATCTAGAAGATTTAATAATTTAGTGAGACCCTGTCCCAAAACAAAAAAGAGGGCTGGGGATGTAGCATAGTGCAATGGCTTTGGGTTCAATTCCCAATACTGAAAACAAATAAAAGAGTGGGGGGAGGGAGGGAGGGAGGGATCCTCACAAATGTCGCTTCACACAAATGAAAATATATTTTTAAATAGCACTCAGGCTCTGTAGAGTCAGCCAGTGAGAAGAGCCAAGATTTAAAAATCACTTATCTTTTGTTTAAAATCCCAGATCTGAGCACAACTCAAGTTCTTCTATCTTTCTTCATAGTGCCAAGCATATTGTCTGGCACATAGAAACAGTCAATACATCGAGTTAATTAAAATCTGAATTCTGTGTTTATTTGCTAAGATTTATATATGACTGTGCATTTCTTTTTCTATGTTTCTGGGTGTCATACTTGCTTCTGCTAAACAACAGTGTTGGGAGATTTTTAATTCTACTAAATACCTAATGTATGTCAATTTCACAGATCAGTAATAAATAAATGTTGAGAGATGACTACAGATAAGAATACTACAGTGAAAAAAAAAAAAGAATACTACAGTGAGGTAAAGTAAAACCATGTCATATAGCACAGATTATTTTGGAGCCTCAGTGTTAACAAGGTTCAAATGTCATCCAATGCAATCTGTTCATCTTTCTGTGAAAGCCGTATCTCTCCACCTCTGTAAATGAATCAAACGTTCATACATTCAGGAAGATATTTCTTTCATTTATTTTATGAATATTTATTGATCACTTATGATGGGAAAAACATGAGAAGTAAAAATACAAATATGAGAATAAATTTATAAATGAAAGATTATTGTGCTACAATAATTACTTTCAAATTCATTCACAGCAGAATGTATTAAGATTCACAAACTGACATGTGATTCCAGATTTTTGTTCAGTCACTATTCAACAGATATTTAAGTGCCAAATAAATCTAGTAACTGTGCCCAGAATATGATCTTCACTTTTCTGCCATTGAGACATTCCTTGTGCCAGGTAAGAAAATTTCCCTTTATCTCCCTCCTGAGGCTGGAACCACAAACTTGTCACAATCCCCACTGCTGGGAACCTGGACATGCCTAAGGATTCTTCTCATGAGTTACACCAAGAAGCATTCATACTGTAATAGAGTTGGCAAACAAAAAAAATTATATATATGTGCAGCTTTACAGCTTTTAATGTATGGGATACTGAGTAGTATGCTAGACAGAAAAAATTCCATGCCTAATGTTTTACATTAGATATGGAAATATTCCCCACATTGCTATTCTTAAGGCTTATTTGTCTATGAAAGCTAAGGGCATAATATTTCCTGGTAGCATAAATTTAAAAATTATCGCTCAAGTTCAGAAGAATGGTCCAGGACAGACATGTAGAGTGATGAATCAACTGTAGAGATAAGAACAGTAGCACTGAAATGTAGGGGATTTCTTTCAACAATTAAAAATAATAAGAATTTGGAAAACAGTTTTACAGAGGAATGTATCAGCACATCAAAATTCTAGAAGTTTCATCTGTAGAAATTTTATTTCTATATGTGGAGGAGAGTGGGTACAAAGTATTGTGAGTGATGTAAGTTTCTAAAATTGAATGGCTCTTTAACTCTACAACCAAAAGAAAAAAATAATCTTTATTCAGTATCTATAATACACAAAGTAATGTTCTATGCACTGTTATAAACCCTGTGGGAATGATTTCAGCTAAAGCAGAGATACTTTGAAGAGAATTTTCCCAGCAGGTCCCTGAAACATGGGTCCAGGTAGAGCATTACAGGACCATGGTTTTGTTGTTCTTGTTATTGTTTCTTTTATTTGGTCCCTAGGGAAACTACAAATAAACAGAAATACAACAGGAGCTTAGAAGCATCTTACTAAAGATAAACTGTATATCCCGCTCTTCATTAAAACAAATTCCTCCAAATCCACTGAAATAAAGATGAATAAGACTCACAAACCCAAACAAAACAGATTATGGATTAAAAGATGGAATTTATTTATTTTTAACACTCTAGATTTAAAGAGCAGATCAAAACTTTGAAGCACGGTGTGTGATATCTGGCTGATGTTTATATCTGGACAAAGGTGCAGGGAAAGGACAGCTGCTGTTTTTGGCAAACAGATCCTTTCTGCAGGAAGATAAGAGGCCTTATTTACTCAGTGGCTCAAATCTTTAGTAGGAGCATAAGGTTCTTCTACTGGGACACCTGATCAAGGACGTGATATTGTGCATAAGAATTTTTTGTTGAATCTTCTCTGCTATTTATCCAGAAAAACTTCATGTATCACAACTCAGACTTGCTTCTCAGAACATGTTCTATTCATTTTGTTCTTATTTTAACTAAAAGACCTTGCTTGATTTTTTTGATAGCTCGGGTGCTCAAACTTAAACATATTTTTCTTTGTGTAGTCTTCTTTTGGTTTCATATTTTCCATTTTAGTAAGTAATTATTTAGCTTATTCCCATTTATATCTCTTGCCAAAAGAAATGTGGCAAAGCACAGGGGAGAGCCAATACATGAAATAAAACAAAAATAACACTGTTTACATTCTCCTGTGATGCCTGCCACAGAACAGGGGTCCAATGTATTTTCTTTTCTTCATTCATTAAAAAAGTCAGAATGTATCCTTTCTGCACTTCTCTTCCTAATTCTTTTTCTTTCTCTCCCTTTCTCCTTTTCTTTCTCTCTCCTATCTCCACATATTCTACTCAGGAAAGGAGGTATTATGGAAGCTTTATAAGACTATAGTCCCTATCATTTAACTAATCTCACTTCAAATCAAGATTTTAAAATGTCCCATTAGTATTTCCATAAGGTTATGTTTATCAGAACTTGTGACTGGATCACAACATTTGGCTATAGATTTTCTCTTTTTACCAAATTCAAGTTCAAAAATTCTGTAGTTACAGCTAATTGGACAGCATCCTCCAAAACAGAAAGTGAATTTTAATTCCTGACAATATTAATCTTCAACTATGCTTTCTTAAAAGTTTTATATGCATCTAGACCTTGTGGGAAAAGATACATACTATTTCATACTTTCCTATATCTACTACAACTAGACTTTGTGGGAAACAGTATATTGCATATGTCCCTATATCTAAAAGGAAAGAGGGGCCAAGTATTTGGCTCAGTGGCACCGTGCCTCTTTTGCAAGTGCAAGGTCCCGAGCTTGATCCCCGGTACCAAAAAATAAATAAATAAATGAAAAGAATATGAAATCATTTTGAATAAGCTAACAGCCATGAAAACACAATAAAAAGTGTCAACATTAAATCAGCCATTTAACAGATTTTTATCCAAAATTTCCCTTACACTCAATCATAATCTAAGAACCCACCAGTAATTTGTTATCTATATTTAGATTCTGCGCAGTTGAAATCCCTTGCATATGATTAAAAAGTATCCTCTTTGGAAATTAAGTCCTTTCAAATCAACTTTATATAGAGTAAAATTATACAAAATAAAAAATTATCCAAAGGAAGTCTAGACTTGTGAGATTTAGACAGTCTTCAGACTTTGTGCTGTCTCACTTTTTCATAAGATCCTACTTTCCTTAGAAGCTCCAATCAAACTCCACGCTCTTTATTTTTATTGTGTTCAATCAATCAATTTTCTTGTGCCTCAACCAAAGAAAGCTCAGCCTACCTCTCCCTGACAATGTTAGGGAAATCAGTGACTTTAAAAGCCCACGATACTAAATTCCCAAATCAAAGTAACTATAGGTATTTTTTTTTAGTTAGTTTCTCTCCAGAACACTAAGACTAAAGTTTTTATCTTGCATTCCTATTCCTTAGGATATGATATAGTATTGCTTCTGCAAGAAAGAAATGATTTATTACCTATATTCAAGACTTCTGAATCTCTGTTTATATTTCTATATATAACCAGAAAGTAAAACTTATAATTAGCACTTTAGTATGTTCTCTAGATCATAGCTTTAAATAGTTTGATTTTTACCTCTTTGCAAACTTACAGTTTAAGTCAGTAATATCCCGAGTTGATATTAGACATAGGTCGAGCATGCATTTTTCCAGATCAGTGGGTGTGAGAAATGAAAATGATGATGTCATAGTTCCCACCTCCACTGACTATTTAAGTTGTTTTATGTAAACTGCAGAAATCTGTAGGTTTAATAAATATCCATGATCCTAATTCTCGTGCTCCTCATTCTGTACTAAAAAACACCACTTCAGATTTTCTAAATTCTATATATGCATCTCATAATGACCTGGGAGTTATATATTTTGATCAAGTTATTTATATTTCTTATGAAAACACCTTTATAATCTTACAATATGATCATTTTAGTTTATAAAATTTTTATATACAACATAGTCAAACCAAAAATAATTCTAACCCTTATTTCTTATCCTATACAAAAATTAATTCAAATGGATCAATGATCTAAATGTAAGACCTGAAACTACTTGAAGAAAACATATGGAAAACCCATACAAGACACTGATCTTTTAGATAATACCCCAAAAGCACAGGCAACAAAACAGCAAAAAGAAAAATAGGATTTTACCAAACTAAGAAGCTTTTGTACAATAAAGAAAACAATCAAGGAAGGTGGGAGAAGGGAGATGGTAGAAGTTTGTAATGGGTTCCACACCACAGGTGGCTATCTGTATAAAACTCTAGTGTTCTACAGAGCAGAAGTAGGGATTTATTCTTCAGAGTAACTAATATTTTGATGAATAACCACAAGAAAGGAGCTTAAAAGATCTAAACATAAAGTAATAATGAAACGGATCTGTTAATTACTCTGATTCTACCACAACATATTGTACACAAATAATGAAAAATCATACTGAACCCAATAAATATGTATAATTATGTGTTAATTTAAAAAAATTTAATGTCTAAGTTGGAAATGTTATCCTGATCATTACACATTGTACACTGTATTATACTGTCCCACTGTATAGGTAAATAAAATAATTAATAAAAAGTATTTATAAATATTCTATAAATTTATTAGTGCAGATGCTGGTAAATAATCTAGTTATAAAGAACTACTTGACAAATTCCTTAGACCGTACTCTTCAAGAAAAACCTTCATGAAGTGAAATACTTTCTTTTTTTGAATAAGTAGCCATGAAATATATGCCATTTTCTTTCTTTTCATTGGCAGAAAAGAAACTCAGAGCTGATTTTATGCTCAGTAAACTTTTATATAACATATCTATTCTCCATTATTTCCCCTTCGTCTTTAATATTTGGGAGTAACTTATTTAATTACTTTGGTATATTTGAGAATAAATTGTTTCAGATATACTTCAAATTGGCAGAGTAAAAAACATAATGAAATGATTAAGTTTGTAACTTCAAAAAAAGTTTCTCACAGACCCAGGGATTTTACCATTTGGTAGCACAAATTAATTAAATGATGAATTTTCAATCAGAAAAATTGTAAGGTGACTAAAGTCCAGTTTCTAAACACAAATCATGATTTAATTCTAATGTCATAAATCAACAATTCTTCAACAATCTACTGGGATGAAATACAGACTTTTTCTTATGCATGATAAATATGCACCAGTTTAATGTCATATGAAATGCTGTACATTTAATAAGATAATAGCAAGCGCTCATGTAAGTCTTATATACAAAGCAATACCGTAAGAATATGTATATTTACATTTAATTTCCACAAAAGTCTTGACCTATTTTTACAGACAGGAATTTTTAGGCAATCAGGTTAATAATTTTACTAACATCAATAAGCTGGTATGTTGAAGAACTGATATACAAATTAAGGCTGTCTTTTATCTACTGCCTTATATTTAAGATACTTTTTAGTGAATCATTAAAGGGTTATTATAGGAGAAAGGATATATAAATAACATCTAGTAAACTTTCTATATAGAAAAATACAAAGAAAGGGTTCCAACTGAAACTGAAGAGTCCTCTTAATACTTTTTTTAAGCATAAAAATATGTTTATTATAAACCACATAAAAATTTATGTTAGTGGCTTTAAAAAATATATGTATATACATAAAAAGAAGCAATATGGTTTTTGCTAACTCCCACATGCGCAGATCTTCTTAAAAGTATCATCAGTAGTTTATTTTGTGTCTTCACAGAGAAATAAGAGGTATCATATCAATACATGAATATATATAGAATACGTTATTTACATATCTTTACATTTTTGTACTGAAGTATGTTTATATTTCCTAAATATATATTTGAGTATAAATCATACAGTCACCTATATTTTAGTAATATTTAAAGCAATATGTACAGATCTAGAAATCAGGCATTGAAGAATGTGAGAAATAATGAAGAGATAGAAGTAAAAGGAGATTGACCTTTTGCAAAAGGGAATGGGACCAAAAGGGATAGAGCGAGGTGAGAGGGACAAGTGGAGAAGGGGTAAAAAAGAATTAAAATGTGTTATGTACATGTAAAACGATCATAAATTCATATGGAACTAGAAGAGACCTAGAATAGCCACAGCAATCCTGGGCAACAAGAGCAAGGCAGGAGGCATCACAATCCCAGGCTCCAAGTTGTAATACAACGCCACAGTGTATTGGAAAAAAAACCAAAACCCAGACATATGGATCAATAGAACAGAAAAAAGAATGCAGAAACAGCTCCAGGCACTCTCAGCTACTTGATTTTTGACAAAGGGACCAAAAACAACACTAGAGGAAAGATAGTCTCTTCACCAAATGTTACTGGAAAACTGGCTCTGCACAGGTGGAAGATCAAGTCCAAACCCGTATCTCTCACTGTGCAGGAAATGCAAATGAAAATGGATGAAAGATCTAAATATCAAAACAGAATTACTTAATCTGCTGAAGATAAAAATACATAAAACTCTTGAAGACATAGGTGTAAGCAAGAAGTTTCTGAACAGAACCCCAACTGCACGAGAAATAATACGAAGAATCAATAAACAGCATCATATCAAATTAAAAATCTTCTGCACAGCAAAGAAAACAATCCACAGAGTGGAGAAACAACCTACTGAATGGGGGAAAAAATGCCAGCTATTCCCTGGACAGAGGACTAATATCTAGAACACATAAAATACTCAAAAAATTAAACCCCGCAAACAAAAAAGCCAATCAAAAAAAAAAAAATGAGCAAGTGAAATGAACAGAATTTTCTCAAAAGAAGAAATATAAATGGTCAACAAATACATGAAAACATGTTCAACATCTCTGGCCATTATAGAAATCCAAATTAAAACAACACTGAGATCTCATCTTATTCCAGAAAGAATGACCACCATCAAAAAAACAAACAACAAATACTGGTGTGGCTGCAAGGAAATAGGAACTCTTCTACATTGTTGGTGGGAGTGTAGTACAATCATTATGGAAGTAACTATGGAGATTCTTCATAAAACTAAAACAAGGAATTCCATTCTATCCAGCTATTCCCTTTCTAGGGACCTTCCCAAACAAGTTAAGACAGCATATTATAGTGATACATGCATATCAATGCTTATAGCTGCATAATTCACAACACCTTAATCTTGGAAGTGGCTTATACATCCATCAACAGATGAATGGATAAAGAAAATGTGGCATTTATACACAATTCAGTATTACTCTGCCATAAAGAAGGATAAACTTGAGTCATTTGTAGGTAAATGGATGCACCTGAAGACAATGTTAAGCGAAATAAATCAGATACACAAGTTTAAATATCACACGGTTTCTCTTATATGAAAAATTCAAAACATAAATAAAGAGAAAAGTAGGGGACAGATGATAAGAAATAGTAAGATAGTTCTTTTGCATATAAGAAAGGGACTGGAAGATGGTAGGAGGGGGGAGAGGGGAAGAAGATAAAAGGAAAGAAGTAAGATATGTTATATACATAATTCCCCATGCGGAATGTGATCACTATGTACTATACACATGTATTAATAATAAATAAATAAAATTTAAAAGACAACAAATCAACTTGAATGTACTCTATGCTTTTAAAAACAACTGCATTTTATTGTAAAGATGAAAAATTGAAAGAATATTTATGAGAAATTGAAAATAATATTCTTTTTCATTCCATGATGAAAAATTTAATGAAATGGAAGTACTTTCATTATATATTCAGTTTTAGGACCTATTTCACACTGATGCATACTCTCTGAATACTT
Source organism: Heterocephalus glaber (assembly GCF_000247695.1). Next base: position 15,878,420 of record NW_004624783.1, read on the forward strand.
ATGTTTTGATTAGTAGAAAGTAGTTTTTCTAACTCTAGCAATATTTTGATAAAGTAAGCATTATGAACAGAAGGAATGCATACATTTCCTTTATTGTACATCTTTGCAAAAAGTTACATAACATTTTATAAAATACTATAAAGTATCAAAAAATAAATTGAATACCAACTTTAATCCTTCAATCCTTATTCTTACTTCACAATAAGTAAACCAAAGCTACATCACACAGTTTCAAGTTTGATTTTTTTCATATTATTGGACTTGGAAGCCTCTAGTTACAAATCATAGAGCTGAATAAAATTCAACTTATGCTTGCTACACTTATATTCATTTTTCATCTCAAAAATATCATGCAAAAATAATACTAATGGAAGTATCATTCTTAATTTCCTCACGTGCAGTACTAACTTCATACAATTTGGGGCTTCTAGAGAGTGTCAACTGATGAAACAACTTTGGAAAAACTAAATATTATCTTCCAAAGTTGAGAATTTATGCTTATGACCCAGAAATTTCAATTCAAGGTATATACATAGGAAAAATTACATTTGTCAATAACTGAAATAACTTTTTAGAAAAACCTGAAACCAATATGAGTGTTGCCATTAGGACGAGAGTCAAATAAACTACACTATATTCACATAATAGAATCAGATATATCATAGCAGCCAAACTGGAATTACAGTGCATGGGAACTGCATAGATAAACCAGATATATATGATAACTCAAAAAACTACATGCAACACTATACCCTTTCATAAATTAAAAAAAATAATTAAAAATATTTTTAAGAATTATAAATACAGAATACAGGATAACCATGATCTTCAGTACAGAGAGGTAGAAACAGTGTTATGTGATGGGTGGAGGAGGTGTATGTAGTTAGATGTAGGTTGGTATCAGTGATATAGCTTTATTTTAGGTGGTAAATTCATGTGTATATTACATTATTAAAATTACTAACTACATAAATAAAATGGTAAGAGTGTCACACATAGATGAATGATAGAAGTGTGCCATGAGAAGAAATAATAGTTAAAATTTGTGCAATTAAAATAACTTGGCCTATAAAAATACAGTAGAGTGGTACCTCTGTTCACAAATGCTTTTGTTTGTAAACAATCTGGTTCGCAAACAGAACATTTAGCAAAATTTTGTTTTTGCAAACTCCAATTAGATGAGGAACACAACCTCTGCCATCTTTCCTGCACCAATACAAACATGGCCTTATTTTCCAGAATCATGAAACAAACTAAGTTTGTGACCCAAGGTACCACTGTATATTCTATTGAAATATAAGGCCTTAAAATTTATTAACAGCTTCATCTTGAAGATTTCTCCTAAAATATGAGTATGTATTTACTGCCTAATTTCCAAAAAAAAACAAGGAATTTAAAGGAGCAGTTGTTTTCTCCTTTATTCCAGGAATCAAAATGTTATTTTGTGTATTTTTCAAAGTAAAAACATACTATTTAAATAACTAAGAATATCATCTCAAGTTATATTTTAAATTATAGTACTTAAGGGCTGGGGATTTGGCTCAGTGGTTTCACCACCTGCTGCGCAAGCAGAAAGATCTGAGTTCGATTCCCGACACCAAAAAAAAAAAAGATAAATTATAGTACTTAATTTCATAATTTCTTTGTTTCATTTGATCTTTAACATGGATGTTCACTTAGTAAGAAAGCACACTTTGAATTTTGGAAGTAAATTATGAACCTACTTGATATTTTAACATTTGAATGTCTGTGCTTCAAAACAAGTCAAACAAAAAGATTTGACACTATTGCACTGTTACTATTAGAATATTGTTAGTATTAGAATTAAAAAATCATAAATTTAGGTGATTATCTAAAATCCAGGGTTGAAATTTTCAGTTCAATAAGAATTCTCTTCAGTTTCAGCAAGATTTAACAATTAGCAAATGATCAAGGGAAAAAATGATAGAATGATTACATATTACATTAAATTTGCTCATATTACTACTTCATAGTTCTTCACTGCAATGAAAAGATGTCTAAATTGTGAAGTGATTATTAATTATAATGTGGAGAAACTTTTAGACCTGCTTGATGTTCTTGGTGTTATATCTGTAATATTTTGTTAATGATAAGTTAGGTATAACATGACAAAGAAATATGAGGGGGTTTCTTAGAATGTACTGTACTCTAAAGAGCACTAGATTTTAAAAGATTTCCCCGAGAATACAGCTTAGGCTTTTCCACTAACTATCTCTATAATTTTAAGTTTCATAACTATACTTCACTTTGGCTTACTCACATACAAACTGAGAGTTTTCCACAAAACAATTTCTAAAGAGACTTGCATGTAAAAATTCCATGATTTTCATGTCTTTGAACTAGAGCAGAAAAGTCAAACATTTTGGAGCACCATAAGGCACATTCTTTTCTTATTCAATAAAGTATCTAATGTGCATTATTGGGTTGATCTCATTAGTGGGTTAATCTCATTTAGTAGCCAAGTGTGCTTGTATACACCTGTAATCAAAGCACTCTGCGAGACTGCAACAGGAGGATCACAATTTTAAGTCAAGGATGGGCAATTTAGCCACTTAGTGAAACCCTGTCTAAAAAATTAAAAATGGGCTGGGGCATGACTCAGTGCAAAGGCCCTGGGTTCAATCCCCAGAATCTCAAAAAAAGCAAAACAAAAACCCGAAGATATAATATATGAGCTTATTTTTCATTTCAAAAACACCACATTTAGTAAGAACTAGAAACATTTTCATACACTTCAAAGTATTATCTGAAACAGTATGAATGAATGAACTCTCTTTTTACAAAAAGCATTAAAATAGCATAAGGTTAGATAGCCTTACTCTCTGTAGCATGATGAAAGGAAGCTAGTTCCTCATTCAAAATAGACAAAGAAGAAGAATTATAAGAGCAATTGTGTTATGCAACTCCATCATATGCAAAGGCTAGGGAATACCAGGAAATTTTCCTTTTTGATGGTTTCATGTATCCTAGCTTCCTTCAGCAGCAAACCAACTTCTGGACAGAACTTCTAGGTAGGACACAGAAATACCTGGAGGGAGGATGTTTTAATGGAAGGAATGTGCCAAAGGCAGATGACACAGTGAGTTCTCTTATACTCAAATAACTGTATATGATATATGTGTAATATACACATACATATGTGTGTGCATTTTGTGATAATTCAATTCTAGTTCTTCTAACCCCAAATCTCATGAATTATCCATTCATATTATGTTTAATTCTCCAGCATGCTGATGCTTATCAAAGCACTGCCTCTGTAAATTTTCATTATACATCTGCTATATGCACAGTCCCAATTTGATTTGTGCTGAAAGATACACAGCCTATGGCAGTCTTCACAGATTTCAAGACATGTAAATTATTTTCTCTTTCAAAGTCACAAAAATAACAAAACACCTGGAGAGGATATACACATACCTAGTGCAAAGTGAGAAAAAAGGAATGGAAATCCTTTAAATAGAATTCAAAATGAATGTGATATTCTCAAGCACTAATATTAGAATTGACAGCTGTTAATCTGCAAACCTATATTCAAAATTTTAAAATCACCCTGTAAATTCCCATTTAGCTCTCTATCTATACAGGACCAGTTTTATCCTTTCAGCTTAAATGTGGAATTCATTTTTTCATATGAACTACTGTAGTTTTATTTTCATCAATTAGAAGTAATTTAATCATTCATTATTATAAAATACTCTGTTTTGGAAAATCTTATAAATAATTGGATATAAACTTTAAGCCAGAGCCAATATAACAAATCCAATGAAGGACGAAAATTTCTACAAAATAAAGAAGTTAATTTTAAATGACCATTTAAAATTTTGGAGTATTTCAGAGCTTGCATACATTTTAATACAGCAATCAGATCCTATCCCTGTTCATGTTTACCTTTCTCTAATGCCTTCCTTTTTCATCTCTTTTCATCTAAGTTTCTGTAGATTAGTAAAATATTGTTAATCTTGTGAGGGCACCACTCATGCCTAACGAGCTCTCCATGGTGTGCAGGAAACCATGTTTGTGATCCACAAGGCATTCCCATGGATCTTTTCCTACATCTGAGTAATGAATTTAGATAACAGTTCCCCAAAATGTATACACTCAAGCTTCAAAAGCCTTTCAATCTAGTTACAAAAACAAGAAATAAAACCATAAATTACACACAAAGTGGCACTAACATAAAGTGTAATTCCAACTAGAGATGACGCAGGCTTCAGAAGTTGAGACTAGTTCTCAAAGGAGAAAACTTATGGAATCTACTACACCAAAGAGCCATGAAAATGTGCACAGAAATGAAGAGGTGCTGTTTCATTCCTGAGTTTATTGTCAAGATCAGACAATATCCCACATTGCCAAATGTAGCTGCTGAAGCTAGTGGCAGAAAACAGAAGTCTTTGCTATGGCCTATAATGTCTTACAGATTCTCATTCCAAACACCTTTTAGGTCCCATTTGCTACCAAGTCCTTCACTCCATTTGCTGCAATTACAATGGCATCAGGCCGACCAAACTTCTCTCACCTTGAGGTCCTTGTACAGGTTGAGCATCCTTAATGTGAATATCTAAGTTCCACTATCCTCCCAAACTGATAACTTTTTGAGTGCCATCTAATGCCACAAGAGGAAAACTTCACAAGTGACCTCAGTAACAAGTTGCAGTCTAAACACAAATGCAATGCAAACACTGCATGAAATCACTTTCTGGCTGTGTGAATAAAATGTGTATGAAACATAAATGAATCTCTTGTTTAAACTTGGATTAGGGTCTTAAGATATCTCACTATGCATATGCAAATATCCAAAAACATGAAAAAATCTGAAATCCTTCTTGTCCCAAGCATTTGGACAAAGTATACACATAACCTATACTTCTTTCTCTTCCACTAAAGCTCTTTATTCATATATTCACAGGCTCTCTTCATCCCTTCAGAAACCCATCAGCTGAAATATCACCTTCTTACAAAGGCCTTGTCTGTCCAATCCCCAAAATTCCAGGCCTTTTACCCAGATTTACTCCTTTCAGAGCACTTATAATGACCTGACCTTATATTACATATTTATGTTTATTTTCTTCCTCTCCCACTATACTGGTTCTGCACAGTTCTTAAAGTTAGGAGTTGGCTCCGTGTTTATTGCTGTGGTGAAGGACAGGTAATAAGTGATTTTAAAAAAAGTCTGTTAAACTGAATTAAACTCTGTAAACCACATTTGATTTCCTGAGAGTATATGTTACTGATATTACTTTAGGTTTCCAAAAGCACTATTACCAGTATTCTTAGAAGTAAAGAAAATGAAGAAAGTGAGTAAATTACATCCATACAACCACAAAAAGACATTTACTTTTAGAAGAAAACCTTGTTGCCCTATTTGACATTACCTCAGCTGTCATCCTACTCTTTTAACATCATTTTTTCTTATTGCTAACTTCTATTAACTCACTCTCTATTCCCCCTACACTTTTCATGATTGAGATTTTCTTTACATAACAGACTTGTCAAAAATTCTCAAGGCAAAATGGATTATGCTATGTAAGGATATGTACTTACATCCATGTTTACATTTTTGTTACATATAAAATAAACTTATTTTCCCACATAATCTATAAAACTTGGGTCGTACCCTTATTTTATTTTTATCTTTTTTTATTAAGTATTTTTCTTAGTACATGTTTGCAATGCATAATGATAACATTTATTGTGGGGAGTCTGTATAATTTATAATAGCTAATTGCTGAAACAGCCCATATTCTACATCAACAGATGAATGGATAAAGAAAATGTGACATTTATTCACAAAGGAGTACTACTCTGCCATAAAGAAGGATAAACTTGAGGCATCTGCAGGTAAATGGATGCACCTTCAGATCATAATATTAAGTGAAATAAATCAGACACACAGCTTTAAATACTCCATAGATTATCTGAAATGAGAAACCCAAATATAAGCAAAGAGCAAAACAAAGCTTAGATAATTGGAAGTAGGAAGATCTTTTTCAAATGTATTTGCATTTTATACAGCTTTTAATGCTGTAGAATATGGACTTCTTCCTGATAACAATGATATCTATCTTACTTGTCATTTATAGGCAATAGTTTACTACTTGATACATACAGTAGTTGACAATCATTAATTTTAGCCTCTGCCAAAGACATAGTTACAGGTAAAAAATCAGAAAAGTCTCACGGCCCTTCCCAGTCAAAACAGAAAAAAGGGTGCATTTAGTACATTAGGAAATAAAATGCTTCAATAATAAATTTAAATAGAGTTTGGCTTAGGTTAGGAGGCCAGTGCCTATGTGGAGGGGACACTGCTCCATGGCTAAGGGCTCACCATGGTGTACAGTGGTCATTTACTTCTATGCCAGCAACACATTAACATGGATCTCTTTCTACTTCTGAGCACAGAACTAGATCGCAAGTCCCCAAGAGGAATACACTCATACTTCAAAGCCTTTCGATTTAGTTAGGGAAGCAAGAAGAAAAACCCCAAGGCACAGATAGAATAGCACTTAACTAACACCCACTGTAATTACAGCTAGAATGATGGAAGCTTGGGAGACTAAGAAGGCTTCATGGAGAAGGTCAGTGTGAAGGCTGGCTCTCCAAGGAGAAAACTAAAGGGCAAAACATTCAAGGGGAGCCTACCAAAGACCCAGGCAAACCTGTGCAGAAATGAAGAGATGGTTTTTACCCCTGGGTTTCTTTTCAATACGAGACGAAATCCAACATCACCAAATATAGTGGCCAAAGCTACTGGGAGAACAATGCTTATTTATATCTATATACTTTTGCTCAAAAAACAATAGGAGACATATGGAGAGTGGGGAAATGGGAGTAAATCCATTATTACAGCTCTGAGGAAAAATAATACTTCCATTGCCCTGAATGTTCTTTTTATCATTCTTGTTCTTTCAGTGAAAGAGAAGTTAAATTGTACATTTTCAACAACTCACAGGCCAAAGCTTTTTAGGTAATTAAGGCAAAATAATTGATTTATTTTTTTCCATTAGGCCAGGTCCCATTAAGTAGTTTGTTCACAAAGGGCCTAAAAAGGTCATTGGATGAGAACACAAGGTTGTGTTATATCAACCGGCATCAGCATGGTAAATCCCAATGCTGTGTGAATACAGACAAAGGTAGTGGTGATATTAAGGAATGCAGAAAAATGAGCCACAGAGTGTAGAACTAGGAGAGAAATGCACTCTATTAATGGGATAAACAGCTTCTATTTAACTGTATAGGTACAATTCCTGCATATATAAAATAATATGTTTTTACAAATAGTAAGTTGTCTCCCACTAGTAATTAAGCAATCAGGTAATAAGAAATCTCAACATCAGTGATTCATATTCAAAGACAAATATAATGGGAAGAAAAATTCACAAATAAATGATGTAACTATAAAACAAAGTAAGTGTAAGACAAAGTCAATCAGTAGTCTAAAAGGAAACTAAAAAGACAATGGAACAGCATAGCAGACCCACTGAGATTCAGAATTGTCCCCTTCTCTAGGACACCATGTTGAGAGAATACATAGTATTTCTTTCTAACATACATCTGTTTGGCAAGAAAGCAAATGCCTAAGTTTAAGATGCCAAGTAAATATACACATTTTTAAAGTACCTCGTCAAATACTGTTTCTAATTCAAATGAGGACTAAAACAAAATGAGGGCCTTTAAGAACTGGTTACATTCAATTCTGAAGAAGGGACACATATCATATTTCTCTAAGCTACTTTAAAAATATAAACCATATCACAATATGATTTGTCTAGTAAAAAAAATCACAAAATTTCATTCTAAACATGAACTTTACCGAAATGCCACATAGCAGCTTTCTTTCCCATACTGAAACTTTGAGAAAAACAACTTGTTTTTAAAATTAAAGAAGTGATATGAACTATAGTGGCAACATTTCTGAAGTTAAGTTTTATGTTATGAGCAACATAATCTCTTTCTTAAAAAAATCATCTAAATGATTAGTAATTATGACTAAGAACAAAAATATTGCCTAAAATAATAATAACAACTCAAATGATTTTAATGTGCCAGATGACACCACTTCTATTCCCAGGTCATGCTGTGTGAGGTAAAATGGTAAATTGAAGTGTCAGCCTACAGAATAAATTTTTAAATAGTTTTTGGTTATTAGTTCTGAACATTTAGAAATTTCTTAAATTTAGCAGCAGGTAAGTACTACCACTTGAATGACAAATATCAACTGGATATTATCTTCTAAAAGCCTTTAGGACAAAAGAGCCATGCCAAGTTGTTTTTTTACCAATGCAGTTGTAGAGGGTAATCAGATGGGAATGGGGGAGGTGAGGGGATAAAAGGCTAAACAGGGTCCTGTGAAAATCAATGAATATATTCAGAAAGAAAGTTTGGGATGAAGGTACAGATCCACATGACCACTCAATCTACACACTGCTTTAAAACACATTTCTGGCATTCTCTCTTCCAATGCATTTTTAACCTTGTGTTTTTGATGTTTTCTACGTTAATAAGAAAGACGGTAGCCTTAACACTGAGTTTTAAAACACTCATTTTACTAGTAGGGTAAATAATAACTTACAAAATAAACATGGTCAACTTATAGTCTAATGACCTATTTGATATTTCAGGAAAACAAAAATAAACAAAAGTAGATAGACCCACTTCTTCCTTCTTCAGATCAAAAAACCAAGTAGATATGATCTAAAATGATGTAAAAAGTAGCAAGTGGTTCTACCAGTCCTCAGTGACAATGCTCTTGGTTATGTCTTCTCATGTAGATAATGTTTCTATAAGCTGGAACTTTTGATAACCATTGTTTAGGATCACATTTTTATTTCCATTTTCATTAACTGATGAATGTTATCTTCATTAAAAATAATATCCACATAAAAAGAGCTCAGAAAGTATAATAAAGCACTCTTGATCACCTAGCAGACAGAGCTTGATGTTAACTAAAACTACTGCAGATTTCCTAAAAAGTTTATACTTCATACTTCATTCTCTAAAATTACAGCATAAAAGATAAAGTCAGGCACTGGCTTTTGTTGAGTATTTTCTATTCTTAAGTAATGCTGCAGAAACACAATGCAACCAAAGATAAGACAGCAAAAGGAGTTTTTTTAAGAACTATTTCTCCAGGAAATTAAAATGCACTATAAATATATTTCGATGAAAAACTGAAGACATTTTCCTAAGAAACTCTGCTATATTATATAAAGTATACACTTTGTTGAAAGTCGACACAGTCCCATTTTGATTATGTCAACATTTCTACACCTTAAAAGTATGACTGCTGTATTGAATCAAAATCATTAATTAGTTTAATTTCCTGAAAATTAAAATGTTTCACCTCAGTGAAATGTAAGTTAAAAGTAACTTCCAATTTGGTTCAAAATTCTATGAAAGTGTACATATTTAACCCATATGATGGACTTACCTATAAAACATGTTGCACTAAATTCATTATTTAGATTTTATCCAGGCATTATGAATCAGTTCCCTAAATCATTTCAGAAAGTAGATCCTTATAAACATTATATAAAAAAAGTGTCACTGATGACTAATATTTCCTCATTTTTTCCTTAAATTTCAAAATAAAATAAAAACTGTTAGTCATTTCAGGAAACTAATGTTAAAATAGTATTCATTTCTCAAATCTAGAATAGAAGTCTTAAATAGATGAAATCAGCAGCTCATTAATATTCATGGTTGTAATACTTACAATCATCTAGATAGTAGATAACGTTAAAATGACTCACTGAGACCTCACAAAATATACTGCAATATGCACCAAGCTTTTAAGTGTATGTCTTTTTAATACCTCTTCATTTATAGTTTTTTAATTCAGTTGTACTTCTAACTTGAAATCATTATAGTAATTTGTCCTACCTATTTGTCCTATAATAATAATTTCAAATGTCACAAAGACAACAAGACAAAAATAAACAAAGCCTCTTTGATAAAGAATAACCTCCTAAAATCCTAAAGTGTTCTGTATGTTCTTAAGATGTTATAAAATTACCAACTGGATAAAAAGGAAATATAGGCCACAGGATATGGATCTCAATAGTTCATTTTTTAATATACCAATAGGTCTTCAAAAATACATGAGACTAAATCAAAATCATAAGCATTTGATTTTACTTTATCATACCTTCTTAGTTAATTTAGCCAAAAATGTCCTCACATAAAAATATTGCATTACTTGGCCACATGACAACATGAGAAATTTTGATCAACAAAATATGTCTAATAAAATTAAATTGACTTAAACCACAAACCAAAGAAGTCATTAAATTAGCCAGAAACACAAAATTTAAAAAGCAGCCTTGGGAATAACTTTTTTCTTACAGCCATTACCAAATCCTCATTGAGCTGATTACTTATGCAAGAAAAGTAGAATAAAGCTGAAGGGCATTAACATCATCCCTGGCTTATCTAAGAACTCATAAAATTAAAAGGGTCTAACCATTTTATTTCACTAGATTCACTAATATGTAAAATGCTAATTTTCTGCAATTCAATTAATATTCTTCAATATTTGACACCTTTCTTTTACTCTACCATCTAAAAAAATCTTAATTCTAGCCCTATAAGTCCAGCTCTTAAAAAAGCATGAATTTGAAATATGTTCCATTTGTTATAAAAGTTCATACCCCCAAATAAAATAATGCACAAAAGAATTCTAAAAGGAAAAAATACTATAATGCAACCTGCCCGTGCTGACCATCAATCTCACCAGATATTGTTCTATATGATACTAAGTATACTTAACAGGTGTGGACTGATGGCATCTGTACCTTCTGAAAAAAATGTAAGGATGACAGTCATATGCTTCTTTTATTGAAGCTGTAAACCTAGACTTTTAAACATTGTAACAGTTCATTTTGTTGAGTTGATCAGTTTCAGTCCTGATATCCTAGAACATAGCCTGTCAGCCATAATAAAACTACATACATGTGATTATGTGCATATTTATTATAAAATTCTTTGATATCTGTACTCTATCTTTTGTAAGGTTGTAAAATAAGAATCGTGGTTATTAGAGAAAAAAATGCATGCCCTAAATATCAATGGAGAAATAATACTTCAAATATCCATAAAAACTTGTCATTTGAATGCATTGAGGCACTTTCTAGACATCTCAATACACTGTTCTGTGAACATATTCATGTGTTAATTAGGGCATAAATTTTGTTTTTCCATGTCATTATATTTTTATGGATTCGTACATATACTTTCATATTTTCCTATATTCAAGAATTCTTAAATTTCTTTGTGTATTTAGAAACCAATACTTAATATTTGCCTGTGATTACCAATTTTTCATTCTCTTTGTCAAACCCATTTCACAGATCAAAAAATGGTTTTTTTCCAAATTTAGATATTTTCCTGAATCCGTTTAGGAAGGAGAAAAAACTTAGTTCCTCTGAAGCATCGTGAAACCTTAACAGGCCCACAATCAACTCACCCATATCCAACCTCCATCCCATTTCCCTTCATGGCACCTACCCTAAAGTTGTCATGGTGACGATGGTGTACCAAAATGCTGCAGGGATGCTGGTGAACTTGCTGGCTGAAGACCCCTTCTCAGCGTAGAACATAACTGTAGCAAAGATGATGATAGCCATGGTGAGTGAAAAGAGCAAGAAGCCCAATTCCGAAGCACAGCTCTTCAGAGTGTACCCTAGGATGCGCAGGCCTTGAGAGTGGCGGGAAAATTTAAAGATTCTGAAGACTCGAAAGACTCGGAGTGTGACAAAGGCTCCACTGACATCCTCATTATCTGTCATCACCAGCCCAATGTAATAAGGCAGGATGGCCACCACATCGATGATACTCATGACACTGCGCACAAAACGATAACGACTAGGTGCTGCAGCCAGGCGAAGCAAGTACTCAACTGTGAAGATCATGACACAGGCAGTGTCCAAGCAGAAGAAAGCCACTGCATACCGCTCTCCACAGGGCAGCTCTTTAATGTGGCCTGGGCTAGACCCACATGGCACTGTTTCTACCACATTGGCGATGACTGAGACGGCAATGAAGAACCCTGTCACATAGTAGAACACCAGGGCCATGGTGCTGGTGTGAGGGTTCTCAAAGGCCCTCCAGACCCTCTGCCGAGCAGTCATAGTGGGCAGAGCGCTCTCTCCCGTGGTGTCCGTGTCTGCGTCGTCCTGTAGACGCTCAGCGTTCTCTCGTCTGCGGTCCTTGTACTCCTCATAACAGCAGTCGCCAATAATTTCTGGGATGAGGCCAAAGAAGGCCAATTCTTCATCATAAGCAGAGATGCATTCGTGGCGGGGATAGTGGAGTTTCCCAGTACGGTAGAAATTCAGGATGTGGCGAAAAATGTCTGGGTCACGGTCAAAGAAATACTGCTGAGTCTCCGGATGGTAGAAGAAGTCCCTCTCAGAACTGCCCAGCAGCGTGTCTGGGTACCGTTCCAGGGTGTCCTGCCATGTCTGGAACCGGGTGCCACTCACATTCAGCACGATGAGAGCGTCCTGAGTCCTTTTCCGCTCCTGCCTCGGGGGAGCAGGCATGGGCCCCGAGGCCACAGGCATCCACCCAATGGCTGCCGCCCTGGCGAAGGGAAGCCAAGCTGCCACACCGGCCGCCATGCTGACGTGCGGTGGAGACGCTCACAGTCAGGGCCTTCCGGGCCAGCCAGAGGCACGGTCACCCACTTCCTCTCACGTCGGACAAGAACAGAGGACCGTGGTTCTGGGGGATCGACCTTGCTCCAAGGTAGACTTCCTGGTGAAGTCACAGTTCCCACAAGGGCAAGTGTCCCTCACAGAATTTTAACAAAAAGTAGTGTTCTAAAAACAATCACTCTCGATAGACCTAACCAGACCTCTGCCAGCAGTTAGACCAGGCCACCTCCTGACACAAATAAGCACACAGGTGACTTCAGAGGCAGCAGTCTCTTCAAACAGGTGTCTGCGATTTCTCCCCTCAGTCTGAGTGATATGGGGTCAGAATATGGAGTAGGAAAGAGAAGAGTCACCCAGTGGTATCCCTTTGGAGAATCAGGGAAACCTTCCCTCTTCCCTTTTTTCTCTTTCAAACCTTCCCTTTCCAAGTAGCCCTTCCCGCCAACGGAGTCTCAAGACGGCGGCGACCTGTTGTGGCTTCCGAGACGCGGTCACAGCCCCTGCCCCGGATCCCCCGGAGTGCGGCTGCCGCCTCGACTTCTCCAGTCTTTGCTGAAACTGGGTGCCAGGGGCCGTGGGCACGGCGGGGGGCGTGAATATAGATCCTCCTCCCCCTCGTCTACCAACCCTCTGTGTCTGCCACAAGCGTTCGCCCAGTCACCCTTCCTTCACTCTCTTTTCAAGTTCAGCTCAGGTGCAGTGTGACAGTCGCAGAGCCCGGGAACCGGCAGGCGCCGTCGCCTTGTTGGCAGCAACATCTGCCACCGCGCAGAACGCGCCTCGCCCGCGGTACGTACCTGGCAAAGTGCGCGCCGGAGGCTGAGTTGCATAGAGACTTTCTCCTTGCCGTGCACCCGGAAAAGGAAAAGGCGAGAAAGCAGCTCGCGAGCCGCCGGATCCGACACGCCGCCGAGGGAGCATAAATAAAGCTCAAGCGAGCTCTTCCTCCCCTTCCCCCATCCCTCCGAGCCGTCCCTCCTCCTTTTCACCTTCCAAAAGCCAGGCGCCGGCGAGCCGAGTGACAGCAACAAGTTCAAAAGGTGCGGGGGAGGCGAGGACCCAGGGCACTCGCTCCTGCCAACTTAAACTGCGCGGCCGCGTTGGCTGGGGCCGGCGCGGTGCGGCTTGGAGCTGCGGGGCTGCGGGGCGGCAGGGAGGGCGGCGGCGGCGCGGAGCGGCCGGGGCCGGGGCCGGCGCGGGCTCTCGTCCGAACGCTGAGGCAGGAGGCGCTCGGCGGCGCGGGGGCGCGGGAGGGCTGCTCGCTGCTTCCCCGCCGCCAGTGGGTGGTCCTGCATCTCCCCGAGCTCCCCGTGCCGCTCTGTTCGTGCAATCAATAAATAAGGAGAAAATAAATAACCGCGCGCACGCCCCGCCACGCAGGTTAGGAGAGGCGTCTCCTCCCTTTCCCTAGGCTTGACCTTTCTCCGCCCCCGCCCCCTAGGGCTCCTCTCGCTCCACCCCAGCCACCCACCAGCCCCGGCGCAAAATGTCACCAAGGGAGAGCATCCAGGTGGTTCGGCCCGGGAGGAGAGCGAGCCTCGGAGGAACAAAGGGAAGCTTCACGCTCTCGGCTGCGGTGGTTTGGTGCAGGCGAGGAGCGAGGGAACTGGTGCCTTGCTTCTGCCTCCCGAGTCCGGGTTCAAGGCGAGCGTGGGAAAGGGGGGCAAAAAACCAAACAAATGAAAAGACTCGAGAAGCTGGGAAGGAGGGTGAGCGGAGCGGAAAGCGCAGGAATTGGTTGTCTTCTGGGGGCGACTAGATCGCAAGACCCGCAAAGCTCCGCGGCGGAATTTTTAAGTGCTTTTTTCCTTTCTTTCTTTTTAAAAAAAAATTTTTTTCCAAGACAGATGTTAACGTTGCTGGGGTGACTATGACATCTGTCTAACTTGATAAGAAGTCAAGCAGTCTCCTCTGTCCAGGTCTTGTCACAACTCCTTTTCCTGTCCTTTGCGAATGACAGGAGAATTTAGAACCCTATTCTAAATGTCAGCGTCAAGGGGCGTGCGTCTCGGAGAGTGTGGGTACCTTTCATCCTCTCTGCTCATCTCAACGCATATCTAAAATGCTGAAAATAGGTAAAGGTGTCCGTGTGAGGGGTAAGTGAGGTGGAGAGAGGGTCTGGAAAATTGTCACGGCTAACCGTTTTGTATGTCGTGTATACCCCCCCCCCATTAGGAATTGTCTTTAAAAACCAAGCATATGACATTTAAAACCACTAGATGGCGTGGATGGCGAGAAGTTCGATTTAAACCAAAGGTTTGACTCTTGAAAAGGTGAAGGATCAAAAAATTAACTGATTCAACAGAAAATCCGATCACATAAACATTCTTAAAACCCTTGCTGCCACTTCTTTAGAGTTTATATGAAATGTACTATGCAGTGTTGAATCTGCATTTTGATGGATGTGAAATCTGATGTGAAGTTTCCTGTTAAAAATGCCTTTGAAAATTAAATCTAGATTACTGAATCAGCAGCAGCATGCATCATAATTAATACTTTTGGAAAAAGTAAGGCTAGATCTATGTTGTTTGAGAATATAAACCTGGTTTAATTTTCAGTGTCTTAGTTTGACTGTCCTTGATTTGTAAAGTGGACTCTGCACTGTATAGAAATTAACTTTCAAGCCCTAGTGTTCAGAGACATGATGTGTCCACCTCAAAATTTGTAAATGAGATACCTTAAACAAAAGATAGGAACTGAAAAATATAGTGCATAGAAAAATAGATAAGGAGAAAAAAATAACCCTTTTAATGTACAGAGATGAAGAAAGGTAGCTTGGGGGTTTTGTTTTTTGCTTATAGGTGTAGATGTTTAGGAAACCTAGTGTAGGTTAATGAAGTTGGATCTAATGCTCTATTAGTTTGAGGACACAGAACTAAAGACACCTTAACAAATCTATGCAGCCTATATACCTGGAAAGAAATGTACAAACACGCTAACTGGAAAATAGAAAGGAGGGAATTACCTCTCAAATAATATAATAAAATGAACCCATTCCTAATCCAGAGAAGTAGGTGACACATGGCAGGGGCTGAGCATGGCAACTAGAGAACAGAGATCCACTAATACTGAATTGCATGCTACCCTATGAAGATGGGTCAAGCAGCCTAGAGCCTAAAATTCCCTTCTAGTACTTAAAAATATAAAAGTAGAAGTTAAACTCCACAAAATTCCCAAATAACAAAGGACAGAATATCTACAGTTTCACAAAGGTTATCTACCTTCCTGCCATCCTGACAAGCTGCTTGTTATGGTAGAAAGATGTGTGCCTAGAACCTACACACATCTAAATTCAAATTCTACTCCCCCCCCAAATTATTGTCTTTCTTCATTTAGAAAATAAAGTCTATGACTGGAAATCGTAGATAATGAAATAAAACTGTTTTAGGCCTTTTGTATGGATTAAACATGATTCTTCTGAATGCTGATGTAGTACTTAGCACACTGAAGGTACTCAATATTAATTCCTTTTTTGCTTTAATGCATAATGCTAATACAATTCATTTTATCTGGCTGGCACATGGAATTCTGACAGATATTTACATATATTTTCTCTTGCCTCTGAATTTAAAAAATTCCCTTGTCCTGATTTGCACACGAATGTAGTATTTTAATATTCATTCATGCTTTGAAATATTATGTACAGATTAGATATCCAAAATCCAGCAGAACATTGTATATGCCTCCCGTGCCCAAAGATTTCTACTCTCTTCTTTTGGATTCTCATTTTATATGCTCTGCCTGGTTGATTGCATGGAGAACAAACTCAGCAAGATCAAAATTGAATTCGTCACTCTTGTTCTCCATTAATTACCCCTCCTCTTTTATCTTCTGCTCAGCGAAGTCCAAGAAAGAAATCTGGTGGTCATTTTGTTGTTCACTACTTCCCCCAAGCAAACAAATACACTTATCCAAGGACCCTCGTTACCAATCTATCTTTACACTGTACCGGTAGTGATTTTTCTAAATACTATTTTGAAGTAATTATAGATTCACATGGAGTTTGTGAGAAATAATAGATTCTTTCTATCTATCATCTAGTTTCCCCTAAAAGTAACATTTTGCATATTTTAAGTGTGAAATCGCAACCAGGAAGTTGACACTGATGCTCTCTCAGTCCATATTTGCCATCAGTATATATCCTCAGTAAAATGTGTGTTCCTTGTCTTTTGGAACTTTTTAAACTTCTGTGACAAAATACCAAAAACTGAGTGGCTTTTAAACAACAGAGTATTTGTTTCTCACAACCTGCAGGCTGAGAAATCCAAAATCAAAGGGACAGCAGCATCAGTGTTTCGTGGGGACTTGCTTTCTGGTTCAGAGATGGCACCTTCTAGCACCTTCACACATTCAAGAATGGGAAGGCAGCTCTCTGGAGTATCTTTTATAAGGGCACTGACCCCAGTCATGGAGGTGCTGATCTAATCAACCCTCAGGACCTAACCACCCTCCAAACGATGACACCCCTAATATTGTCACACCTTCCAGAGGTCACACTCCTAATATTGTCACATTGGTGACTAAATGTTGTCGTATGAACAAGTGTATAGACAGGAACATTCAGACCACACAGATACAATCCACTGAACTTATTCAAGTTCCGCCTGGTTTACAAACACTAATTTGTGTCTGTAATTATCCATTTGTATCACATTTACGTTTTTGTGACTAGGATCACAGTAAACATAGAGAACATTCCATCACAAGGATCACTGTTGATGGCCACAACAGCTTCCCTCCCCGCTCCCCAAATTCCTATCAACCACTAATCTATTCCGGTCTCTATAAGTTATCAATTCAAGAATGTTATCTGAAAGGAATTGTATAGTATAACATTTTTAAGATTGTCTTGCCTGAGAAAACTGGTCTGCCAAAAGAATTTGTTTCAGCCAGCACCTCAAAGTAGGAGCCCAACTTCAATTGGCATCAGTAACAAACCCAGGTGGCTTTCGTGTAGACCAGTCCCCTCCTGATTTTTGTAATGTTTTACTCCCCTGACTCTACTGAGTCTCTACCAGACCCCCTCCCTAGTCCCTTTTCCGTTAAAATGTTCAGTCCTCTCTCTGTACGTTGAACTTGAGTTCAGTTATTCTAGACTCTTTTCCCTATTTCAGTAGTAAACTAGTGGTTGACATCTGGCCTTACCACTGAAATGTCTGTCCTGCTTTCTCTTTGACAGTAGTGATATTTCATTGTGGTTTTATTTTGCAATTCTATAATGACTAACTTTAGTGAACACATTTTTATTTGCATATTTGCCATCTGTATATATTCTTCAGTAAATGTGTGTTCTTTGTCTTTGCCTATTTTTAAATGAATTGTTTTTCATGTTGATTTTTTGAGAGCTCTTTATATATTCTAAATAATTTTCCTGTGTCAGATATGTTGTTTGCAAGTATTTTTTCCTAGTCTGTAGTTTGTCTTTTCATCTTTTTCACTGGTCTTTTGCTAAGTTTTAATTCTGATAATGGCTAATTTATCATTTTTTCCTCATATGGGCATCAAATCTAAGAAGTTTTTCTAGACAGCCCTATGTCTCAAAGATTTTTTTCTATGTTACCTAAATATTTTATAGTTTTAGATCAAAATTAAGTTCAAAATCTACTTTGAATTAAATTTTGTGTAATGTCTAAGGTTGAGATCAAGGTTCATTTCTCTTTTTTTTCCTTTGTGTGTGTGTGTGTGTGTGTGTGTGTGTGTGTGCGCCTGTATGGATTCATTTGCACCAGGACCATTTTTTGAAAAGGCTAGCACTCCTATATTGTGTTTCTTTTGTACTTTTTAAAAAGAAATCATTTGGACATATTTCTATTTAATTTTTTTCAAAGTTGTTTTCATATTGTAGGCACATACCTTTCCATATCCATTTTAGAATAAACTTGTATGTCTTTTAAAAATCATACTGTGATTTGAACAGGAATTATATTACACTTATAAATCAGTGAGATGAATTGATACATTTACTATATTAGGTCTTTCCCTGTTTATTTAATACTCTTATTTCATCAGCAGTTTGTAATTTTCAAGACACAGATGCTATGCATGTTTTTTAAATTACTTTTATTGGTACATTTTAGGTATACAATATAATGACATTCATCATTGGAAATTTGTACCTTTACATAGTCTATCTTGGTTCTTATTTTTTCGCCATTCCCCTGCCCTCCCTTCAACCCCTCCACCCCTCCCTGTTTACAAAGACTTTGTTTCCATTTTTTCATTTTCTCATATTAATTCCATTCCCTTCTTTCCTTTCCCCAATCCCTCCCAGTTCCCCTTCCCTTTTGGACCTTTTCTTCCTATTTCACATTATCTATTGTGCCTTTTGATCCTTATTTACACTTTCAGTTTCTCACACCAGAGCAACTATATACATGTTTTCTTGATTTACCTGTAAATATTATATTTCAAGTAATTATGAATAGTATTGTATCTTTTAAAATCTTACTTTCCAAGTGCTCATTTTTCAGTTCATAGAAATGTAATTGTTTTGGTATATTGATCTTGTAGCCTGAATTTTGTTGAATTTTCTTATTAGTTCTTGGGTTTTCTTTTTCTGTTTATTTTATTGGTACGTGTGTGCAGTACACAATGTTTCCATTCTTTGTGTAGAGTTAGTACATGTACATAACACATCTTAATTCCTTTTATCATCCCCTTTCCATTCCCTCTCAACCCCCTCACTTCATTCCTTGATCCTCTCCCTACTTCCTATTATATTTTATTTTGCCTTTTTTTTTTTTTTTTGAGACAGCGTCTTGCTTCGTAGTTCAGGCTTGCCTTGAACTCACTGTGTAGTCCAGGCTGGCCTTGAACTTATGGAGATCCTTCCTCCCTTCTCATCCTCCCTGAGTGCAGGGATTTCAGGCATACACCACCACACCTGGCTATTTTGCTCTTTATTTGTAGTTTGGGTTTCTCATATAAGAGAAATCATGTGTTATTTAATCTTGAGTGTTTGATTTTTTTCACCTAATAATATGGTATCAGGTAAATTCGTTTTTCTACAAATGACTCAAGTTTATCTTCATGGCAGAGTAGTAATCCACTATGTGAAAATGCCATTTTTTCTTTATCCATTCATCTTTTGATGAACATATTGGCTTCTTCCAAGATTTAGCTATTATGATTATGTCGCTATAAACATGGGTATGTATGTGTCACTGTAACATGATGTCTTCATTCTTTCAAGAAAATACCTAGGAGGGGAATAGCTGGGTCAAACAGAATTTCAAGTTTTAGTTTTATGAGAAATCTTCACACTGTTTTTCACAGTGGTTGTACAAGTTTACATTACTACTAATAATGTAGATGGGTTCCTTTTTCCCTGTAGCCTCTGTGGCATTTGTTATTATTTGATTTCTTTATGATAGCCATTCTTCCTAAAGTAAGACGGAATCTCAGTGTTCTTTTAATTTGCATTTCTCTAATGACCAGCCATGCTGAACATCTCTTATGTGTTTATTGGCCATTTGTACTTCTTTTGTGAAGTGTCTATTCATTTCACTTGCCCATATTCTCTTGGGTCTCTTATTTTGGGGGGTCTAACTTTTTTGAGTTTTTAAAATATTCTAGATATTAGTCCTCTGCCTAAGGAATAGATGCAAAATTGTTTTTCCTCCTGTAGGTTGCCTTTCACTCTGTTGGTCGTTTCTTTTGCTGTACAGAAGCTTTTTAATTTGATTTGATTCCATGTGTTGATTCTTGGTAATCTTTCCTGTGCAACTAGAGTTTTGTTCAGAAAGTCCTTACCTATGTCTATGTCTTCAAGAGTTCTATGTATTTTATCATCCAGCAGGTTGTTTCTGTTTTAACATTTAATTCTTTAATTGTTTTTATTTTAGTTAGTACATGGTGAGAGATATGGGTCTGGATTCAGTCTTCTGTATGTGGATAGCCAGTTTACCAGTACAATTTATTAAAGAAACTGTCTTTCTTCCAGTATATATAATACTGTACCCCTTTTATATGCAACAGTGTCAGCTCCAAGTAGTGTCAGATTTTTTCTTCCTTTGCAACCTGCATGACTTATTTATTTATTTATTGTATCAGGCATCAAACCCACAGCCTTTGCTTTAAGATACATTCCCAGGCCTTTTTCTTTATTTATTATTTTGAGACAGGATCTTGCTAAGTCACTAAGTTGCTTGGGCTCTGCTCAAAATTGTGACCCTCCTGCCTCAGCCACCTAGAATGCTAGGATTACAAGAATATGCTACCATGCCAGGGTAGAATTTTATATTTTAAATGAACTTAGAATCATGTCACTATCTTCTTTTGATAGTCTTCCATTTTTTCAGAGATTGGTCCTTAGAAAAAAACATAGAACTATTCAGGATCTCAACTTCCTCTACCTTACGAACCTCATCTCATCCTGTCTTAGCATTTTTCTACTTCACAGTCTTGCTCAGCTATTTTTAGTTTGCAGAATTTAGTGTGTTTTACCCAGATTCTAGGTTTCAGTATATGTATCCTGTATGTCTTTTCCACAATTACCAACCATTTAGCTCAAATCACATCCTCTAGGAACCATTGTGTAACCTGGTCAAATTAATGTGCTCTATCAGACGCTTTACCAGCTCAGATTTCTTAGCCACTGTACTATAACCTCTTTGAGAGAAGGCACTGGTCTCTTACCTCTGTATCCTCAGTCTCTGTCATTGTGCTTAGCAGATAATAAAATACAGCGAATGTTTGTTGAATGAGTGAATGAATAATTAGGTAGTAAATATGGATTTTTTTTAGTTAGATTATTATTATAACTCTTTAAAAGGTTCACAAAGAATCAAGTTGATTTAGAACCAAGATTTATAATAGGAGTAAAATCTAAACAATGAAACAAATTATCTACATTTATATGGCTCTGTAAAAGAAATATTTTCTCTACATCTTTACTATAGTTGATTTTCAAAAGAGCTTTGTGAGGTGCATATTATTCTTATGTTTATTTTACCCAGAAGGAAACGGAGATCAAGGAGGTTAACTGATTTTCCAAAATTACATTGTACAACTAACCAGCAGAAGCTGACTCATTCCCAGGACTTCTGATCCTAAATCGCATGTTCTTTTAGCTCCATAAGCACACTAGTATCTGCAATAATAAATTCTCTTTATCAGTTTGTTGTTGATATTTTCAGTCCTGATGATAAATTTCCATAGATAAGTACCTGTTCTCTACCTGTCCCCATCTAACACCTCCGTGAGGTCTCTGGTCAAGGCAAAGAATCAGGATGGGTCATAGAGAAGGGGAGTAGTGCATTTGCTTATCTCACATTTTTGCCTCTTATCTAACTTATTAGAGAGGAATTTCAATATTCAGATGATATATGTTATGGTTGGAATTGAAAATGTTTCCCCAAAAAGGCTCATTGTGTTGAAGCCTTGGTTGGTTGCTGATGAGCTTTTGGAAAGTGATTGGATCATGAGGAGTCTCCATCAGTGGGACCATGATTTGATGATATAATCAGAAGGTGATAGAAACAGGGGATGGGCCTAGCAGAAAGGAGTAGATCATGGGGGCATGGCTTCCAGCACTATAGCATATCTCATCCCCCCACCTATTCCTCTTGGGCTTTTTCTCTTTGCTTCCGAGATGTCATGAGATGAGCAGCTTTCCTTGATAGTATTCTTCCATGATGTTTCTGCTTCTCTTCTCAGGGGCCTAAAATCAATGGAGCGGGTTGATCATGAACTGAAACTTCCAAAACTCTGAGCCAAAAGAAGTCTTACCTCCTTTAAATTTAAATTGCTTTTCTCTCAGGTATTTGTTCACAGCAACAAAAAGCTAACTAACAAAATACGTACTTAAAATAAGACAAATTTACAGTAATGCCTCAATTCACGTACATTTTTGTTTGCAAACAATTTGATTCACAAAAGCATTTAGCAAAATTTTGCTTCTGTAGGCAAGCTTCACATAGGGTGACAAATATGACTGCGGCCATCTTTCCCATACAAACACAAATGCAGTCATCTTCCCCCAAATCGTAAAACTAATTAAATTCATAAACCGAGGTACCTGCTTGCCTATAGTCCCAGACCTTTGGGAGGCTGCAGTAGAAGGATCAGAAGCTTGAAACCAGCCTAGGCAATTTAGCAATTTCCCCCTTTTTTACTTTTTAAAAGTTAGTTCTGAATTAAGAAAGAAACTTAATCAACATGTATAATGATCAAAACTTTTTACTAGTAACTGAAAATGTGTGCATAAAATCATCTTTCTTAATTTCCTTAGTTCTACTTGACACAATAATTATATATAATTTGCATTTATAAGATACAATGTGACATTTTAATATGTATAGAATGATCAGATCAGGGTAGTTGGCATATCTATCACCTCAAACTCTTATCATATCTTCATATTGGGAGCATTAAAAATCTTTATTAGCTATTTTGAAATATGCAATTAGTGGTCATTAACTATTCTTATGTAACTGTGCTACAAAACATTAGATATTATTTCTCCTATCCAACCGCACTCCTATAACTGTTAACCATCTTCTTTCCCTACACCAATCTCGGGAACTAGAAACCACTATTTTACCCAGCACTTCTTTGAAATCAGCTTTTCAACTTCTACATATAAGTGAGAATGTGCTGGACTTGTTTCACTTATTGTTCTCTAGTTTTATCCATGTTGATGCAAGTAACAGGATTCCATCCTGCTTACAGGTGAATAATATTCCATTGTATATATGTACCACATTTTTTTATCCATTCATCCATTCATGGATACTTGGGTTGATTCCATCTTTTGGTTGTTATGAACAGTGCCATGACAAAACATGTGAGTGTAAATATTTCTTTAACATACTGATTTTACTTCCTTTGATATGTACCCAGTAATGGGATTGCTGGATCATATAGGATTTCTGTTTCTAGCAATATTTTTTTCAGATCCTCCATACTGTTTTCTACAGTGGCTATACTAATATATATTCTCATCTACAGTGTATGAGAGTTTCCCTTTTTTCACATCCTACCCAACATTTGTTATTTTCTGTCTTTTTACAATAGCCATTTTCACTGAGGTGTGATATCTTGCTGTTTGTTTGTTTGTTTGTTTGTTTTGGTACTGAGGATTGAACCCAGGGTCTTCCTACTGGCCTATATCCACAGCTTTTAAGAAAAAAATTATTTGGAGCCAGTGTCTCACTAAGTCACTCAGTTTCCCCAGCTGGATTTGAAATTGGGACTCTCCTTCCCCAGATTCGCAGAGGCATGCATTTCCAACCCAACTGATATCTTACAGCTTTCATTTGTATTTCCCCGATGATTAGTAACGTTGAATATTTTTTCACATGTTTCTTAACCATTTGTATACCTTCTTTTAAGAAATGTCTAGTCCAGTCATTTGCCCATTTTTAAGTCAGATTATTAGCTTTTTGTCATTGAATTATTTGAACTCTTTATATATTCTGGATACTAATCCCTAGTGGAATGAGGAGTTTAAAAGTATTTTCTCCCATTTTGTAGTTGTCTCTCAGTTCTGTCAATTATTTCTTTTGCTGTGCAATAAATGGTGCATTAAATCTTGATTGAAACTCCAAATTTTTATATATGTTTTATTACAATACCACATTTGTTTATAACTGTTAAATACCAAGAAAATAAATCTTTTTACCATAAAATATTTAATCACAAATTGCAAACATTTCATAAAAATTTGATTCTATAGAAAAAATATATAGTTCATTTTCATTCACTTTCTGGGTTCCATATTATTTTGAGTTTGGCAGAGATGATTTATCCAAAGGTAAATTTGGTTTGGATTCTTTATTCATTGGAAAATATACACAATCTGTTTTGTTTTCTTTTAATGTTGGTTTTTGGTTCCTGATGGGAATAAAATCTGTAAGTAAAAGAAAGGAGATATGTGAAAGTCACAGCATAGCTAAGGCTTGTTAATCCTTAAAACATACTTGATATTTTAAAAACCCTAGTATTCCTAGAATATGGTCATCAGGGAAAGAACAATGACCCCATATGTCTCCTTGGATCACTATAGTATTAAAATGACAAGTTGATAACCTGAGCTCAAATTCTTTTTTTTCCCTTGTATTAACACTGTTAAAGTCCTTCGCAGGTTTTAGACCTTGAACAATTCCTATTAAAAATAACCTATTACCTTAGGTTTTATTCTTCATATACAGAAAATCTTAAATATATTTTAACAATTATCTCCTCTACCCTCAAAGTTCCCACAATGCTGTTTTGAGAATCTATCACATTCTGTGTGATTGGCACTTTGTAAGCTAATAAATTTCGTAAATAGGGGTACAGCATTTAACCATCATATTAAAGCTTCAAGTCTGCCTCACAAGATGGCTATCATTATGAAGGAACTCAGTGATGTTTCCCAAATTTTGGAGTATGTCCAAACTCATCAAATTGTGTACATTAAATTATTACAGTTCTTTGTATACCATTATATGTCAATAAAGGCTGTTAAAACATTGATTTTTATTATTAAAATATTATTGGCCTCATGAATGGTGATGCATTTATTACTGTGTCCTAAGAAAGCAGAGGGCAAATTAGAAGAGAAAAGAAAACAATTTTTAACACATTGTTGTTATTGATCATTCACAACGTTCAAGAGACCAAGTTGCACGTTATAATAACCCAAGATATTCAAGAGTAATCTGCCTTAAGGATTTTGACATCTGAGATGAAAAGAAGAGAGACAAAGAGAAATGGGAATCTCATTTAATCCAAAAGTAACCTTGCATATGAGATTCATTTCATAATCTTTACCCAAAGTACTTTATTCTCTGAGAAAATGCTTATTTGTTAGAAGGGAAAAGAAGGAAGATACAGCATATAAATTTGCTTCTTGGACTCATTATCATATTTATAACTTTGGATTAATTGCTATGGAATAACTCCAGTGCCATAAACAAAATTGTGACTACAAATGAGATAGAAGCAACAATAGTTCTGAAGAAACAAAAACCTTATTTTTCCAAAACTAAAGAAGATCAAATTCTTGCATATGGGACTAACAATAGCAAAGAAGATAAATTACATCCAAATAGTTTACGGCCATTGAAAACTTTGAAGAAGTCTTACAGCATTTTCATCATTTTAAGAATCCACAGTCTGTGAGAAAATGGACAATTAATTTGCTTGTTTACTTTCTTTCAAACTATTTGAAATACTCTAGCAAGCCACTTTGGTGCATAGAGTATATTTGCTTCATAATTTCTATACACAATTATTTGGATGGCTTTAATAAATAAGTCAAAATAGAGTTTAAGGAAAAGTAGAACAATATAATACTTAAAAGTATTTGCTTAATAGGAGGTTCCTGTATTACCCCCCTTTCATAAAATGATACTATGTAAATCTTATTTTCAACTGAGCCTGCATTGAATTTTAATTTAAATAAGGAAAATTATTTAATAGAGGGTTATTAAACAGATTTTTACATAGCAGCTGTTCCAGTCCCTCAGGTAAATACTAATTGAGAGAGCTTATTAAAGTTTGTTCTATTTATTTGTTAGAATTCTCATTCTTTCCCCCTTGTGTGAAAGCTTTGTCGGGGGAGGTCTCCCACTGACATTAGTACATAAGGATTTGGGAAAGCATCAAGCTTGGAATGCTTATTAAAGCAATTGCTTTTGATGTTCTTGCTCCATAAAGGTATAATTTTCATTATTGTTTTTTTAAAAAATATGAATTGTATTCTGAATACAGAAATTTAGAAAGTGCAGTTTTTCTATCTTAAAAATGGATAAACATAGTAAAGAGGGAGATAAAGAAATACATACGTATTTTAAGCATATATGTTTTACACTATATACTTAAAACATCTAAAATATGAAAAGATCTGGGTGTGGTGGAGTATCCTATAATCTCAGCACTTAGGAGACTGAGGCAGAAGGATCACCTCAAGTTCCAGGCCAGCATGGGCTATACAGTGAGTTCAAGGACAGCCTGGACTACAGAGCAAGACTTTATCTCAGAAAAACCAATCAATCAAAAAACATGAAACAAAATATGAAAGAAGTTGGGGCAGTTTTAATATGAGGTGAAGATACTGTTGGAAAAGCAGAAATTGTTGGTATGGACAAAAAAATGTTGTGAATTTGGAAGAGAAAAGAGTTAGAAAAGATATTCCAACACTGACCTTATTCCCTCTTTGACTGTGTTATTTCTGTAACTAATTAAAAAATGGAATAGTAGTTAAGCTTCATTCCATTGCAGCCATATGCAAGAGACATCTAAAATGTCTGGCAGGAAAAAAATGAGGGATACTATTACAAAGAACATCTCCACCTTCCATGTACTCCACTGACAGTGACAACAAAGATAAACTACCTATTTATGATATCAGAATAGAATTGTTCAAGAAGGGAAGAGGGTGGTAGAGCTGAATGAGTTAAATGTCACAAAGGGAAGAGAATGGGAAAGGGAATGAGCTCTTAGCACTTTAAGTAAAAAAGAGACTTAATGATCCATCACTTAACTTTTCAACAAACTTCAAACTGCATTCTAGCTTCCGAGGGTATTTAGGAGTAATATGGGAGAGAAGGCTCAATATCTTGGTAATGGAACTCCAAGGTAGGAAATGCTATGAGATCTACAAGTATGGAAGCACTGAACATTAGCAGGTGACTTTCCAGGAATCACATGTAGAATCTTTAAGGAACTCCTCTTGTGCAGAAAGAGTTAACATCATAGGCTTGTGTCACTCTCTTTAGAAAGGCTGCTACAATGTTAACCCTTGGTTAGCATCTGAAAACTAATTTCCCAGTTGATAGTCAACTGATGAAGATAATTCACTCAGCCTAGCCTATTTGTGCAAACCATATGGTTTATACTGTACACCTACTCCTGGAGCAAAGGGTCTAGAGTGTTATCACTGTACATTTTAGGCAAGAGTTGCCTACATGACCACCAACTATGTAGGTTACTCATAGGTTTCCCTGGACAGATGTATGACATACATATTTCTGCATTTCATTACTAGAGAATGAGGGCACACTGTGTGATATGTTAGGGAAAGAAGAAAACATAAAATCTCCATGTGGATTCCTCCAGACATTAGTCCTTTCTCTGTGTGATTCATCTATGTTTTCTTCCTACACTGCTGTAATAAATCTTTATGGTATACACACCTAGATGAATGTGGATGTTAAGGCCAGTGACTGAAACGAGTTTTAGAAACTGAGTCAAATTTCATCAAGTTGAGGTGACATTCAGGGAGGAAATCAGCCTAGAAATGGGCACAAGACACAACATAAGTAAAGGCATGAACTTGATGTTGGGAAGGAAGGAGGGAATCACAAACACTTCATTGTTTCTGAATCATTAAGATTAAGGAAGGCAATGCCACAAAATATAAGCAGAAGGCAGCTCAGAGTCCTTAGTTATAACTTGGAAGTTCTTACTAGTTTGGGAAGTATTCATGATGAGGAATAACTAAAATTGAGTGATTCAGTGGATATTTGGGACAGTCAAACAATAATTGATCTTTATTCTTATTCACACTTTTGAAGCAAAGTGTGCCATTTGTGCCGTTATTAACAGTAGTCTAGGGCCAGGGATTTAGCTCAGTGGTTCCAGCGCCTGGCTCGAAAGCAGAAGGTGCCGAGTTCAATCGTTGGTACCAAAACACACATACAAAAAAACAGTAGTCTAGAAAATCACTAAGAATTTAGCTATCTTGTATACTACATTTTCAAAAAGAGAATTACATTAAAAAGTTTTCTTCAACTTAATAGACATTTGAAATATACCGGTCGATTTTTATCCTATTTGTAAATTTTAATAAATATGACAAGAGGTAACACATTTGGCTTTCTTAGTGATATCATCATTTTTTATATGTTTTAGGTTATTCATCTGTCAGTTCACATTTTAAGCTTCAAAATATACATCTACAACATGAGATCTATCATTTATATATTGCAGACAATATAAAATAAGTTGTGTCAACAACTTAAAATATCACGTTAGCATGAAAGAGGCTATCAAACATTTGCCTTTTCATCTTAATTCTTTGCAAGAATACCTTGGGAAATGATTTCAACAGCAGTAGGTTAGCACTAAATCCATATGCTGTGGGTTGTTTTTATTTTGTTTTGTATTTTAGTTTCTAGAACTTCCCATAGGAGATAATTTCAAACTAGAACATTACTGCTGAAATTTAACATTAGTGATAGTTTTGGAATTTTTATGATGTCTTATCTTGACAACTTTTAAGACATTTAATTAGAATTATGTGAATAAAATATGAAATATTTAAATGCAATTTTATATCATTTTGTGAATATTCATTTTTGTGCAAGAAACCATTTTCCTAAACATTTAGCCCATTTTTATATTTTATTAAATTTATATTTAAAAATATCTAATCTTGGGTATTTCCTTTGAATTTTTTGAGTCCAATGATTATAAATGACCCTAATCAATAAAAAGTTCCTTTTTTTAGAACATGTATAAGTATCTTTGTGG
This sequence comes from Heterocephalus glaber, assembly GCF_000247695.1. The sequence goes on from NW_004624783.1 coordinate 15,907,555, forward strand.
GTAGTTTCCAAGACTCATCATAGATAAATTTATATTACAGAAATATAAAATAGCTAATGATAACACAGTTATTGACTTTTTACTCAATAATCTTTCTCACAACGATTTTTATGTGCCTTTGCCTTTTTCATTAATGTGTCTCCTTATCAGTCATTCTTGGAATGAGTACAGAGAAAATAATAAAAATACTTTTCATAGTTTTGGAATTTTCTCCCATAGTCCTGTGTTGTGCTTGGAAATATGTGCTTAGTTTTAAGTTAGTAAAATGGAAAAACACCTCACTAAATTTGAATCATTGGTTGATAATGTTTACAGGGGTTTTTCACTCAGGGGAAACATGAAGACACAACGTCCCTTGGAATATATATTATAAATGAGGAAATCACAAGAGTAGTTGCTTTGGAGAAGATACTATTACTTTTTGAATCAAAATTTTAAATATTATGTGATAGATTAAAAATATATTTGTGATATTTAAATCAATTCTGATATACATTGTAAACATTTTATGTACCAACTGTATACTTTGGATCAAGCCCTGTTCAGACCAACCAAACAGAGCAAGCTTGACTCTCCTGGTGATTACTTCCCCTTTACAAGAAGTGTTCAACTGTACAAGATATACCTCTTAAGAATCTTCAGATATCCACTGCCATTTAACAGATGACCTCAGAACTATGTAGGCTAAAACAAGTCATTTTATTTTGCTTATCTATAATGTAGTCAGGGTTTGATGAGGTCATCCCATGGCTGACAGTTGGTAGTTAAGGGGGAGCTTAGGCTGGGCAGGGAGGCCCATGGCCTCAGTTCCTTCCATGTCCATCTCTTCATGTGACCTCTACTTCCTCAGAGCATGACATCTGGCTTCCAAGGACAGTCATCCAGAGCAAGAGGCAGATAGAAGCTATATTGCTTTGATAACTAATCTTGGCAAACACATAGTGTCACTCACTTCCTCTTTATTGGCTCAACAGGCTCCTCCAGGACCAAGGAGAAAGAATTTAGACTTCTTTTGATGGCAGAGTGACCAGAATTCAGAAAATCTTGTGAGACTAGATCTTGCAGCCATTTTTCAAAAGTTCAACCTATGGGCCGGGGATTTAGCTCAGTGGTTCCATCACCTGCCTCACAAGCACAAGGACCTGAGTTCGATCCCCAGTACCAAAAATAAACAAACAAACAAATGTTCAACCTATGAAAACTATAATGTGTGGGAAATAGTACCATATTTTGTAGGTATATATTTTAGTAGGGTTAATGAAATAATGAATAAACAGATGCTAAAGGTTTGAATTTGTAAAAAATCAATGTCTCATAACAGTATAGCCTTTATAATAAAAATGCACTTATATTAATGTGAGAACTCATTACTCAAATTCTTATTAATAAACTGAGGTACAACAAAGTGTAAACCTCCATCCCGGTGTGCTATTTTTGTCATTGATGTTGTTGTTAAATGTAATGAAACTCTTTATGACTAATGGTTTACTATTAGTAGAAATGATATCTTGAATAAATCACCCTGAAAGGTATATAGTATGGTAAAGCAGTCACAGTCAAAATTACAATAAAATAAATCTAAAAGATTGTACATTAATACATATGAGAACAATAAAGTGTCACATTTATGAGTAGGATTTAAAGTTAAGTTTACCTTTTACATGCAAACATGAGTAAAAATGAATATGCCCATAAAAATCATAGACTTAGGGAATCTGTGTTGTGTTATGCCACAAATATTCAGCAGTTTCTTGATACTTGGAAATAACAATGTCTAGGTTATGTCCCAGTTTGAACTAATAAGTTTTCTTTTCTCAATACATTGAATGAGTGTATAACGCCAAAGAAATCTAAGTCACACATTGCCAAACATGGTAGGGCTCCTACACTTAAGGACCTATAATATGGTAATGGTAAGCAGGGCGTGATAGCCTACACCTGTAATCCAGTACTTGGGAGGCTGAGGCAGAATCATCCTGAGTTTGAGACCAACTTAGCTTACATAGTGAATTCAAAGCCAGCTTGAACTACATAGAGAATCCTTGACTCAAAACAACAACAACAACAACAGTAAAGGGTAGTAAAGAAAACAAATGTATAATCAATGTAACTTGCAATGAAGAAAGGCCAATGAAATCTGACCTGGGTGGCATAAAGGAGAAAAACAAAATAGGCTATTTTTTTGATGAGTTAGAAGTTGGATGATGGAAAAATGGCATTTCTTATCAAAGTAACAAAGGAGGCATTGAGTGTATGAGGCAGTTTAATTAAATGTGGTAAAATAAAAATTTGAACTGAAATGTCTTCTGTGTTAAGATAATGGATGTTTTACTACCCACCTTTGTAAGTAAAGGTACAGGACATGCAACAAAATAAGTTATTTGCAAATATATTCACTCCTCTTCATTTCTAGTCCTACCATATAAACCTCCACTTCCATGTGGCTGTGGCTACTGCATCCTAAAATTGGACTTCTCACAATTTCTCCATCCCAGGTAAGTTCTACAGTGTAGAATGATACTAAAAACAAAATAAAAAATTGACTTCATTTTTTTTTGTTAAATTCCTCAAATAGTTCAACATTACCAGGACCATAAAACTATAATAAGTGGATGCACATTGAGGCGATACTCTTAAGTGAAATAAATAGGACACACATGTATAAATACCTAATAGTTTCTCTGGTATGAGAAACTGAAAGTGTAAATAAGGACTAAATGTATAATAGGTAATGTGAAATAGGAAGAAAAGGGGCAAAGGGGAAGAAAGTGGGAGGGCCAGGGGAAAGGATAGAAGGGAATGGGATTAATATGAGAAAATGGAAAAATAGGAACAAAATCTTTGTAAATAGGGAGGAATGGAGGGGTTGAAGGGCGGGCTGGGTAAGGGTGAAAAATAAGAACCAAGAGAGATTATGTAAAGGTGCAAATTTCCAATGATGAATGTCATTATATTGTATACCGAAAATGTACCAATGATTACAGTGAATAATCGATAATCCAAAATAGGAAGAAAAGGTCCAAAGGGGCAGGGGTAGTGTAAGGGGCAGAGAAAAGGAAAGAAGGGAAAGGAAAAATGATGAGAAATGGAAAAAATGGAAATAAAGTCTTTGTAAATAGGGAAGAGTGGAGGGGATGAAGGGAGGGCTAGGAATGGGGAAAAAATAAGAACCAAGACGCATTATGCAAAGGTACAATTCCCAATGCGAAATGTAATTGTGTTATATACCTACACTGTACCAATAAAAGAATTTAATAAAGTGCAAACAAAAATAAATAAAAAAAAACCCCCAAAACTATAATACTCTATGCTCTAGTTCTGTTTCAATTTTCTGCAACTGTACACGACCCTCTCCTCCCCACAACCTCAAATCCACCTCTAACATGCAAAATAGCCATGCCTATGCTGGAACACTACAAATTTCAGAGGATTTTTGTCTAATTTCTTTGCACATGTTGTAGCTGTTTCCTCTGATTTAAATCTCATTTCTGTCTTTGGTATCATCGTCCTCAGAAATATCCCACTCTTTACATTTTTTCTTCAAAATTCTGTGTTGCAAGTTCCTCCCATCAGAAACTTATTGGACCCATATAATTGTATACATGTTTAAAACTCTGCAAGGATGGAATGCCTTTCAATTTGGTTTTGCATATCTTCTGATCCTCACCGCAGTGCTTTTTACTGCTTCATGCCACAGTACCTCTTGAGGACAGGAAAATACAAGAAGCATTTATCAAGTGACTAAACATAATTTAAAACAATCTAAGCTACAAAAAGGTAATAAAACATCATCTTAAAAGAACTTTGACTCTATCCATCATTTTAAAGGCATGTTTATTGGCATAGACAATAATGAGAGATTGCAAAATTGATCGAGGGAACTAAATGACACTATAAAAAATAGTTTACCAGCATAAGTTTAAAGCAAACATTGCTTGTATATGGATTTCTACTAATTACCCAAATTAGTAGGAATTGGAGCTAAGAATGGTAAATGATAATGCCATATGTTTCTAAATTCATTAGATTGTTGTGTACTTCCCTAATTCAATACTTTGGTAGCAGTATTTTTATCCATGAGTAGAATATTGTTAGTGATTGCCACTTGCAGTCAAAAATATGTATTTTAGGACAGCAAAATATAATTTGACTTCAAGTCACAAGCTGCAAAGCATTGAGACTCTGCATAGATTTATTCTCTCATCAATTTTATTTTATAAAACATTCTCACTGTTGAATTTTTATGTGTAGGAAAACTCATAATCTTTAGAAGGATTACATTAAGCTGTTGAGCCTGCTCATATGTATGTCAATAAGGATATATTCAGCTATATATGATTTTTTTTACTTACTTAAACAAAATCAAAGATCTACAGACAATATACAACACCCAAATCTGCAATGCTGGAATGTGAAAATTTGAACAAGTGGACACTCTACTGGCTCATTAATATAAGTTTTAAATATCTGTAATAAGTCAATCACGATTAATCCTCTATTTACCAAAAGTTATTAATTTCATGTATGTACAAATGGAGTAGCTTGTAAGTCTAACAAAAACATTTTCATGAGTGTATTGTTCAACTGGGTGCTACAGGTAGTCTGGCTAACAGATTAGAGAGTGAAGGTAGCCAGAATATCATAACATGTGTTTTTCACTTTTATGTGGTGAAAACTGAATATATTTTGAGTAAGTTCCTAAATCATTTTTGGAATGAATAAAGACTTTAACTTTTACAGTGATATGCAAACACTTCTAATAAGAGCTACTGTGGTCATTAAAAATACTGTGATTGGGCCAGAGATTTAGCTCAGTGGTTCCGCTCCCTGCCTCGCAAGCGCAAGGTCCCAACTTTGATCCCTGGTACCAAAAAAAAAAAATACTGTGATGTCTTTAACTTGATGGAAATAAAGTAAAAATTAATGTTTTATATGGGAAATTGATTAATAATTATATAACTTGTCTAGTATGGACTGTATTGCTATACTTACTGCCTCATAAGTAATTCAATGTTTATGAACCCAGTAAAGAGAAAATTTCTGGAAACATATGGGAAGAGGGGCAAGAATTTGTAAGTAATTGAAATTTCAACATTTCTAATAGTATTTTTCTACAAATGTCTATTCATACCCATGAAAATAGACTTCAGACTGAACATTATAATCATAGGTCATTTAGAGAGTTCTAAGAACATCTATATTTCTTTTCACATTCAAAGATATATTTTCAGTTGAACTATAGTAGAACTATATGGAATATCTTTTCTAAATACAAATGTTAATATCAGAAATTTTATTGCCAGAATCTGAAAGGATGTGATAGCATTGACTTCATTTAAGATCATATACCAAAAATTCCACAAAATATTTTAGAAATAAAATTAATTCAATTTGATTCACATATAACAAAATGTTCCCATTAAAGTGTATAGTTTGGTGAGTAGCCACAAGCAAACTATAGAGTACTTGCAGCAAATAAAATGTTTTCAGTGTCTCTTCTCAGTTAATGTAAGCCTGCACAATAAACCTGAGGAACTCACTTATGTATTTTCTTTAATTTTCTAAACTAACTTAGATCTTTCTTGTCTAGATTTTTATATAAAACCAATCATACAGTATCGCCTTGATATTCTAATAAAAGTCCTAGGAGATTTCTGTACAAGTCTAATTGGGATTTGTATTTTAATTTCTCCTGAGTAAATAGCTAGGATAGGAATTGCTAGGTTTTGTTATGCATGTATTTAGCTATTTAAAAATTTCCGGGGCTGGGGATTTAGCTCAGTAGTTCTGGTGCCTGCCTTGCAAGTACAGGGAACCGAGTTTGATCCCCGGTACAAAAAAAAAAAAAAAAATTGCCAAAACTTTTGCAAAATGGTTGTACAATTTTATTTTCTCTTCAGCAAGAAATGAGAGTTCTACTTGCTTCACACCATTACCAAAAATTAACATTGTCAATCTTTTAAATTATAATTATCTTAATGAATATGTAGTCATATCCATTTGTAGATTTTATTTGCAATTCCCTGCTAACAAGTGATGTTGTATATTTTATGTACATTTTGCCCATGCATATAACTTTTCTTATGAGGCATCTGTTTAAACCTTTGCCTATTTTGTATTAGGTTATTTATTTTTGAGTTGTAAGATGTTTTAAAAATATTCATCATATAAGTTCGAAGTTTGATATATAATGGGAATATCATTTTCTAGTCCATGGTTTACCTTTTCAGTATTTTCATAGGCTCTTTTGAAGAATATTAGTGGTTATTTTAATGCAATTAAATGTATCAATTATTTTTCGTGTTCATACCTATCTCAAAAGTTATTTTCCTACATTTATTTATTTATTTATTTATTTATTTATTTACTTTACTTACTTACTTACTTATACTGGGGATTAAACCCAAGGCCTTCACACTGAGCAACATACCCAGCCCTTTTTACATTTTTTTTTATTTGAAGATTAGATCTCACTCTACTGCTGACTTGCCCAGGCTGGGTGGGAACTTTCCATCCTCCTGCCTCAGCCTCCCAGAATGCTAGTATTAAAGGCCTGTACCAAGTATATTTTCTTCTAAAATTTTCTTTTTTCTTCTATCTTTCATGTTTGGGACTGTGATGCATTTTGAGTTAATTTGTATAAGTTACTTGAGATAAAAGTCAAAATTTATTTTCAAATGATATGTAGCTATTCCAGAATCATTTGTTAAAAAGACACATTTTTCTGCATTGAAGTACTCTAGTAACTTTTAAAAATTAGTTGACCATATATGTTTAGGTCTATTTATGGATACTACATTATGTTCTATTCATTTAGAGCTATACCATTATATAAGTACTATACTTTTTATTACAGTAGTAGCTTTATAATCTAAAAAACAAGTAACGTATGCCCTCCAAATGTGTTTATGTTTTCAAGGTTCTTTTTTCTACACAAAGTACTTTGTACTTTCATGTAACTAATAGAATCATCTTCTTGGCTTCTACATAAAACATTTATAAAGTTTTGACTGAAATTACAATTAATGTATAGATCAGTTGGGGATAATTTCCAGTTTATGGTGAATAAATTTAGTATAGCTCTACATTTACACATTTTTAGTTTCTCTCAGCTATGTTTTTTAACTTGTAGATTTTTTTCAAATTTATACTTAATTGTTTTATATTTATGAATATTATTGTGAAAACTTTAAAACTTCCCACTGTTCCATGGTAAAATACAGAAATACACATGAATTTTTATTTACCTTATATCATCCAAGCTTACAAAACTGACTTGCTAATCTAGTGGTTTTTTGGTAAAATTTTTTATGTATACATGTATGTATGTTTTTGAATTTTCATAGTGCATGTTTCTATTGTTCATATAAGAAAATGACTGTAGGGCCAGGGAGGTAGCTCAGTGGCGCAGCACCGCCCTGGCAAATGCAAGGTCCTGAGTTCCACCCTTGGTACCTCAAAAAATAAATACATAAATAAAAGGAAAGAAAATGATTGTAAGTATTTTCCAATTTTAAGACTTTTTTTTTTTTCACATTTTGACAATGATTTGAACCCCTCAAATGCAATGCTCAACTGAAACTATTTTTCGGTGGTTTTTTTTGATACCGGGGATCAAACTTGGGTCCTTTAGCTTGCGCAGCAGGCAGCGAAACCACTAAATCCCCGGCCCTTTCAACTGAAATTGTGAGAATGATACCCTCACCATGTTGCTGATCTCAGAGAAAAGGCACTCAGTATTTCACCTTTGTGTATGATGGTAAAAAATCTGTTTTTGTGTATTATTACCATTATCAGGTTGAGGAAATTTCCTTGAATTCTTAATATGCTAAGCTATATCTTATTATGACTGGATATTCAATTTGCTGAGTGCTTCTCCTGCATCTTTTGAAATGAAATGCTTTTTCTTTATCCTGATAATCTCAAATATTGTATTTGACTATATTTTGAATTTGATGTTTTAATATTAACCAACAGGCTGCACCAAACTACACTAGCCTGTAGTTTGTTTTTCTTCTTATATGGTACTAAGTCAGGTTTGCTAGTGTTTTCTGCTCTATTCCTTCCCTATAATAACTTTTTATGGTTTTGCTATCATGGTAAGGATGGTCACAGAAAATAAAGTTTGAATTGGTTTCTTTTTTACTATTTTCAGGAAGGGTTCTGGTAGTTTGTTATTATTTTTTTCCCCAAATGGTTGATAAATTCCCAAGTGAAGCCATGTTTGTATGAAATTTGCTCTGTAGGAAGATGTGATAGTTAATCTTGGTTTTCAACTTGAATGAAGAGTTGCCTAGGAAATTTAAAGCACACGCTGGGTTTACCTGTTTGGGTGTTTCCAGCGATGATTAGCATGTGGTTCTGATAACTAAGAGGGCAACATCTCCCCACCAGGTGGTACCACGCAATAAACTGGGGGCAGTGCAGATGAAAAAAAAAAGCAGAACAATGCTCTCAAGCACACATTCAAACTTGAAAGTGGGTGCAATTTTGTTTTCTTTTTTGCTGCACTGCTGCCAATGCCCACAGACATTAGACTTCAGATTCCTTTGCCAGGAAATGTGTAATCTTCAAAATTTCAAGTATTTGTTAGGTATAAATTTGTTCATATTAGTTTTACTCAATGTCAAGAGAATCTGTAGCGATCTTCATTCTAATTCGTAATACTAAAATTTGTGTTATAATACTTTTATCTCAGTAATTTCAACTATAAGATTGTGTATTTTAAGGATTTTTCAGTTTTGTAGTTTTTTATTGCCCTTCTATATTGTTTACTCCTTTGAATTTTCATTGACCTCTTCTCTTTACTATTTCTTTCCATGTGACTATTTTTGGCTTATGTTTTTTATTAAAAATGCCTTATTAAGGTGAATGATCACTTACTTTAGACGTTTCTATTTTTTAAAGTAAGTATATGGGCTACAGTTTTTTGTTTTTTTTTGTACCAGAGGTCAAACTCAGGACCTTATGCTTGTGAGGCAGGCGTGGTGCCACTGAGCTAAATCCTTGGCCTCAAAATAAAATTATTTTGAAAAGTTTTATTTTCTATAAAACTACATTAACTGTATTACAGCTTTAGCTGTAAACTTTTCGATATACTAAATTTTCAATTTCATTGAGTCTATTTCTGATTTCCTCTTTGCTCCATATGATACTTAGAAATATTTTTTAATCTCAATGAACTTGGCAATTCTCTTAAGAAATTTTTATTGACTTCTACATTACCTGCATTTTGGTCAGAATATTTTAAAATAAATAATGATTTGTTTCTTAATCAAGATGTAGATTAGTTTAGTGAATATGCCATGTATAATTGAAAGAATGCATTTTGTTGTGCTGAGATGGAATGTACTATACACGCAAGTTAGAAATTTTTTTTTAGATTTTCTATATCCTTAATGATTTAATCTACATATGTTTTATCCATGACTGAAGAAAATGTAGCATTAGTTATACTTTTAATTTGTTTTATATTATAGTTTGTTTATTTCATGTTATAGTTTTTGTTTATTTCATGTTATACTTTGAATTTGTTTATTTGACCTATTAGTTGCTACATTTTTGCTTACATAGTTTTACATATTTTTAATTCATTTATTTGGCACATAAATACCTGGCATTATATCTTCTTGATCCATTGATCCTTTTGTCCTGCTCATATTATTCTTTATTTCTAGATACTAATATAGCCTTTCTAACATTTTTACTTTAGTCTTTGTTGGTGTCTATTTGTATAAATAAATGTATTTTAATTTTTGCATTTATTTTCACTTTTTAACATTTAACCTACTTACATGTATTAAAATACATTTCAAAGGTATCTGAGATTGCTTTATATGAAGTCTGAAAATCTGTCTTTTAATTAGAGTTTTTAAACCATACATTTATTTTTAATGAAACTTTTAATGTGGTACAGTATAAATCTCCCATCTTATTGTTTGTTTTCAATTTTCTAACTTTATAATAATTTATCTCTTTTGATAACATTTATTTTTTACTATCTTAATATCTTTTACATATAATTTCTACTATTGCTTTATAAGTAAATTTGTTTTATTTTATTTTTTAATATTCTATTTTCATCATAACTTTATTAGGACTCCTTTTTTCTTAGTGTTGGTTAAGGATTTTATATTATTAAGATATACCCTTATTTAATCAGACTCTACCTTGAAATATATTGCTTCACATGTAAGTTCTTTAAATACCATTCTTCCATTTCTACTCTTCTGTTTTTATGCAACTTTTGTCACATACTTTAATTCTGTACATTACATAATGCTCAATGCATACATTTTGCCTTTTAGAGGAATTTTAAATAATAACTGTTTTGATTCATTCAGTTATTCATTATTTAACAGTCTATATTCCTTTCTGCACACAAATTTCCAACTAATATCATTTTTTGTCACACCTGGAAAATTTTAACACTTCTTGTAGTGCATGTATGTAGATGATACATTCTTTTAACTTATTTTTGTCTGAAAAGTCTTTTTTATTAACCTTCATTTTAGAAATAAATTTTATTATATACAAACATTCCTTGACTTATGATGATTTAGCTTATGATTTTTCAGTTTAATGATTGCACAACATGTATCACACAACCATTCTTCTTCAGTTTCAGTATTCAATAAATTACATGAACAATCCAACACTTTATTATAGAATAAGGTTTAAATTAGATGATTTTGTCCAACTGTTAAGTGTTCTAAGAGTAAATTTAGGCTAAACTATGATGTTTGGGAGGTTAGGTGCAGTTTCACCTATGTTTTTAACTTACAAGGGGTAGCTCATTGTATAACCCTATTGTAAATTAAGGCACATTTCTGCAATGTTCTCGGTTGCTAGGTTTTTACTTTCAGTATATTGAAGATGTTGTTTCTATTATGCTTTAGCTTGCACAGTTTGGTCCAAATGTTGTGCTCATTTTTTAATGTAAGTTCTACTTACATAATAATTCACTTTTCCGGGCCTCTTTTAAGAACTTCTGATTATGATTCGTATTAGAAATTTACTTTTGTTAGTGGTGGTGCTGATGCGTGCGTGCGTGTGTGTGTGTGTGTGTGTGTGTGTTTGTGTGTGTGTGTGTGTGTGTGTGTGTGCGCGTCCTGCCTGGTGATCTGGAAACCACTGAGCTTTCTGGAATTTTTTTTTCAACCCCTTTGTGAATGTGCCAATCAAGTAGACAACTTCAAGAAGTGAGAAAGGGGGGCCGGGCATTTAGCTCCGTGGTTTCGCCACCTGCTGCGCAAGCGCAAGGAACAGAGTTCGATCCCCGGTACCAAAAAAAAAAACAAACAAAAAAAGAAGTGAGAAAGGTAAGAGAATAAGTCATGTGACTTTGGCGGGGAGGAAGAGTTTGCAGGTCAAGATAAGAGAAAATCCTGAAAACAAAACTTTGATATTTGAGCAAGAACATGGAGACAGGTATGCTTGAAGTAGAGTCAGAAAAGAAGAAAATGGTAGGGTATGAAGACAGAGTAGTAGGAATGCCTTAGGTCAATGAGCTGTTATAGTCATTACAAGTACTTAGATTTTTATCCCGAGTATCTTGTGGGAGCACTGGTCAGCACAGTGAATCAGTTACTTGATAAACACCCATGCTGGATTTTAAGTTTAAGTATGTATATCTATCTATCTGTCTATACAAAAATATACTTATTTTCCCTTAAAGTTACCATTGAGAACACAAACCTCTAACAATCTTTAAGTATTAGCTTGAGGATTTGTTTTTGTACATCAAGAAGAGAATACCTTCAACTTTCATTAGCATAGACTATCTTTCTCCCTCTCCTCTCCTCTCCTCTCCTCTCTTTTCTCCTATTCTCCTCTCTTCTCTTGTTTCTTCTACTCTTCTTTCCTCTCCCCATTCCCCATCTTCTTCTCTTGATTACAAGATCAGTTATATGGAAGATATAGTTTTTAATACCCAGTCACTGACTTGAAATTTTTAATTTCGTCTATGAACTGCTCTTTTGTAAGTGAAATCTGATGGAACAATGATGCATATGAATTCCCAGAGGTTATATGCAGAAAAATAAAACACTTTTATACGTTAGGACCTTTTTAGCTTCTTGAACTCAGGCCTCTGTTTTCATTTTGCCCTGCAAATTGTGTAGTCAGTTCAACTCATTTAGCCTTATTTCACAGATTTTCCTCATTTACAGGCCAAGAAGGATCTGATGAGGGCTCTTTATCAGATGCTATAAGGGACACAAAGGAATCAGTGCTCCATTCAGCCTTTCATGAGAGTGGGATTTAACCCTCCATCATCAGACATCTCAGAGAGTCAGCAGGTGTTCTACTAAGTGAGGGAGGGCAAGACATCAGACCTTCTGATGCCTATAAAATACTTCAGCTCTTTACCCCATTTACCATTTCTTGCAAGGCATCTATCTGGGTACAACTGGGCACTTAATCACTATTAAACAATAGTAATTTATTTACTTATCCATGGAACACCAATTTTCCTAATCTAAACACTTTGAACATCACAATAAATTTATGAGATAAGCATTGTTGGAATCCCTATTAAATAGATGAGGAAACAAATCAACAGGCAGATTATGAGACTATTCCAAGATTATAAAGCTAACAAGTACTAAAGTGGTATCATAAAACCAGGCAATCTGGCACTAGAAACTCTGCTTTAAATTCTATTCTACCTAAGAGTACTAGCGATACAATTCCTTGAGATTTCAGAAGAGAGTTAAGTTGGCTTCCGTGTTGACCTTAGAAACAAAGGCCAAACCTTGTCACACACAAGGATGAAGGAACAGAGGCAGAGGAATAGTATTCATTTGTCATTTTATTCACATATATAACTTAGGACCTGAAAAGAAACTTAGTCTTTACCTAGTGTAAGTCATTTTTTTAAAACTAAGAACATGAGACAGAAATGATAATTGATTCTAAAAAGGTCACATAATTAATTAGAAAGAAGTCTGGGAATAGAATCTGAGTTTCCAGATTTCTGTTTCAGCACTCTTACTATAAAACCTCCTACCTTGCATATCTATTGGACAGATTGTTCTATCACGTGCTATTTGCACAATTCTCAGTCTTCTTCAAAAGGGCTATCCATCATTCTGTGGGCAAGGATTATAGCTTATTACATATAGTTCCAAGAATAAAGATAAACGATATGAAAAATCCAAAAATATTATCTTGCAATGTTTGGGTTTTTGTTTTGTTTTCTTTTGTTTAAGAAATCAACATATAAAGTTCATTCATTTCAATTAATGAAATGATGAATTTTAGTTCATAATATCTTAAATATATAGTATGAGCTGTGATCTGTTGCAGGTGATGGAAATATAAAGGTGAATTTGTGAAAAAAATCATTAAATACATAGATATTTGAACATATTACCCTGTCTTTATTATTTGATGCCTTTGATTAAAATGTCTTCCTCTAATCTACGCTAGTTTTGAGTCCTCCTTTTTTTTCCCATTTAGTTTATAGGTGCATTTTAGGTATACAATACAGTTACATTCATCATTGAGATCTTGTACCTTTACATGATGTATCTTGGTTTCTATTTTTTTCCCCATTCCCCTGCCCTCCCTTCACCCTCTCCCCACTCCCCATTTACAAAGACTTTGTTTCCATGTTTTTCCTTTTCTCATATTTTTTCTTTTCCCTTCTTTTCTTTCCCCTACCCCTCCCACTTCCCCTATTCCTTTAGACATTTTCTTCCTATTTCACAATATCAATTATACATTTTGATTCTTATTTACACTTTTAGTTTTTCACACCAGAGAAACTACTTGGTATTTATACATGTGTGTCCTATTTATTTCACTTAAGAGTATGGCCTCAATATCCATCCATTTAGCTATAAGTGTCTCTATTTCTCATTCTTTATGGCTGAGTAGTACTCCATTTTATAAAAAAAAACCCACATCTTTGTTATCTTTCCAAGTTTTAGCTATTACAAACTGTGCTGCTATAAACATGGGTGTGCACATATCACTGTGGTATGATTTTTTTTTTTTTTTTTTTTGGTACCGGGGATCAAACTCTGGACCTTGTGTTTGCGAGGCAGGTGCCAGAACCACTGAGCTAAATCCCCGGCTCATGTGGTATGATTCTTTTAATTATTTTGGGAAGACACACAGTAGAGGAATAGCTGGGTCAAATGGGACTTCCAATCCTAGTTGTTTGAGGTATCTCCTAGCTGTACAGAGTTTACAATTATACTCTTTCCATCTACTGTTTGGTTTATCCCTACTTCTTGATAGCACTTAGCATATTATAATGCATTTTGTTTAAAAGCTTGCTGTTCCTACTGAACTTGAAACATTGATGGGTCACATTCAAATTTTCATACTTAAATTTATATCCTTATCCTAACACAACAGAATCCAAGAAGTAGTTGAAACATAATAGTCACTGAATAAATATGTATTGAATTAATGTCAAATATGAATATATTTTACCTTAATAGATACATGTAATAGATATGTATAAGAAGAGATGGTAAGATTATTGGCAGATTAGATGGAGTGAAACAAAAGAGACTGAAAAAGGAAGACCACCTAGCCTCAGCAATCAAAAGGATGATACACTTTCGTGAAAGAAGATTGAGAAATAAGAAAAAGATACATATTAGCAGGAAGTGATGAAAAGAGAAGAGTTTATGAATTGATATTCTGAAACAGGCTAATTATTTCTACACAAACACTTGATTTCTTCACAAAACTCACTAGACAAAGGAGATACTTATTAAGACATATTGCAAAAAGTCAGGAGAAAGGGAAAGGAGATCTAAACAATGCAATTTTAGAATACAATTTTAGAAACTAAGTGAGGAAAAACAAGTGGTAAATTACTTAGCATTTCTGTTATCGAGGTACTGGGTTGTGTGGTCTTCCCAGGGGTCCTTTCCCTTCAAGGTTCTTATTGTCTTGAACAAAGAATTGGACAAGAAATGAAGTAGTGAGGTTTTACATTTATTAAAGGTATTGAAGGTAAAATTAAAGATAGGAAGAGATGCCCTATAGAGTGCAGAGCAGGCTCGTGAGAAAGCTCACAGCAGCCAAGAATTTAATGGCTGTCATTCTTTATACTTCCTATTATGGTTTGTATCTAGATGTTCCCCCAAAGCCTCATGTGCTCATAGATGGGGAGTTCTGAAGGTCACTGGATTAGGGTGTGATTCTGGGATTAAGGTGGTGGATAAGGGAAGGTCCACCCTAGGTTTGATGGCACCACCCAAAACGCTGGTACCCTGGATGGGATAAAAGAGAGAGGCAGGCTTGCTGCTACTACTTCTGCTACTACTGCAGCTTGCTGCTTCACTGTCTCCTCCCTGCTTGTCATGGACTATTTCCCCTCTGTGATGTCTGTCTGCCATGCCATCCTGCCTCAGAGCCATGCCACCCCAACTGTGGACTGAAACCTACAAACTGTGCGCTGAAATAAACTTTTCCTCCTTTAAGTTTGGTTGTTGGGTATTTTGTCTTAGCAATGAGAAAAGTAAGACATGTCCATTCTCACATGAGATCGGAACCATCGCATTCAAAACCTTCTTGATTTTGTGCCAGCAGAATTGAAGATAACATTCTTTTATTGGTATCAGTTGCAGAGCTTGGGCTCATGTATCCTAGATCTCTGTGACTGACAGGTCATGTCCATATGCATGGCTGGCTGACTACACACTAATCTGCTTCATTTCTATTAAAAGTGAAATTTGAACTTACAAGGAAAGATAGTTTTTTTAAAAGTACACACACACACACACACACACGCACACACACATTTCTTCCCCCAAACTCTCAGAAATCGTCACTATTGAGTATTTCTGAAAATAAAGAGCTTTTGAAATCAGGGTTACTTTTAAATCTGTTTCACAAGCAGTCAGATTCATGAATCTCCTCTGATGTTATCCCAACTGGGTGACATTCTTCCCAGAATCCAAGAGAAGAGCAGAAGAATGGACCAAACAGATGAGTTTGGGATGGCACACCCAAGGTTAAGGTTTAGGGTTGGCATACTGTGCTGAAAACAGGAGAGCTAAGGAAATGTATGCATAACAAATTGCTGTTGCACTCTCTTTCCTCAACTTTCATAGTAAGATATCAATAGAGAACACATAGTGTGGGCTAAATTATGTCCTGCACAATTTCATATGTTGATGTCCAAATACATATTACTTCAGGATATGATGATATTTGGAAAGAGGGCCTTTACAGATGTAATTAAGGTAAAAGGAGGTCATATGTTTGGGTCCTAATCCAGTATGACTTGTGTCTTTACAGAAAGAAATTAGATACAAACATGTGGACTGGTGGATAACCATGTGAGGACACAGTGAGAAGGTAACCAACTGTGAAGCAAGGAGAAAAGCCTCAGAATAATAACAAACCTGCTGATATCTTTACCTTGGACCTCTTTATGTTGGTTCAGAACTATGAGGAAATAAAATGTTGATCTCTTAAACTACCCAGTCTGCAGTATTTTGTCATGGTAGCTTCAGGAAACAAATACCTGAAACTGAACCACAGAGAAGTCAGAATACAAGAATGTTATGTAGAAATATGAAGATCAAAAAGTAAATTCAACAAATGTTAAAGGTGATTGATTTGAAAAGGGATAATTGATGCATGTGGAGGTGGAAACTATTATTTTTCATACCAAACTTTATATAACTGACTTATTAGATAGGAACATGTATAATTTGACAGCAATTAGAGTTAAAACTTAAAAATATAGACTTTTCTTCACTAGTTAAACAAGTGTAAAACATGATGTTATTGGAAACCTGAGAGACTTTGAATTGGTGAGTCCCCAGAAAACCAAAATCCACTCTGGATATTCTAGCACATTATGATAGATGGAAACATTTATCATAAAAAGTAATCTGAACTCTAAAAATACATGTAGATCAGTTAAAGCTCTACCTAAATGTGAACTCTTATTATCATTTTTGTTATCGTATTTTAATATTTAAGTTGAAGGGGAAATGTTCCTTGATTGTGTGGGATATTCTCCTTTGTCCCAGATGTACATCTCACATTCTTCTGTTCTTGGCCCTGACAAACTGAAATTCATAGTTTACACCAATGAACATCCCTGCCTTCTAGTTGCCAGTCGGTCTTTGGAAATGGGGAAACATAGCAGGAAGTCAGAAGTGAGGAGGAGCAGAAGAGAGCTCTGCTCCTGCAGGATCAGCCTTCACTGAAGACTACTGTTCCTTCTGAAGCTATTGATTCCATAGAACATTTTCCTGCTGTATTCTAATTACCTTAGCTTTTTTCTTCACTGTTTTGATCTCCACTTTGTTGCTAACTCCAGTTAATTGATATATATTAAGATTAAATATATTAGACACTAAACACTGATTTATTTGCCTTCTGATTTTGTGGCTTATTTTAATATGAGCAGTAATTTTAAAGCTATTTTGAAATGTAATGGAGTTATTCAGGTAACAAACAGTATTTATTAACATATCAATATTTTGTCAACTGTAGAAATGATCAGAGAACTAAAATAATTAACTGCATATAAATGTGAAGTGGAAGAGGAAATGGTTGGGTGCTTCATATAGCTATTCTAATGTATCATCAGATAAAGAGAAGATGCATATTATTACCATATATAATATTCATTTGATTATGCAATTGTTCTAAAATTGGACAAAATAGCTTTGTATAAACAACAGATATGACTCTTCCAGTTTTACTAAGTCTTTTTTAGTAAAACCTGCTCTGAAATCTGCTTGAGACTAATGGGGGAGATCTATGTTTACCTTTACCATGATATGTATTTAAGATAGTATCTGGCTACAAAGGGGAAGGTCCCATGATTACATCAGTTTTACTTTGCCCATATTTTTATTTGCAAATAATGATACAAAAATATTTTAAAAATCAGCGTTCGGTTACATTTTTCAGCCATGTTATGGATTGGATATAAAATGTCCCCCTAAATGTCTCGTGTTCAGAGGTGAGGACTAGAGAAGTGATGGGATAATAAGGGCACCAGCCTCCTCAAGGTTTTAATCTACTGATGAGTTTCAAGCTGAAAGGCTATTAGGACGAAGGGCTCAATTGGAGGAAGTAGGTCACTGCAGACACATTTTTGAAGGGTATATCCTTTCCCCAGCCTCTTTCTCTGTCTGGTTCTTTCCCTCTCACTTTGCTTCCTGTCTACCATGGAAAGAGCAACTTTCTTCTGCCATACCCTTCTGGCCTTGGAGCTAGTTGAAAAAGAGCTAAGCCTCTGAAACTATGAGCCAAAATAAATCCTTCCTTATTTCAGCTATGTATATCAAGTATTTTGTCCTAGAGACCAAAAACTCACTAGTATAAACATTAAAAAATAAGACATATAGGGCCGGGGATTTAGCTCAGTGGTTCCGCTGCCTGCATTGCAAGCACAAGGTCCTGAGTTCAATCCCTGGTACCACCAAAAAAAAAGAAAGACATAATTTGGAAAGGCACATAATGGATCAAAGATGTACCCTATGTATCAGCCTAGATTCCACTACATATTAACTGTAATCTGGGAAAGTCAGTCAACAAAAATAATATTTTAAATGGTGACATGCTCATTCATCATTTGCATATTCCATATTTTACATGACCAATTCCCCATTGAAGAACATTAGGGTTGAATCCAGCTTGTCAATATGTTTTAAAATGTGATCATTATTGTATATAAGTGAGGAAGCATTAGGCTACAATATTGACTACCTATTCCTGAGAGGGTATTTAATTCAGTTGTTCTTCCTATTTTTATAGTCCCTTGGTATAGGTGAAAATATACAAAGGTAGTGATTCATATCGAAAAGAAAATGGCTATGTCAAGGAAATCAAGGTTAAACTTTTCACTCCTATTTCTAGGTGTTTCAACATTGGAAAGTTAGCAAAGGTTCATGGCATTTATTGAGACAGTGGGCTTCAGTTTTCTGGCTATCCCTTTTACCCTTTCTGTCTTTTTGAATGTACAAATTGAAGAGTAACCTCTTTGGTTGTCCAACTTTCTTGACCCTATAAATACTATGTTCTTTTAAGCATATCCATACTTCTTTGCAATTAGGCCTTCTTGGCTTCTACTCTAACCTTGTATCTCATTAGAATAATTATAAACAACTTTGCTTTGGAGAATTAAATGCTTCTTCATGGCCTTTCTTTTGGAGGAAGAGAGGGAGTATTCAATCTTCATCGCTATCACAAGTATAAGAGTATCTATTACCATTAACCTTGTTATGTTGCAGGGGACAACAACTATTAAGTTTTACAGTAATGTGAGTGTTCCACTCACTAATGCCTTTTGAAGTACTCATTTGGGATGCCCTTCAGTTCCTTCTGCTGAACATAGGTAACTAGTGGATATTTCAGCCTTATGTAGTATATCCACTCTTGCATGTTTACTTTTCTATTGAACTTAATGTGAGCCATTACTTACTTTTTCCATGCTTCCAAGAGTAGTGTTTCAGTCTTGTTTCCTGAGATCCTTGCCACAGTGTTACATCCTATATCAAAGTGGAATTGTCCTGTAACAATAACTTCTCCTTTATCTTGCCTCATGTTATGGAACCCTTCATGTAGTGGATTTGGGCTCATGAGTACAATGTAGTTCACTGTGGCTAGAGGTCTTGTAGCTCCTTTGAAATATAATGCCTCTCCTGTCTTAGCATGCCCAGGACTTCCCTTGGGTGTTGCAATTTGATTCTAATATTTAGTGGTTAGTCACTAGGAGGCTGTGGATTAATCCTAATGGGCACAAATCTTGCCTTAAAAATCAGAGTTCTGCTTTAGCTGTAATTATGAAGATGGCTCTCTCTTCTAACAGTAAGAAGTCAGTTACTTGTGCAGGCATGAGATAATTGGAGAATTCTAGAGTTTCAGAGATTTTGAGTGCAATAAAATAGAAGTTCCCATGCCACCCCTCATATCCCACTCTTTCCCAGCTAGTGCTTGGCATAAGAATAAATGAGCGTTGCCACTCATATAACTAGCTGAGGGTCCTAGTCATGAACTTTCTTTGCCTTCTTTTTGAAAACTCTTCTGATTTTTATAATTAACTCATGGGCTTCTTTAGGTTTTTCTGTTCTCTGGCTACAGAAGAGACTTGTGTACCAAAGAAGACTTCTGGCTTCTGTACTTATCTTTCATTTGATGATTAATCATCCACTTTTTATTGTCATCCTCTGGTACATAAGTAGCACCAGGCAAGATTTAAAGGGATACGATTGTTCTTATAATTTGTATGTCTAAAGAACTTTTTAAGAGCTCCAAATATTATACATGTCATTGCACATGTATCTTGTCTCGGTTTATTACTGGTAAAATTCAGTTGCATTGTGATAGCCTATAACAAATATGATATTATTTTGTGCATTGGCATCAGGTAATCCACCTCCAAAATTCTACTTCAGAATCTTCTTCCTTGGATCAGTCTAGGTACCAACAGTTTTATGGTGGTTAGCCTGGGACAGATTATGAGACAAAGGTTTGCATGCTAAAAATTTGGTAGAAACTCCCCTCAGGGTCAACACCTGTAGGGGAGTAAAAGAAGCAGGATTGGAGAGAGTGATTAAACTGTGATGTAATTGCACTAAAGGTTTTCATTGGTCTTATGGGAGCTTCAGAGATGGGGTAATGACTCAGAATTGCTCCTCCTTGAGGCAAGGACACTGAGTGTTTATACACTCACATCAAACATTCCTAGACTGCATGCTGACTTCCAGGAAGGAGAGGTAACCTTGAACAAAGATATACTTTTCAACTGAGTACTGTTTTCTAAGAGGAAATCACTCTGAGCCACCAATAGCCAATACTTCTAACAAAGAAGACATGCCTTGGTTGAAAAAGGGAATCCAGTTAGCACACAACATTACTCCAGTAAATACACAAATGTTTTAAGTGAAATTAACATAACATTAATGCAATCTATTTTGTTACTTTATCAAATATTTCTGGTATATAGTTAGTATATAATGTCATCAGCAATGTGTGAAGTGCCAAATAAGAAAATTTACCTGTGTACTGATATAGCCATCATAAATTGGGTGAGTCTCATGTTTATATTTTTCAAATAACATTCATATAGTTTATAACATATATAACTAAGTAGGTTATTGTGATAAATTATGCTATATATATCCCTAGTATGAATTTACAAAAGTCTGATTAAGTTTCTAATTGTTATAATAAAAGCTAATATGGAAAAACGGAAACAAGAGAAAGAAATTTAACAAAGACCTGCTGCATCATTTGCAAGATTCAGTACAAGAAAAAAAAGGCAGGAATAATTCATGGTAGCCAAAGGGTTTGAAGAGAATAGAATTTTACAAATACTTTGGAGAAAAGGGAGCATGAGATGTAAGAAAGGAACATTAATAAATAAAGACTGGTAAGTTGATGATTCGAAGGGTCTAAGCTATTGAGCTCATTTTTAAAAATTCATACTGGAAAGAAATAAAGGAATGAAAAGCTTTGGATTATTTAGCAATAATCATGCAGATCTTAGAAAATTTCTTATGAAATGAAAAGAAAATATGGTGAATATTTTCTTCACAAAAGAAATGAGTTAAGAAAAAAATATTTGTAACTCATGTTTCTCTGTCTCTTTCTCTTTCTATTTTAGCTTTAAATAATTTGCAAACTGATAGTCTCTATTTATCATCTCATTTTTGCAGCTTGATTTTGACCCTCAGGGTATTTCTTTTTTTACAAAGCTCTAATACATTTCTTATTTGGGGAATACAAAATTTTACAGACAAGTGATTTCTTTAACCTGGTAGGCAAACCAGTATTTGACTCTCCTGCTACAAAAATCAGATATCCTCTGCTCAGAAGACCAGTGTCTGCTCAGCCCCAAGGCTGCCTTCAGGCAAGAATCACAGGAGGAGATAACACTAAGCTCTCTAGAACTAAGCTATGTTACAAATATAAACAAAATAATCTTGATGTAGTAATTTTCTTTCTAGTAATCTTATCTGTTTGGAAGAGACCTGGATCTTACAAAGTAAACATTATCTTTGTAAGAGTTCAGTCCATTTTCCACTCTGGATTTAGAATTAAGGTTAAAAAAAACCTTGCCTGAAGAAATAGTGGTATAGTAGTATTTCTCTCCACATTCAAAAATATTTTCTTCCAGCTCTTCCCCACCTATCCTGTGAGAGGACCGCTGTCTGTTTTAACATGTTACTGTTATCAATGTTGAGTTTCAATGAGATATTTTTATAAGAACTAGTTTAAAATTATTTTTATCATAAAACCTGATAGGAAAAATTTAAATTCATGAGTGTATTTTCTTCCTCTTACTTATCCATACATATTCAATAGTTTTTTTCCTTTGCCTGCAGGATTCTTGGGCCATTTTTTCATTGTGGGACTGCATAACTCTGTAATCATAAAACTCCCCTAGCCCCAACTGTGAATGTGAGTAAATAGATAAAGATGCTTGTTAGTTCTGGGACACTAGATAAGATCTGTATCAGCCATAAGGTCTCAAAGTAAATTACTCAACTCTTTGTTCGAAACTGATGTTCCGAACACCACTATCTATAGAACAATCTACAAACATCTGCTGAACATTAGTATGTGTCAGCTGACCACTAACCTTTGTTCCTCTTCTGTAAATTTCGCCTGTTAACTTCCCCTGCAAGCCCGTATAAAAAGAGCCTCGGACTCTGGTCTAGTGCCTCTCTAAGCTACTTTGCTTTGGGAGTGCCATCTGGCCAGACTAAGGTCTGTTTTACTCTCCAACTTGTCCAGTGTGTTCCTTCCCTGGTGTTCCCGGGTGTTCTTCGCTGCAGTCAGCTCCTCGGAGTGTTTGGTAAGGCCCTCGGTCTTACATCATATACAATTAAGGGTATCAACCAAATGTTGTGAAGCTAGAAAGGCCAACTGTATCTGTCCTGGAAAGAACAAAAAGTGTCTGGTAATTGTTAGCTCCGGGAAAGGTGAAGGCATTGTGTGCTTCACATAGGAGATAGATTAGGGGGTGGCAAAGCTTCTTGGGGCAACCTGTTAATTATGAGATGCTGGGACACATTTGCAGTACAGCTCCCAAAGCCCTGCAAGTGGACTGCTCATGAGAATTTGAGCAGGTTTTCAGTAGGATGGCCTAGACGTTATGTCAGCCTGAGTGTGGAATCCCAACACTGCCTCTCAGGACCGGTATGTAGAAGTTCTCATGAGTTTTCTTGAGATCTGGACAGTATAAAAGGATACAAGAAGAGCTTGCTATCATGACTTTCCTCACAATAGCCCACCTTTCTTTCTCCAGGTATTCTTTTATCTTCTTTTTCCTTTTTTACTTGGCCCAACCTCACTCTGCAGAGTCAGTTTCTCCTTCACTCTTTTCACTATTCCTTTTTCAAATAAACTTTGACAGTGCTTTTTGCTCATTTCATTCAATTCTTTGTTGGAGACAAGAAGAACTTGGAGATGAGAAGAACCTAGAATCCAACTCTAGAAGGAGTGGCAAGCAACCCAAAAGCCAGTGATGTTTCATTGGTGAGGAACTTTTAGAAGGAGCTACCTGATAACATGTTGGCATAGCCAGCCAGGAGAACCAAAAGCCAGAGATTCTGATAACATGCGGAGTTGTACCACCAACTCCCACCCCCCATTTTATATATTGAAGTCTTAATCCCTAGTCTCTGAGAATATGACCATATTTGAACATAGAGTCTTTAAAGAGGTAGTTAAATTAAAATGAGGTCACTAGGATGAGTCTTAATTCAACATGACTAGTGTTCTTCTAAGAGATTAAGACATAGACATACACAGGGAAAAGGCCATAGGAAGACATAGAAAGGATCATAATCTACAAGCCCAGGAGACAAAAGAAATCAAAGCTAGCAACACCTTGATCTCAGATTTCCAGGCATAGTGTTGTCAGAAAATAAATTACTGTTTTTTATGCCACCCACACTGTGGTACTTTGTTATGGCAGCCTAAACAAATTAATATAAAAGGAAATTTGAAGGTGGCCTGATAGAGGCTCTAGGGAGGGAGTAGCCTAGAAAGAAGAGATGCTGTGTGGTTCAGAGTTTAGGACATCATTGAAGAATGAAGATTGTAAAGCAACTTGACATGTGCTAAATATGTAACCACTGTGGGCTTTTTTTGTTTTAAAGAGAGAAATAAAGAAGCATTGGTTAAAATTTACATTTAAATTCTTTTTATATATCAAACAAATACATACATGCATATGATTAAAACTTATTAGCTATTGAGTGCCAAATGTCTGGTAAAAGCTTTAAATGTATCACCTCCAAACATCACAAAAAATACATTATTCCTAGACCAAATAGATGTGAAGTAACTTATCCAACTTAACACAGAAATTAAAATCCAGAGGTGGAATTTACAGGGGCTGATCAAAAATTACTGTTTTTAAATAAAATTATTATAGTAAAAGACAAAGTATTTCTCTTTAAACATACTTATCCCATCATGTCTTTATGAGGTGTGACAAAAAATAGAGTGAATGCTGCAGCCCAGTGCAGTACAACAGGAAGGTAAGCTCACAAAAAATCTAAAGTGTATTCTCACCCACCTTATTTACCAGATCTACCACTATGGGACTTCTGGCTCCTCCCTAAAGTCAAAATGACCAGGAAGCTAAATATTCTGAATAAATTCCTGAACAGTAAGGCAGCTAGCTATAACAGATCAAGTCAAGATATAAAAGAGCACTTTCAGAACTGCTTCAGAAAGTGGTAAGAATGATAAGATGACATAAGTGTGTTCAAAGCAAGAAGACATATTTTGAGAAGATTGATAGCAATGTATTGTTTACTGTTACAAAATTTTTAAAAACTAATTCAGCATTCACCATATTTTTGATCACATTGAGTTGTCTAGATTAATTTGATGTGAGAATTGAGTATACCATACAGTTTCTCAGTTTTTCTATTTAAAATTCATTATGGAAGCAGTAGGAGATTGCAGCTGACTAGAAATCACCAGCTTACCATTTCTGTGAGTAGTAGCTGCTAACCATTGCAGCTACTCTTTAATCTTAGAATTGCCTTCAGGGAATGTGAGACATTCCTGGATTAGAACTTCCCAAGGCATGACACTGAAACTAGAATTTATATGTATGTACATCTGTGTAGGCTTCTTCTCCTCTTATTTTGCTTATTCCCACTGTCAGGTAAAAGGGCCGAAGATCAAGACCAGACCAGGCCACAGCAAGCCTTTATTAGGGAAATAGATCTGCCAGGCTGTCTCTGAACAAAGGAGAGACAAAAACAATATGGCCGGGGCAGGGAGAGTCTTTTATAGCCTGGGGTGGAGTTTGTAGGGGCTGAGGTGGGGTTGAGTGAGGTAGTGACTAGGGAATGGAGGAGCCGGTGATGTCACTAGCTGGTAGGAGGTGAGCGAGTATTAGGTTACTCTCTAGGCGGGAACAGGGGCATGCTGGGAAGAAGGGTTTATTCTTTGGTGGGAGCAACCATCTTGGCGTGACGTCACACAGGGGAGGGGTCAAGGCACCATAGGAAGATGGCAGCTACTATACATGATAGCTGCTGAGGTGGTGGGAGACCTATCGCCCATATATGTTTCATGTGAACAGAGTACCTTAATAAATCATCAGCAAAAATCCTTATCTAGGTGCAGAGCTTCCAGAGAATGAGGCAAATGACTGTGTTAAATTAACAAGGTAAGTGTTAATGTGATTCAAGTTGATTATGGATAAATATTTAATGATAAAAAATGAAAGGGAAAAATCTAACACCTTTCAGTGTGCAGTTAAGTATATATCTTATATCAGAGAAATGATATTTGAAAAGACATCTGGAAAAATTGCTTATCGAGACCTATAATATTATGAAGGTAATTAAATACTTTAAAAAGCATAAATCTGTGCTGTTTTTGACAAAATGATATAGGGGGAATAGATGTAACTCCCAAATCGGCTAGATATCTGAAAGGAGAGTTCCTGTTCTCTAGGAACAATGGAGGTTAAAAGTAGGAAAAATTTGTTGAAAGATAGCTTCTGTGTGTTTGTTTGTTTGTTTTGGTACCGGGATCGAACTTGGGACCTTGGGCTTGCTAGGCAGGGAACCACTTAGCTAAATCCCGAGCCCAAAAGATAGCTTCTGTCTAGGAGAGACAGAAGGAGGACCAGAAAATAGATTGCCCACACACTCTGCTTTTCAGAGGTGTTTTATATGGCAAAGCCATGAGGTGAGGCAGGTACAAAGTGGGACAAAACAATAAGACCCAGTGGAAAATTACGAGGTGGGCATGAGGTGGGATAAAACCATGACCAACCAATAAGATTACAAGTACAGTCACCCAGGTAACATTGCTTAAATGGGGATCAAAAGAGAGAATCAGTCAAGTACAAAGAATTTCTCACTTAGAATATCAATCACTGCTATTCATCCTTAGGAGAAGTAGTACCTCCTTTTTTTTTATAATGCTAACGCTTTTTTTTTATAATGCTAACCAGTGAATGTGCCTCAGTTGTTCTCCCTGTTGACTCCTTGATTGTTCTCTATGTTGGCTTCTCCACTGTCCTCCATGTTGGCTCCTTGAGGGCTGGCCCTGTCTAACTGCCTACAAGATATATAATTAACTTATCTATCTACAATAAAAGTACATTGTATGGTATACAAAATTTAAATATTCTTTGTGTCAAGATTATTTTTGATGACAAATAATAGTATAATATCAATTCAAATTAGTTTGCTTTAAAAGAAAATTCTTTGCCCTTTGTATTTTTGAAATTCTAAGACAAAAGTTACTTTAGGCATTGTGGGACATAGGAAAGTTTCAGTTACTCTCTCATTCTTTGGTTTTGTTTCACCATATAAAAGTGACATAAAGAAGCCACCGTGAGGGCAATTTTTCCACTACACAGTAAAGATTCTGATTGGCTTCGTCTGGGTCATTTTCTAATTTCGAGTGCTGGTTATGTGGTTTTGTTGAACAACAAGAGTAGTACTGTGAAAAGATAGCTATATAACTAATGGCACAACTATGGCCACTAAGAGTAGAAGCAATGTCTCAGAAAAGGCACTGAAAGAAGCATGTGAATGTATATTAGGCTGACAAGTAATACCTTTACAGTACTCCGCTAGTGACAAAAGGAGTATAACACAAAAAAGATAGCGCAGTCCAATATGTTTGGAAAATGCTAGATTAATCAAACTAGGATGCCTTTGTTACTTTGCAACTCTTCAATTCTTTGGAATGGTAATAGAAACTTTGAATTTCCAAAATGGATATTATTGAAAGGTCGCCAAAGAAGGGGGGCACACACGGACATTCAAGCAAGCTTTATTGGGGTGGCAGTTGGCAGCCTGCCGGGCTGACTCACAGAATGGAGACCAGCAACTGCATGGGCTGAGCTGGAAGTTTATATAGGGATCTTCCAGGTGGCAGAGCACTAGTCCATTGGTGGGGGTGGGTGACTGGGGCTGGGGTATGTAGCAACAGGTTTCAGTCAGGGGAGATGGAGTCACCGCTTTTGGGAAGCCCTTATCTTACTGGAACGTCTGACCAAGAAACTGGTGGGGCAGAAAGACCTTAACTAGGCAGAGAGTCACTAACAAAGGGAGGTCATGCCTTAGTTGTTGAGGAAGTTCCCTGTTCCCTGTGGCCGGAGTAGGGCAAGGGGAAAGGAGAGGAGGGGGCTTGCTCTATGGGGGCTCTGAAATACCTAACAATTATAAGGTCAAATTGAGGCATGATTGAGACCACTGAGGCAGGCAAAGTGACAATAAACTCCTTGCCATTTGCTTTAACTTTGTCATATGTATGGGGAGGTTGAGATCCCCTCCCAGAAGGGTCCAATCTCCCTCCTCAAACCCCACGGGGGCACCTTGAGGCTGCTCTTGACACCTGACCTCTGGCCCTTCCTTGCTGTGACTTATTGCTAGTCCAGGTCTCCCCTTCAGGTTGGGTAAGTGTCACTCTTACTCTATAACACCCTGCCCCCCTTGTTCTTGGCATCCCTCTCACTCAGAGTGCTCTGTCTGACTAGGCATAAGTGATTTGTGCTCCAAACCCAGTGCTGGTCACACTCCCAGGAGTCAGACTCCCTGACTGCTGCCCAATCTCAGGGATGTTGGACTTGTTCATCCACCCACTCTCAGCTTCAAGAAATCGACTGGGGACATACTTTCTCTGAAATCCCTATCTTCTGGTGTCAGACATCACAATGGGCAACCTTCCTTCCTCTATTCCCCCTTCTTCTCCCCTGGCTTGTGTCCTTAAAGATCTCAAGCCTCTCCATCTCACCCCTGACCTGAAGACAAAATGTCTCATTTAGTTTTGCAATATGGCTTGGCCACAATATAAATTAGATAATGAGTCAAAATGGCCTGAAAACAGTACTTTCAACTTCTTTGTCCTCTGAGATCTAGACAGTTGCTGTCGTCAGCTAGGAAAATGGTCTGAGGTACCATATGTCCAGGCATTCTGTGCTCTTTGGATCTCCCTTCCCTCTTTGCCTCTTGTGACCTCGCTGAACTTCTCATCTTAATTCCTCCATCACCTCCCTCCCCTCCCTCCCCTCCACCTCCCCACCATGACTCCTCTCTGACCACCACTCCTTCCTCCCTGGGTCTGCCTCCCTTGCCCCCACAACCTCAGCCCATTCCTAACCTGCCCCAACCTCAACAGCCTCCCATTGTCCCTGCCTCCCTAACTGCTCTCCCCATCCCTCCCATACCTGGTCTGGTTTTCATTTCAGCTCAGTTCCAGCCCCAGGCTCCTCTTCCTCCAGCTGCAACACAGAAGCTGCTCAGCTTCCTTCAGGACCTCCTACTGTAACTTCCTCTACTCCAGTCCCTATTTTCTCCATTTATCTGACACTTCCAACTCTCTCCATATCCTAACAAGACCATTCCAACCCCCTCTCATTCAAGGTCTAACCTGTAGTTTGGCATCTCTTCCCTACCCCCTGCTCCTCAGTTTCTGCTTCTGGAGGTGATGGGAGTGGAGGGAATAGTCCAAGTTCATGCCTCTTTTTCTCTGTTTGATCTTTCTCAGATTAATCAGTGCTTAGGTTCCTTCTTCTTCTTTTTTATTTTTTTTGCTACTGGGGATCAAACTCAGGACCTTGCGCTTTCGAGGCAGGTGGCAGAACCACTGAGCTAAATCCCCAGCCCCTTTGGGTTCCTTCTTTACAAACCCCACTAAATATGGTCAAGAATTTCAATATCTTAATATCTTATGCAATTTTATGTCCAACCTGAGAGGACATATCCTTACTTCTGCATTCTCCCGAGGAGCAGGAACACAGTTGGTCCCTAGCTCAATCTTATGCTAGCAAACGCAGGGGGCTTGAGCCCAATTTAGAGGACAGAGTTACAGCCATTGCCAGGCCAAGCCTCATGCTATTTCAATCACATTGTGACAAATTAAAGGAAATTACTCAAACATGAGATAAAATTCCAGCCCAGTTTATGTCTTGCCTAGCTTCCACTCTCAGAAAGTTTACTACTCTATACTCAGAGAGTCCAGAAGGGCAGCTTCTTTTAAAGATACATTTTATTACCCAATCTGCCCCAGATATTTGAAGAAAGCTCCAAAAAACTAAATCTGGCCTTCAGATCCCCATCAGGAATCGATCAATAAAGCATTTAAAATTTTTTCAGCAACCGTGATGTGACTGCTCACCAACAGTATATTTTTGACTTACAACTGCTTGCATACACTGTAAGAAGCCCACCAAAAGGGCTGAAAGCCAATCAGGGGCCAAATAAAATCTCCAGGTATTCAAAGAAGGGGTCCATTCTCCCAGGACCCTGCTTTAAGTGTAACCAGATTTCCACTGGGACAAAGACAGTCCCAACCTCCCTCCCAAGCCCCAAGTGTGGAGGCCCTCACTGGGAGGCAGACTGTACTGGGGTGGCTGGGCCCACCTTAGGGGTCCCCTCCCAGGGATATCCACCAGGCTCAGGTGCCCTCACAGAGCTGATTGGTTGGACCTCAGATGACTGACACACCCCGGAGGTCTTGGATGCCCCTTGAACCGTCACAGCTACCAAACTCCATGTAAATTTTACAGTGGAAGGTAAGACTGTTTAATTTCTGATCAATACAAGATGATCCATTTCATCCTCTCTTCATTCTCAGGAGAGCAGACCTTATCCTCAATTACTGTTGTGGGAATTGACGTCACTGTGTCCAGGCCTCTCAAAACCCCTCTCCTCTTACGCCAATTGGGAAACCAAATGTTTACTCATTCCTTTCTAGTCATACTCACCTGTCCAATCTGCTCCTTGGATGAGATATTTTAACTAAACTCTGCCATTCTCACTATTCCAGGCTTTGCTCCCCATCGTACTGCAGCCCTCCTCTCACCTATTGGTACACCCTCCTCCCACCCCATATCTTCTCCTTCCCTCAATCCACGCATTTTGGACATCTCAACCTCCTCTGTCACTCAACATCACCTGCCTCTCCACATCCGCCTAAAAAAAGACCACACCTACCCTGCCTGGTGTCAATACCTCCTACTGATCCAGCCCTCCAAGGACTAAAACCCATCATTACTCACCTTTTCAAACAGAACCTCCTGATTCCCACTAACTCCCCATTTACCACCCCCATCCTCACTCTCCATAAGTCCAATCATACTGCTTAGTACAAGACCTCCGAGCCATCAACCAAATTCTCCTCCCCATTCAACCTATAGTTCCAGACTCATATATGCTCCTCTCCTCTACTCCCTCAACCACCACCCACTGCTCATTCCTCGACCTAAAAGATGCTTTTTTCACCATTTCTCTGCACCCTGACTCTCAGCCCCTTTTACTTTCATGTGGACTGACACACACACACCAATTACAGTAGCTTACCTGGGCAGTACTGCCCCAAGGCTTTCAAGATATCTTCACTATTTCAGCCAAGCCCTTACCTACAACCTCCTTTCCTTTCATTCCACCAATTACTACTTATTGTAATATGTAGACAATCATACTGTCATCAAGACACCCTTTCCCTCCTACAACACCTAGAAAAGAGGGGATATGAAGTCTCCTTCCAAGGCCCAAATTTGCTCCCCATATGGGCCACCAGATGTAAGTCTGACTGATTCAAAATTGAGACCATTGAGGCAGGCAAAGTGCACCCAGATGGCAATAAACTCTTCACCAGTTGCCTGAACTTTGCCTCCCTCAGTGGTCTCAGCCATGCCTCAGTCTGACCTTACAGATATATCACATATTATTTTTCTAAACTTATTTGATCTTCTGACTTATTTTTCCTTAAGTGGTTTAGAGAATCCAGACAGACTTGGGTTCATGCCTCTTCTTATTAGCTATATCACTTTGGAAAACTAGTTCAATTCTCTTAGCCTCAGTTTTTTCAGCTGTAAAACTGGAATAACTAAGTATCATTAAGCCTATTATGAGAGTTAGAGAAAATATATTAAGCATGCCTGGCTTTAAAAAGTACTTTATGTTTGAGTCAAGTATTATCAATTTGGAGAATTTAGGATGCCTCTTCCAAGTGTTAAATTGTTTTTTGAAAATGAAAATAAAGGTTTTTAAAAATTAATTTTAGTAAGCTGATAAGAAAGTGTATGTGGATTATGAGGAAAAATTTCTGGGCTAGGCATACATTAGATTAGATTTGGGTTGATAAGAAAATCATAGCCAAATAAATGAAGACCAGCTGAGAGGTTATTGCAATAAAGTACGAATTGATGGGTACTTGAAATAAAAGAACATAAGGAATATTGTACAATTATTAAGAAAAAAATCATAAAAATAATTAGAAGACTTTCTGAGTGACCACGTTCAGCAGTTTACCATGAGAATTTTATTTTTCAAATTGTCTATTTAATTGAATAATGATATGTGCTAAAAATTGTGCAAGGTGTTCTCTTTTCCTTTAGGTTAATAAAATAATATACTATGAAATGCAATAGAACTTCAGAAGTTTAATCTTCATCAGTAAAATCTTCCTTTATATAAAATTACTCATTTTGTTCACCTCCAACTTTTGCTAATAGAGTACATATAGTATAAAAGACATTTTACTTCATATGAGAATGCTTCAGTATAGTCCCACTTTAGTATATGGACTTAGATAAAATTTCACATGCTGTGATGATCATATTTGTGATAATACTGTGAAATTAATTAGGCTATTTTAAAATAAATTAGCAGAGTAATAACCATACAAAACACAGAGGATTTTTCAAATACCAAAGTACATTTCTAGCAGTAGAGATAGAAATGAAGAAAAAGAGTTGGATTGAATATCTGAGAAACATTGATTTACTAGGTTTTACAGAGTCCAAATTTTACCTTTATTTGAATTATTTGTATTTGTTCTGAAAATATACTAGAAATTAAGTAAGAAAATTATCATACCTATTAATGGACTTTTGACATGACAAAATATGTTAGGATTTATTTAGTTTTTATTTTTATTTTTTTTTGGCAAGAGGAAAGGGAACCAAGTGTAGGAGGGAGAGAGGAAGAGAGGAGAGGAAGGGAATCAGAAAAGAATTAAGATGTATTATGTACATAGATCAACTCACCATGGGAAATATAATCATTATGTACTGCAAACGTGCTAATAAAAGCTAAAAATTTAAAAAATAGAGTACAAAGAAAAATGGCTCTGAAAACAACTTCAACAATTTTTAAATTACTGCTTTCTTAGATATTATTGGTTGCAAAGGAGGATAAACAAAGGCTTGAGCTAACTTAAGCAATAAAACACACTATCAAAGACTCAAAAAAGAAAACTTCAAGCCAGGTATGATGGTGTACATCTGTAATCCAAGCATTTAGGAGGCTTCAGCAAGAGAATCACCTGGTGTTTGAGGCCAGGCTGGGCAGCACAGGGAGTTCAAGGCCAGCTGGGGGTACATAGCAAGACCTTGTCTCAAAGAAACAAACAAAAAACAACAACAAAAACCTCAAAAGGTTTTAGAGTGGGCAGAAACCCGAGCAGTTCTTTAGTTTAAGAAATTACACTTGTATACTTTATAGGTGATGGTTTCCAGCTGTATGCAACTTTCTGTACCTGATTTTTATATGTAAGAAGTAATGAAATTGGCCCAGTTTGTGTTAAATATCAACCTTAATTCAGTCATCTGTGGCCAATTCCAAGTCTTGTCACAGAGGGACCCATCTGGGATGTACTGGGGACTTCTTGCAGTGTGTAGAAATCATTTTGAGCTGTCTCTGTTTGGAAAAAGATACAAGAGGTAGTACAATGCTGTTATTATTTGTGATGTTTAGTTATTATATATATAAATATTATATATATGATATACATAGAAATTTCAAATGTAATCTTACATGAAATCCCAATTTAAACAGTCAATAGAAATGAGGTTATTTTGTGTGAAGTAGGGGAGGGTGCCACTAACATTCTCAGTTTTTAAATTCTTCACTTACTGCTTATAGTGTGGCCCCTGAATTTCCTTTCCAGAGACCCATATCACTGAAATCACTGAAGAATATGATCTTAAAACTGCTTGCGGAGTAAAAGAGAGCTAACGTTTTGCATCAAGGGACTCAATTTTATAAAATGCAAACTCTAGCTCATACTAACTCTGAAACAGGGTTGATCACTATATTCTCCAGACTTTAATTTCTTCATCTGAAAAGTATAGATAATACCTGTGCCATTTAACTCACACAGTTGGATGTATTTTATAAGTTACCTGTCATAAACTACACAAAGCTATACAAAAGCTATAATGGATACTATAATTGGAATCTATTTCCCCACCTTCTGAGGAAAACATTCAGGCTGCAAGTTCATTTCATTCTCCTCAATCCATTCCTGACATGCTCAATGATTTCAACATTCCTCCTTCTTTTAAATAATTATGCATGCCTCCAAAGATATATTTGTCAGTACAACTTATATCCTAACAAAATATCAGCTCTTCTATTATTTTGGCATTAGGTAGCTTACTCCAAATGTGGTAGTGGTTATTTATCTTTTTCTCTGACTTAGAAGAGTGGGAAGAATGGGCATGAGCAAAGAGAAAGGATGCCAAGTCTAATTTGACCACATTGAGTGTGTGCAATCCAAATGTGAGTAGCAAACTCAGTCTCCTTCTAAGGCTTGTCCCAAGAACAGCTCATGGAGATAACAATGGAGCACCAAGGGGAAATAGACTCCAAGAAAACAAAACGTCATCTTGATAATATACACTTGAGTATGATTTTAAACTAGGAAACAAATGACAGACAAAAGCTACTTAAATTGAAGCATATATTTTCCCTCTATTTTGGATACTGGTACTCTTTACAATGTATTTTAAGCTCAGTATTCACTTAAAAATTTCTCATTGACTTATGTGAGAACTGCTCTTAAGACTGATGAAGTGTTTCTGGAGTAATGTCTGTTTAGATTTGAACCCATAAGGACCCTGGCATATATGGCTAGGACACTGTAGTTTAAAGGTATAATGTATCTGTTAATACAAAGGTCACGATGCAGATTTTTGCACTTAGAATCAGCATGAGAATGTGGGACTGTTCCTTGCAGATCTTGGCTCTATCAGCAAATAAATTAAAATAAACTGGAGGCTCGAAATAGAAATAATCCTCCTTCCAAGTGTTTCATTTAGAGAATGACATCCTGTTTTCTTCAGAATATCATGGATAATTCTGCATATGAATGAATTTGGGAATAGAAAGGGCCTTGCAAGTGAAATACACAAAATAACTTTTAGAATTTCAGGCTTCAGTAATAAAAATAAGTGATGATGCTTTTCTGTTCAAAGTGTGAAGACAGAAAGGAAACTTGAAACTCAGTTACATAAAGTTTGCGTTTTGTGACAGCAAATGTAAGCTACAATTTCCCTATAATTGAAAAAAGAATGTGTTCAGGAAAAATTTACCATTTATTGTATAGAGAAAAACTTGACACAATTTGGCTATTAGTTATAGCAGTTGGACCAACTTCTAATTGCAGTCAGAAGAGAAAACATACCTGGGCCCAAAGCACACCAGCACCCAAATATCAGTCACCTGAAATACTCTCAACAGAGCCTGGACGGGCTTTTACTGGTGACTGAAGTAACTGCTGTCAATGTCATAGAAAGTCTTAGTAGTTAATGAAACTACTATACAAAAATGAAAAAAAAGTGCAGTGACATATAATATGAACACTAAATATTACTTATATGTACATGTTTCTCATTATGTGACTTCTAAAATGACCCAGCAGTTGCAGTAACCTAGTGCCCTTATACTGGATTTCACAACTATTCTCCATTTAAAAGAAATTAGAAGATTAGTTGAATCCCTGTCTTTAATGAAGATCAGGAAGGGTTTTGTGTCTTTTCATTGGCTAGAATGAAAGGATTATTTTTTTTCAGACTTAATATCCTTTCAGGAAGCAACGTGCATTTCACATTGGAAATGTAATTACAATTTTTGTTCCAAGGTAATAATAGAAAAAAATAAATAATTATCTGTAACAAATGGAATCTTGCATTTATACAAAATTTGTCCCAAAGTTTTGACAGATGCTAATCAAACTTTCACCTCTTTGTGATCACAGTTAAAGTACATTTTCCATCTCCTTTGATTATTGGTGGTGCCATGTAAATTCTTTCCACCAATGAACTCTAATCAAAAGTGAGATGTCTTGCCTGGTGTGAGGCAATTGAGAGGTACTTTACAAGCTCTATTTCCCTGTTCTGCTGACCAGATGTTCCCATGTGAGCATCAAGCCATGTGTGGTCAAGCTTCATTGATACTGGGTCTCTGCATGACTACATTGATTTTCAACTTTTCTTCTGAGCCCTAGGGACCATGTATTCTTTGACACAAATGATCAGTACACACTGATAGTACTAATCCCCTGAGGTTTGAGGGTTGCCTGTCACAGAACTAATATTACTATTCCTGAGTAGTCAATGTTAATTGACTGCATTTCACTCTGCAAAGAAATGATAATTTCATGAGATGGGAAACCCTACTTCAATTGTACTTTACACATGATCTCTTAGGTTAATTTAAACTATTTCTGCTTAGCAAAAGAATTTTGATTAAATTGAGCTACTTTAATTGAATAATGAAAAGCAAATTATTGGAGGAAGAAAGACTTTTATATTAAAATTCTAGTCTATGTTTCCATATTAGTATAGTACCCTGTTTTCCATATGTAAAACTAAGAAAATAAATAATCATATTGTATGTTGAAAGGAAGTATATATTCTTTTTATTAGGAAAGGAGAAAAAACTTTTTTGAGACTCAATTATAAAAGTATCACAGAGGTATGCTTACAAGGAGTATTCTTATGCTGCCTTCTTTATTATCCGTTTCTTCCCTTGAGCTGTGTGAGTACAGGAAAATAATCCAGAAAAATAGGAAGATACGAAAATAATATGGTTCAGGTATGAAGGTGAAAACAGGAATATAATTTAGGAAAAAGGTAGGACAATTTATGCTTATAACTTTAAAAAATCTTTCTCAAATACTGGTTGTTTTCATTTTTTGTCAATGGCTATTTATGATAGTTTCTCAAAATCAGTGTCTTGGTTAGTATTGATAGAACAAGCAATTCTTGTAAATATTTGGTTTTCTTTTTCTGTAATACAAGAAATATATATTAGTCTCTTTCATATTAAAAAACTGAGAAAGTCTAATCAGCCACGTAACTTGCCTAAATTCCCATAGTTGAAAGGCCCAGAGCTGGGGTTTAATCTCTGTTTGCCTCTAGCATTATTGCCTGGGATTACTGAGCTATATGAATCTTTAGGATCTGAGTGAGCACATGCCCTAGTTATTGACTGATAAATGATCCCTGTGATCTTACAAAGACAGAGTAAATTAAGTCATACCATCTGGAGCCTGAATTTGCTTCCAGGATTTGTCTCTGCTCTTCAACATGAAGAACAGTTTGAAGGGGACCTGTGAACTAGATCAAAACAATCCCTAAGAAGTATCTTTATATTTACTTAGATAATTGGATGAAACCCTTAATTTTCATGTCATAGATTGAATAGATAATTTAGTCTCTAAAATTCTAAAGCTAGGCATTAGACATCAACTAGTTTAATTGAAATAGAAATTTATTAAGCCTACAATTTAGGACTGTCATAAAATATTAACGATAAAAGATTCCACCACTACTCCTAGGTTACTGAGTATTTGACCTATTTTAATGAAATTAGTTAACATAGTCCTTTTCAAGATTGTATTCAAAATTATTATGTAGAGTTCTACAAATGATAATCCTAGTCTATTTTTTGGTTATTCATTTTCTTGTCAAGCAATTACACACTTTAACCAATTAATTAAGCAATCTATAATTAGTGGGCTACAGAAAATATATGATTTTAATTCTTTCTAGTTGCTTTCTACCTTGTTGTTGAATTTTATTATTTTATTTTTTTCTCTTCATTTCTGAAGTATACCTTTGGAAAATTCGAAGATAGAAATTTATTTGAATTTCCATAAACTTCAATCTAATCTGTTTTATTTTAAAATTCCAATCCCATACCTGGTTTAAAGCTTTGCAGTTCCTCCTTCTTCATCCCTACTTGTTCTTCACTGTATTTCTTCATCTATACTCATGCTCACATGACCTGGAATGCACAAATGTCCTTCTGTGGGATACCTAAATGCCTTCACTCCTTTCAACTTCCTGTGTTCTGGTCCACTGGACTGGGATGGAGAAGAGCAATAAAAGAAGACTTTTCACTAACACTGGTCGTCTGACAACATTCTGTGTAGCAGTTTCCTAAAGCTGAGAGCTGCATGTCTGATTGTTATAACAGGACCACAAGGCCCTCCAACAGCACCGTTCATTATCATAGAAGTTGTCTTCACCCTGTATGCTGCTCTTCCCACTTGAACCTGAACTTCCCAGGAGGGAAGTTTATGTGTTAGCAATGAGGTTAACACAGACTATTCCATAGTTGCCTTTCTGACCTGCTGTTTTTCTCCAAGTCCATTCAGACTTTGCTCAAATGAGCACAGTAGGCAAAATGCAGTCTACTATATAAGTAAAGATGTTTATTAAGATATCAGTCTCCTTGTTATATATGAAACCACAATCCCTATGATGGTTCTCTTGGAGTCTACTTACTTGTTTTGAAGGGAGCTTCATTACTTGATTCAAATTTGGAAAGGTAAAAAGCTTCAGTTGTCTTCTTCTTTGGGCAATATCCTACTATAGTTGTGCAAATATAGGACAAGAAAAGGAAAAAGACAGAGGGGAAGTAAAGATTAGGGTAGCAGTTTTAGTTCAGCCATGTCTTAGTAAATTCTACAGGATATCTGCTAGCATCTACTACAGCAATTATTTCATATTTGGTATTTGTTGAAGATAGTTTTTGGTAATTACCTTGGTAAGTTGTTCTCATACTAACTTTCAGTCTGCTTGTCAGTTTTGGTCCAATCTTACAAGTAAAGTTGAATTTAACATCTTATTACATTAATATATATATATATATATATATATCACTAATGTAAAAATTTTAAATACTATTGTGGATATATTGGCCAAAGGATGCAACATTTCAGTTAGCAGGAACAAGTTCAAGAGAACAATTGCACATTTTGGTGACTATAGTTAATATCAACGTGTTGCATGCTTGAAAATTCCCAAGAGAGTAGATTTTAAGTGTTTTCACTACAAAAATGATAAGTATGTGAGATAATGCATATGTTAATGAACTTGATTTAGCCATTCTACAGAGTATACATATTCAAAACATCATGTCATACTCCATAAATATAAATAATTTTCATGTGTTGATTAAAAACTAATAAATATTATTGGTCATACAATTATGCATTCTGTTTTTAATATAACATAAGTTTTTTCTACATCATTAAATATGAATCTAAACTGCTACCAAATATTGCTTAATGCTTTATTATATGAATGTGTCAAAATAATTAATTCATTGCATGTTTGTTGGACCTTTAGATACATTGAATTCTCTTGCTATTATAAAGATGATAGCAATGAAAATTTTGTACTTAAATTTTTGTGTGAATATTTAACTACTTTCTTGTAAAAATGTATTGCAATGGAATTATTGATATTTATGTTTGAAAAATGTCATTATGTATACCATGAAATTATCCTCCTTCTTATACACAAGAATGCATATTAGCCTCCTAAAAAGCATTTGTGAAATAGATAAAATAATATACCCTTTTAATGTCTTTGATCAATAGTAATGTTAAATACTAATAGTTAAATACTAATAGTTCATGTACCTTTATAATTCCTGTATTGTGAATTATCTGTCTATTTCCTTTGAATATTTTGCCAATTTATAGAAAAAAATTTTTGGCTTACTTGATGTTGGTATGCAACTTTTAGTTGTGCTCAGTTAATATTATGAAAATGAGAATTTTTCAGTCTTTTCCCATACTGAAACATGTTACACATTATGGAAAACATTTTGAAATTCTACAAAATCTCATTTATAAACCATTGGGTTTCTAATATTTTGGGACCTAAT
Organism: Heterocephalus glaber; assembly: GCF_000247695.1. The sequence continues at coordinate 15,946,956 of NW_004624783.1, forward strand.
TTTTAAACATTTTATCCTCTTTCCAAGTTTATTGATCAATAAGAAATTTTCATATTTTGTTATTCACTATCTTAAATGAAATATATTTTATATACTTAAATTTTTATCAATAAAGAATTACATAAAGTTTTCATGAAATACTTTGTCTTCTCTATATTTATTTAATCCATTTAAAAATTTCTAAATCTGCATATTTTTTCTTTATTTTTCCCAATGATAGCTGTCAAAATGGTTTTCATTAGATTTGTTTTTTGATTTTAAGGAACTAATTTTATCTATCAAATTCTGAAACATTTTTATGACATTATGATTCATGCATTCAGAGATGCTTATCTTCAATCTTGTTCAAATATTTCAGTTTAATTTCCTGTTCATATATTATCACGTTTTCTGTGTTCATTTGCTTAAATATCTGTACTTATCCATTCACTATAAATCTATTTTATATATTGTACCTTTTGTATGTTTTCTGACCACATCTATTTGTTTAATATTAAAATTTATATATTATTAAATGCTTGAATATTTGATAAGGGAAAAC